>CM035236.1:52239653-52839653 GCA_020226215.1 Sindora glabra
ATTCTTTATTTTTCCTCTAAATGTAATGAAGAATGCCTAATTGTTATGACTATGTAGATTTGTTTGGATTTTGTGTTTCTAATTCCATTTTTAGGGTTTTAAGTGGTATTAGTGTTGATATATTCCTAATAGAGTAGATAGATTATACATCCTTAACAAGTTATGTGCTCTATTTTCAAAGTACAGATTATTTATCAAAAATGGTTGTTTGGAAAGCAACAAACTTCATTGCCTACCTTTGTATTTTTTACATGTCAGAGGAGCGGTTCTTTGTGCTAGACATTATGCTAAAAAAATACAGGTTAAAGATTTTCCTAGCAATATTAGGAAAAATTAAGGTAATTAGATTCATATTTCTTATATTCATATTCCATGTATAGTTAGGAGCATCTTTTTAATTATTAGTTTCTAATATTATTTATAACTTTTAATCTTCTAGTAACATATAGGTATTATATTTTATGTTCTGACTCTTCTAGTAACCACATAAACTAAGTAATAAATTTCTCTTCAATAAAAGTATATAGTATTACTATTGTAATTACAATATCAAATGTGACTTGCTTATACGTTTCTTTTGTTACAGTGTATTTCACAAAAGGTTCTCTTAGTAGCCATGTCATAGGATAATAATGTAAATTTGATATTTGATTTTTAAAGTTATTACCGTTAATTTTTGCAACATTTATATATTATTCATTGCTTTAATATCTTTAATTTTTTTACCTAATTAAATGTATGAAAATGTTACTATTGGAATTGGGGTATTATTTTTCACCACAAAAACAATAAGATAGGGCTTCAATATTGTATTAGATACATGATAATATGGGGTGGATATGATTTATAATTAACTTTAGGTAAATATTGCTTTAGGTGTAATAGGGATTGGGAGTAAATTAAATTGAACATTAGACATTGATTAATTAAATTAACTAATGTATTATGTTAATTATCAAATAGGAAATGACACCAAATTTCAATGATGGTTAATTAATTGATGTCTTAAATAAATAATAACAATGGTTGTTAAACTAAAAACTAACATCATATATCAATACTTAACATTTTCTAAATGTTTAACATACTGATTTTCTTGTAATAAAACTATTATTATTATTATTTTTCCATGTTGGTTAAGGAACCGATGTCAAATATTCAAATATACAATGTTGCTCATATATACATAAGATCATAATCTAACTTGTTGAACAACTGACATTGTATCATAATTTAGTAGTATTGATTCTTTTATTTTTCTCTTCTTTGTTAACATTTTCATCTCCTTAATCATGTCTAAATTTTTTTATCCAAATAGGATGCATATCCTATGTTTACACTAGTATTGTCTTATGTTAACACTAGTAAGATAGGAGAGTATACCAAGTCAAATGTCACAACATGAAATAAAGTTTGGATGTTGTTAGGTTTGGTTGGTACAAGGAATAAACACCCAACACTGAACAACTCTCGACCAAATTTCTTATATCCCCAATTGCTTCTACTTACATTTTCAACTTAGCTATCTACATAATCAACATTTCTCAAGTCTAAATGATTTGTTAGGGTTAAGTTTGAAGTTTTTTAACACTATTAATTGTAAGTATTATAATTATATAAATACTCAATTGAAATAGTTATCAAGACTCCTCTATGCATTGGCCTATTATTATTTCTCATCCATTCTTTTTTTAAAAATGATTTTTCCCACTATTAGAGATTGAGTAAAACTTAGAACAAGGCCTATTCTTTTTTCTTTGTAAGAGTGTACGAGTAAGAGAGAGGAAATAAAGGAATGGAAACAACATTGTTGTTCAATTTTTTGTATTAAAACTTTAATATTGTTACTTTCACTTTCTCATTTTGACCTTTTCATCCACATTCTATCATGAAAAATTAGGTTTCACTTTAGGTGTCATACCTTTTGTTAGATTGTGGAAAATTCATATCCAATTTAGATATGGGTTGAATATTTTTTTTTTGTTAAAACTTTATGCTTACCATGGATATTGTATTAATAATTAAACACTTGGAATATTTAATTTCTAATGGCAATGAAGTATTTCAAATCATATTTTGTAATATGCCTAGGTTATATAATCTTTTAAATTATTTGATTGCTTTTAGACCAAATTGCATAAACAAACAGAGTCCTTGTTTTCCTTTGTATTATTTAAAGTAATCTTATTTAATGATTTATTGTTGGAAAAAACATTCTTCTCTCTAAAATCTACAATCAATTGCTAAAAGCAGTGTTCAAAGCAATATCGATGGAATTTTGTGTTCATGATAGCTATTATGTAAATTTTAATTTTTTTTACAATTAATTAACCTATCATCTGTGGATTAATCAACCCACACTTTGTGAAAGGGAGCAAGGGTTTAGAGGTCAAATTATGCTTACCTTGGCATGGGTCAAACCAAGTCAATCTAAAATGAACCTTGCCTTAGTTCAGAATTGGTTAGCTTACAAAATGCATAATAATAATAATAATATAAAAAGTCTCTTTTCAAATTTAGAGTGTTTTTTAGCTTTGAAAACTTGAAATTAGAGCATTAAATTGTACAAAATTTTAGAAATAATACTTATATTCATTTAATTACCCTTTCTATCATATTAGATGATTTTTCTAAACTTTTTAAGTAAGAATAAAAAAATTATTACATTTTTATTTACTAAAAAAATTTTGCAAGTAATTTTGAGATCATATTTATGTACTTAATTGAAATTCTATTTTTTATATAATAAAAAATTATGTGCAAAAAATAACTTATAATAAAATATTATAACATATTGTAATAAAGTGATTTATATTTAAAGTGTTATAAAAAACCTTATAATTAAATAAAAACAAGTAATTAAGTGGATGATATGTGTTATTTCTAAAATTTTGTATAGTTTAAAACACTAGTACAAGTTTTTAAAGTTAGAGAGTGGAAAACCTAATGACTCTAAAGCTAAGAGAGTTTTTAGGATAATAATAAGATTGATTCTATTTGTGGGAATGAAATCAAATAATAGGGAGTAATAGAAAAAATTATTTATTTTTAAATTTTGTAGTTCACTTAAATAATGAACTTACATTGTTTATGATTCCATTTTTAATTGTTTGGTTCAATAATCAAAGAATGAGATTACTTTCTTGTTAGTGATTCCATTATTTATAATAGTACTATGAGTGATGATAGTGGCAGTGACAATAGTGACAATGGTCATAACAATGATAGTGACAACAACAGTAATGGTGATAAAGATAAGGCAGAGCTGATGATGATGACAACAATGGTAATGATGACAGTATGGATAATGTAATATTTTAGAGAGATAAAAGATTTTAAATAGAATAATTAATTAAAAATAAGGGTAACAAATTTCATTATACGTGAATAAGATACTTAATACAAGAATTAGTATTTTAATTTTATTTCCTATCCTTCAAAAAATTTTCCAATAAAACTCTATGTCATTACTACAAAATTGCTTTTTAACATTGATTATTTTTCCCATTTTATGTTAGTTATTATTCAATGTGTATACTTGTGTCATTGTATATCCAACATATTCAATGCTAGTTTAAAACTAGCTTGGAATATATGTAACAATGTTAGTTATTTCATAGGAAAATCAACATGTTTCATTCCTAGATATTGATTAAACATTCACATTAGACATCATTTTAATGTGGAATAAATTATAATAAACTAACCTAGAATATAGACTATGATATTAGTTTGAAACTATCATTAAAAATCAATATTTTTTCATAACATAAATTTTATATATAACATTGACTTGTATTAAATAACTGATATAATATGTCTAAAAAGGATAATGGATTTTTATGACAACCAACATTATTTATAGATTTTTTTCAAATCCAATAGTATTAACCTATATCCTACTACATCTAAAGCAATATCCAATCCTAATTATAGAATCTAATAATTATATCATTATACAAGTAGTATTCAAGCTTTATCTTAATGTTTCTATAATAAAAAATAATATTTCAAATATAATAAACAACTAAGGTAGTAATTTTATACATTCAGTTAGGTTTAAATTATTGAAGACATATAATATGTATATGTTGCAAAAATTAGGTTAATACCTCTAAATGTCAAAGAAGGAAGTTACATTATATTGTGATGACATGGCCAGTGACAAAAATCTTAATGAAACTCACTATGGTAGAAGAAAGGCAAAAGCACATCAAAATTTACATTGTTGGTGCATCATCACTACTATCTGATTCTTTTACAAAGAAATTTATTACCTATATTATATTTTTAAACCTTGGTGGTAACATATGTTGTTTATTGAGCTGATGAGCACTTATCGGATGTCGAGATGATTGAGGTTTGTAAAACCTATGTCACATTAGAAGATTAAAATATATAAACATGTATTAGAAACTAATTAATAACTTAGAAATACTATCTATTATATATATAATATAGGTATGAAAAATATGAACACAATTACCTTTAATTTTTTTTAATATGTCTAGGAGGACTTTTAACATATATCCCTTTAGCATAATCATTTCACATGTAAAATTCCTTTACATCATTTTTCTCATCCACTAAAAGTGATTCTATAAAGAAAAGAGAAATCTCCTCAATGTCATTCCCTAAGTCTTCTTTATCCTCATCACCAGCAATTTGTCTTTTCCCTACTAGAGCTTTTCATCATTTATGATTAGATGAATTGATGACATTGAATAATTATTTTGCTTAAGATGCCATTATGTATAGCTCTCCCTTGTGACCTTCCTTATAAAGAACCACTAACATGAATCTTAACTTATCAACCTAGATATTGTTCTTATTCTCAACCCATTTATATTGAAATATAGGTGCCCTGAACATAATGTAATCAAACTTCCAAATGTTTTCATTGGCCTCGAAGTATAACATATTGGTGTAAATAGGGTTCCTATCTTTGGAGCGACTCATATGCATAGCCTAAGCCATTGAAGTAACTCCATTATTTTGTATAATGCTCATTTCATAATGACCTTTTATATAGAAAGAACACCTATTAATGTCATATCCATAATACAAGATAACCTTTATGTATAGCTTTTATGCTAGCCATCTGATGCGAATGAAAATAGCATTTGGCCCTTATGCCATTTGATAACAAACTCGGCTCTATAAATAACTGAGGAATGATTAACTATGTTTAGGTTGAACTTCATCACTATTATACAAGATGTAAAAGTGAATTTATACATATATATCTCATAGCTTATGCTCAAGTGCCCAATATCTCCTTACCTATAATTCTACCCTCGTGATGAAACTTTGGAAGTCCAATAACATCTGTATTTGATAAATTATCACAATAGAAGTTAGTCATTTCTTTAGCAATATAGCTTTTAACAATGTATCCTTTTAATTGATGTTTATTCCTTACCTCCTTTTTTAGGATTTTCATATATCACTAAAAAAGGTGCATTCACCTCAAGTAAACCACCCCACATAGTTTTATCTCACTAAATGGATAAAGAAATGCACCATGATATGAAAAAATAAAGGTAGGAAGTACATCTCTAGCTAACATAGCATAATGATATCTTATTTTTGTAAATCATCTAACTTTTCAAGGTTAATGCTTTTGCTACATATTACATTAAAAAAGAAACAATGTCTAATGATAGTATATCTAACATGTTTAGGCAAGATTAGTTGAATAGGCACTAATTACAATTGCTACATTAAAGTATGGCAATCATAAGACTTCAAACTAATTAGCTTTAAGTATTTCATTAAGATAAGGTTCTTAATATTTGAAGAATATTCTTGTGGCACCTTAATATTAAGTAGACACTCACAAAAACTTATCTTCTCTTTTTTAAGTAGAATGTAATAAGCTGGTCGAAGATATATATGTTGACCTATTCTTTTTTATACTACTCTCCTAGTAGACATTTTAACCAAGTCCAACCTAGCTTTAACTCCATGCTTAGTTTTCCTAGTATGTTTAATAATGTTTTAACAAAACTATCAGATGCATTTTTGTCCACATGTATGACATCAATATTATATCTCACAAATAGCTTTTTCTAATACACAAGATTAAAGAACATGGACCACTTCTTCCGTGAAGTATCTCTACTTGCAAGCTTGTAAGGTTTACTAAGAAAAAGATTAATATTTTTAACAACATTAACATTTTTAACTCATTTATAAACTTGAAATTCAAAATAATGCATACTTAATGAATCAAAGAATTATTTAGTTCTTAATAATTAAATAAGTAATATTTTTAAAAATTCAATTATACTTATGTCATGACCGGAAACTAGGGGCCGTGATCGGTACATGACCTTAAGGCAAAAACATAACCTTATAGGTCATGCTAGCATAAAATATTATAAGATAATCTATAACCTATTTCAAATTCAAGATAGCATAAAACCATTACACATCACTAATTTTTCACATGTACATAGTCCCACACGAACTTTGTCATTTTTTAACATTCACTTGTTAATCTATATATTACCAAAATATTTGTATCATTTAGTAACCAAACAATCATTTTTCAATTATAACAAAATACATACACGTAAATCAATAGAAGTATGCCATACTTATGGGTTTAATGGAGCATATTTAAGAGTATTTAAAATTTTATAACTTTCAAAAATATGTAAAAGTTCTACACCAAGCTCACATGAACAAAGTGTGGTTCGCCATAAAAGGATGCTTCTATTTCTCTCTCTCTTTTTAAGAAGTTATAGATGACAAACTCAAAGGCAAATCTCTATTTGAAAAATATTATAATAAAAAGAGTGAGTCATTGATTCAGTGAATAGATAATATAAATTTGTAATAGAAATGGGACAAGCCATAACACGAGTTTTTCCTTAGAAAGAATCAAATAGCATTTCAATACAAACGATATCACAAGAGTTATAAAATCATATTCAATAAAATAACAATTGGAATATTCATTAGAAATAGAATACTAAAACATAAGTTTTAAGCTAAGAAGTAAATAGTAAGTTTTTTAATTGTAGGAAATCATCATGAACATAGAATCATGATAAAAATTTTAGTATAATATATTCATGATAAATAAGTAATCATAATTAAAGTTAATAAATTTTAAAATACATAAACTATCAAAATTATACTTTGGGGTGGGAGATTTCTAGTTATGATTAACAAATATGAGCATTCAATTGATGAAATAACAATCTCAAGAGACCTTTTAGTTCTAAGGCAACCCATCAGGTCATCACTATAGTTAGCTACAATTTCTAACTAATCTTCTCCAAAAACAAGTTCATAAAATCAACAAAATACCATGTATATATATAAGTAACAATTATATAAGAAAATTATTAGAAATAAATAGTTTTATATATTAATAATTTAAAATAATCTTATTTCATACTCCTTCCAACTATAAGTAGCTCATTAAGGCTTTCAACCATGGCAATCAACATCTCTAATATCAAATCATTCTAAACTCGTCAAAAATCAATTTTACAAGCATACATGAAACTTCAATATATTATCATTTCATCCACAAAAACCTGTCAAAGAACATTATACAATAAGGTTCCAAAAATTCACATAAATCAATTTCTTTATCGTAGAGTCATTTTAGTACCATTTTTAATTACTATAACTTATGGAAATTTTTAAGATGTTTATCCTAATAGTGCTTAGAGCTCTACACGTATATAGAATTAAAATGCACAGAAAATAATGATAATTAATAAATTAATAAAATTAATAATTCAAAGTATAGAAAAGTTTGAAATATATATAAAAATATGGAAATACACATTATTTACTCACAAAATGGCCAATATGCTTGGGTTTGATTTCTTCCTATTTCACAAACCACCGATGCTACTAAGAAGTGTTTCTTGACTTTGTATAAGTAATCAAACAACAATTTAAACACAGATCAATACCAATTTACGACATTAAATTCTCTATTACAAAATTTTCAAAATTTCACATTCTAAGTATAACCTCCGATGCCACTAAGAAGTGTTTCTTAACTTTATATAAGCAATCAAATAACAATTCAAACACAAATCAATACCAATTTATGACATTAAATTTCCTATTACAAAAATTCTGAATCTTCACATTCTAAGCATAACCTAAGAACAAACTAATATTTGCTATCTACAAACTAATTTAAGCTAATCTAACTTCTAAATAAGAAAATGAACCTTAGGAATTACCTTATTAAGCAAAAGAAAAAATAAAAATAGTAGATAAGTGGGAGTAGTTTTAAAATCTAAAAAATCCCAAAATGATAAGAGTAGCAACAAAAAATAGTGAGAAAATGGAAGAAAATGTGTTGAAACATGAAGGAAAGGAGTTATTTCATGTGATTTGAAATGGAAGAGGAAGAAGAAGAAGAATAAGAAGAGAAGAAAGCTAAGATTTTTTCATTGTTCTATTTCTTCTTTGATTTCTATTTTTTATTTTATTTCAAGGGAAAGATTTGTTTTCTAGATACTGGGTTTTTCGAGTCACGGGTCTAGGTCATTGGATTGGGGTTTTTGGGTCACTTGGTACTGCAGTTTCTGGTTTTGAGTCTAGTTACTAGGTCAGTCATGATTTCAGCATGGGTTTAGGTCATTGGACTAGGATTTTTGGGTCACCAGGTACTGAGGTTTTTGGTTCTGAGTCCAGTTACTGGGTCAATCATGGTTTCAACACCTTATTTACATTTCTTCCATTTAAGTAAATATCCATTTACTTAAGACATAAATATAAATAAGGAAATATCCCTTATTTAGATTAAAAAAATTAAAACTCCAAAGAATAAAAATCTAGATTTTGAGTTTTAGTTCAAAATATTGAATTTTGAAAAATTAAAAAAAAAACATCTTCTCAAAATGGTCATTTTAAATTTTTAAAAATAAATCTTTGATGTAAAATTACCAAAGGAACAATTATTAGGATTTTTTATTTTCAAATAATGTATATTTCATATAGCCTTCCAAGGGAAATACCTCAGAAATTTTTTTTCGAATTCTAATAGGCTTAACTTTATTTGTAGAATTAAGCTAAATAATAGTATAAATTAAATTAAATTCTTTCAATAAGTTAGAAAAATAAATAGTTTAAGCCCATTTGAGATAATCCTATGTTCATATTAAAACTATCCAGCCATATTTTATGCTATAACAATTCTATGTTACCTATTAACGGTGGGGTCGTTACAACTTATTGATAAACTTAATCTCCAGTTAAAAAAGTTAGAACCACTATTTCTTTTAGTGGACCATTGAAAGTCTACCTTAGCTTATGATATTTATGGCCACAATGCAAAAATTTTTAATAATTGAGATATACCATCTTCTTTCGATACTTTAGTTGATAAGAATAAGTGCTATTTTTACAATATGGCATGTTTTATGCCTTTCAAAGTTATAGCTAGACAATATGCATCAAAGATCGAGACATTTTCTTCCCAAATCATGTTTAGCAGTGCCAAGAAGACATCTATATCATTTATGGGTTGTTTTAGCTCTAAAATCAACAAGAATAATAGAATGTACTTGCACTTCATGCATAACCAAAAAGGTAGGTTGTAGATTACCAGCATAACATACCATATGTTGCATTTGCTACTCATGTTGCCATGAAAGTTCATTCTATTGGTGCAAAGTACAAACTTAAGGTTTCTTAGCTCAACCAGATGCTGAAGCCTACCATTAAATGGTCTCCTGTCCATGTGCCATGTCAAGTTCTTAGTATCCCTTGTATTAACAAAGATTCATTTAAACTTTGGTATTATTAGAAAATACCATAACATCTTAATCAAAGCCTTTTTATTATTAATGCCATTGCTTTTCCTTAATTTATGATTTGATGCCCTACATTTTGGACACTCTCGAAAGCTCTATTTTCATTTCTATATAGTATACAATTGTTAGGCTAAGCATATGCCTTCTTGTATTATATACCTATTAGGCACATTGCTTTCTTAGCCTTATAAGTACAATTTGGCACCTCATTACCTTTATAAAGCATTTTTTCAATAATTGTAGCAATAGTATAAAACTTTTATCACTCCAATCATTCCTTATTCTCAAGTTGAATAATTTTAGCATAATAAATAATCATGTAAATTTGGTATAACTTAAATACAAAGGTTTCTCTACATGACTTAATAAATTATGAAGCATATCTAGGCACTAATTGAAATCATCTTTAATATCATGAATCTACCTTTTTATTAATTATCTACTCCTACATCCATGTAATTATTTTAAGGGACTCTCTTTCCTCCATAAGTACAAGGCAAATTAGATAAATCACCTTCCTTATACTATATCTATTGCTTTTAGCTCTAGTTAATATCTTTGAAAAATAGATGCTCTTTTATCTTTACTAGATTAAGCACCTGAACATATACATATTCCTTAGAAGGATGCCTAATGACCTTATTACCGATTTCCTTCTTTTTCTCTTTACCTATAGCAAATATTATAAATTCATTAACCATATTGGCATATCCAGGGAATAAATGATGAGTAAACATCCATCTACAATCCATGACTACCCAATCCAAAGTAGAAATGCTTCAAATACATAAGAAATCCATACATCAAAGAATACACAAACATATGAAAAATATGCAAGTTTTAATGAAGTTTCTAAACATACATCAATACCTAATCCATCCAAAACCTTAGAAAAAGAAATCAGACACATAAGATTCAAACAAAAATAAAGGTACATAATCACAATATTATATCATTCTTCCTTATGTTTGAAAAAAAGAGCATTGTGAATGCATCTTAATGTAATGAAAAAGAATTAACTAGTTAGTGGATGAATCAGAAGTTGGACTCAAGTTTTATTGAACTTTGGTTGGAATATCTTTTTAAGACACAATGATTTTGAAGAGTAAGATTTAAAAACTTTGCATTTTACTCTTTGGCATTGAGTTAGAAATTATCATCTATTTCAACTTTTACCCTTATTTTTATCAATTATTTGGAAAAAATGATGTCATTGGATATTCCAAATTGGTTATATATCAAAACTAAAGTGGAATATTCAATATTTGATGTAAAAATATTAATGATCAAATATAACATGTTGATTAACAAACAACTACCACCTTAAATACTTTCTACGTTAGTTTAATACAAACAATTAATGTGGCTTTAAAACTTTTTAATTGCAAAATAATATTGCTCAAATATGAGAAATATAGTTTAATGCATTAGTTGTTATAAGAAGCAAGTATCATAACACAAAGATATCAGTAGTAAGAAAGAAACCAACATGGTATTTTTTTATTTTTATAACATATTAAAATATTTGAAATTTTACATGAAAAATGATAAAAAAAGTTATTTTTAAATTTTATTTTATTTTATGTTCTATTTTAAAAAAATTGTTCCGTTCTTCACACACTAACATAAGAACAAATTAATATATTGAAAGTCTTTGAAACTTCAAATTGAATAGTTATTTTTAAATGTTTTAAAGAGAAAGAAAGTTTTTTTAACTCATTATATACTGAAATCATTATCTATTTAAAATACATAACTTTAGATGAAAAAATAGAAAGCAAATGTAAATAATAGCAAATTGAAAGTAAATAAAAAATATATAAGAAATGAGATAATGAAGAATTATGAAATTGTAATTTTATTTATTTCTATATATTTATTTACATTATTACATTGATAAAATGTAATAAACAATTAATTTTTCAATATATATATATATATATATATATATATATATATATATATATATCCTTATATCATCAATAAATACACAAAAATCCTAATACAATAAACAACCAATTTTATGTATACAATATATAATAAGTATGATAGTTTGAGTCATCAAACTATCATGCTTATTATATACCATATATGCAACTTGATAATGTTGAGATGGGAACCTCTTTACGCCTCCATGAAGAAAATAGGGTATAAAGGGAGCCTATCTTAGCAATAACAAATACACTAGTCTTTAATATCATGTTCCATCCTTATGGTCAATTCTTTTTTGTTAAATACTAAATTATTTATCTAGGCAATAAATTTATCTCCATTACTAATGCTAAAGTTTGGAATGAATCCCAAAATAGCCTATCTTCTATCTTGTGAAGTACGTTTAAAGATGATGTAAATCTTATCAAAAGACTTACCTTGCCTTTGGGACTTCAAGTTTCACATATGCAAGCATCACATGCTAAAAATTGACATATCAAAGGAGAGGCAAGTCATTCAACAAGATTTGTAGCATTTCCAAATGTGCTTCTTGAGATAGAAGATGAGCTATCTTTGAATTAAAACTAAACTCTAAAATTAGATCATGGTGGCTAAAGTGTCATAGAATGTTTCAAATTGGAATGAAGCAAAATTTATAAGCAATACAAGATATAATATGCCAATTATTAACATATAACTAATGTCTTAAAAATGAATTTGATCATGTTAAGTCTATTCATATACCTTTTAGACTTCAATTATTTGAACAATTGATATTATAAGTGATAATCTCATAAATGCCACGGTGCGATTTAAATGAGTAGCTTGTTGAAATATATGTAATCTTTATAGTTTCTAATAACATCATAATTATAAACATTAATTAGCTATAGATAACCTTTGGACGCTTGTTTTTACTTACAAGTGATGTTCAAAATATAAATATTTTTTACATTTTTCAATAATATCATAAATAAAAATATTAATTATTTGTTAATATTCCTTTAGATATTAGTTTATACTCACAATTAATGTCTGAGATACAAATATTCTTTATAGTTTCTAATAATATTATAAAAACAAACATTAATTGACTATTGATATTCCTTTATATGTCAGTTTCATGTGTAACTTGTAAATGTGAGACCCCTAAATGAATGCTTAAATTGTTAAATTAATTTGTTTTAATGATGGAAGGAATTAATGGTTTAATAAGTATATTGCAAAAATATGTTATTGGGCTTTACTTTGCTTGGCTATTTAATATATATGCTCCTAGTTGTTATTTTGAACAAATGATAAAATGCCAAATTCAATTCTAATGTTGTTTGATGTGTTTTATTATTAAGTTTAAGATTGATGAAATTGATGTAACTCACTAGACCATGAAATAGTTTGGTTTATTGATATATATGTTTAGTTTAATTGAAGCAAAGTTTGAAAATCAAATCTAACTCTATTTATGCTTCAAATATTTTAAATGGAATTATTTTGATAAGCTAAAAGTGCTAGATAGTAAAGAACAAGTTTACTATTTTATGTGTTCATGATAAAATGTCTAATGACTCTTTATGATCAACTCAAATCAATTAAAATCAACTTCTTACATGCTTTACAAGCTTTATTCATTAAAACAAAATTTGATTTGATATGATATATGTTTTTTTCTCCATATTTGTGAAACTTGTGTACTGAATTGATTTATTTCAAAGAAAAGTTAAAAAGTCATATTTTTCTAGGTTACTCTTTCAATTTTGTATGCTATCATATATATATTTTACTTTTATAGAATTTCTAACTTCTTTGGGTTTCTTTATTCATTGACAACTTAAAGTTAAGTCAACATTTGTACTTTCACATGTCATCAATATGAAAAAGCAAGCAAATAGTATAAAATAGAAAAAAATTCATTGCTAAAATTCAAACTATTCTACAAAAGCAAGCAAATCGTATTTTCATAGTACAAGTTGAAAGTGAGACATCAAGATAGCGTATGAAAAAGCAAGCATTGCACATTTCACAATGCTAAAAGTTAATGTAATTGGACAATGACAATTCTAAAAGAGTAAAAAGTAAAGAAAACTAAGAATAAGAGAATGAATCTTTTAGGATGAAGTTGCTCATTGAGATGTATGCTATCTCTAACAACTAGTTTCTTTCTTTGGTTATAAGTAGAGGATCACTTTTCATGAATAAAATGAACTAGGCATTTCTTTCTCTCTCTAAGAAGGCTCTCTTTCTAGAATTCTTTATATTTTGTATAATCTTCTTTCCTAAGCTTCAACATGCATATCTCTACTATTAGAATGTATAAACCATTATAGTTTCTTTAAGAGATAAACTCTACCTTATAAAGGTTCACTAACTAGGGTGGAGTATCAGCAAAACACTTATAGACACCTTCTAATTAGATTGTGAGAAGGAAATTCACAAGTGTTGAGATAGGATAGCTTAAATTCTTGAAAGATTAAATGAGAAAGTGTATTTAGGTTTTGTAAAATATAAAGTGCTAGTGGATAACCACCATTATTAATTTTGATCTTAGGAAAGCGGAGTAAATCTAAATGGATGATTGTTCTTTTAAACAATCAAACTACTATAACACCAATGTTATTTTCTTTTTCTCTTACTTTTTAATTATTTGCTCTTTATTGCATATCCTTATATATTATTTACTTTCTATTTCATATTTAATTTTTGGGGGTTTATGAAAAGGCAAGTATTTTAAACTTTTAATTGCTTAAATTTTTAAACACTAATTTACCCTTCTTTTTATGTTTTTTTTTCTTATCACAGCTCATGTCTAAAATACAAATGTCCTTTATAGTTTCTAGTGATATCATAAATACAAACATTAATTAGCTATTAACATTTCTTTAGATGTTAGTTTCATATATAATTCATGTATAATATCTGACACATACAATATTTGGTATTCCTTTCAACAATAGATATTTAAAAACTAACATGGCAAAGTAGAAATAAATTTATTTCTAGTGTCAACGTTAGATTTTATTAAATAATTTACATTGTTTTCTTATATATATGTATATATATATTTTTTAAAATGAATCCTGAACATTGTAAATATAATTTCACATAATGAAATCTTTGACACTTTGAAAAATTCTATGCAATGATTGTATAGTAAAGATCAAATGTGACAGCAAAAAATAAAAAAAATATGCATATTTGAAATTAAAAAGAAAATGAAGACTTCAGTTATAATAAATCATTATAATGAAGAAAATTACAAATGAAAATACACTTTTACAACTTATATGTTCCATAGAACAATCTACACAAAAATTACACTTTATAGCATAATCACAATTAATCAATTTAGACCCTAAAATAGATCTTGTTGCAAATTCTCTTCTATTGAAGAAAGATTATCACTATTTAAAAATTCTTTGAATTTATGGATACATCTCATCCAAGAGTGTAATGCCCATACTAATAGAAAGTAGGAGACATTAGAGTTTGGATGGGATACTTTCATAAAATTTAAAGCATTTCTAAAGAATAAGGGAGTTGTGCTCAAATTTGGCATAAACATAAAAAAAGGAGTGTGAATGAAATTTGTAAGCATTGAGAATAACAATAGATGTTGGTTAGTAATGAAAGTTTGATGTCCTATATATAACACTTTTCAAAGTAACCGACAGTTCATATAACTTTAGAATTTGATTAAGACAAAATCAAGGTATAAGTTACAATAGACATTGATTGTAAATAATAATTGCCATCTTAAGTTTTTCAAAAACAAACCCTTCATCTCTCATTAGAAATTAAAACTTTATAATACTAATTAATTATTTTAATTGATGTAGTAAGTTATACTTATTTTCAAAAATATCATTGCCTTATTATATATATTAATTTTCACTTTAACCAATGTTAACATATGAACAATAAAAAGTAAATCCCTAGTCATATATGCGTGAGATAGATTGGGAATAAGGATCAGTAGCTGTGTATATAAGGAAAAAGATTAATCAGAAGTTATTTTGGTCAAGTGCCTGCATAAATGATACATACATACATACATATCGTGGACAAGTGTTTCAAATTGAATCATTTCAAGTCGAATTATTTAATGCAGCCTATTTGAGCCGAACAGATTTTTTTTCTCTTCATGTTACCTAAAGTCGTCTTTTTTAATAATTTCTTATTGCTCGTTCGCAATCAGAAAGATTGGAAGTATATTTCGGGATGCTTAATATACAAGAGTTGTGTTGTTCGCCCCTTGGGGTTACCAATGATAAAATTTGTCTTACTTTTGGTAATTTTTTGTTATATCAGTCAGAATGATTGGGCTATTAGAAACACATGTAACGATGAATGATTAAATTTTAGATGCAAATGAATTGAAAATAAAAAATTTTCAAAAAAAATATTAAATATTAATTGAGTTAAAGGTTTTTGAATGCTTCTTATAATTCTTTTATAAGATAATTTGATATTCTGATAAAATACTGAATACTCAAATTAATGAAATGATTTTTAACTTGACAAAATATAATAAATAATGATTTAGAAAAATTCAAACATTACACTAAAACCAAGAATATTTCCGTACTTTGTATATGTTTCCTTTTAATTACATTAGGGAAGATGGAAGTCTTACTGTGCGAGCTTACAAGTGATATTTAATTTGCTAAACATTAAAAACTATGATTGGTTTGACATTGATCAATTCAATGAGTCTTCATTCCTTTTTTTCTGGGTACAAGTCTTCGTTCATGTTTGATACCATTGATCCTTTTTATAATTCAATCAAGCCTGTTTTCTGCACAGGCTTTGCGGACACCTCGTTGTTTAACAAAAGTCGCATAGAATATAAATATATATATATATATATATATTAAGAAATTATCTAAATTTATTTTATTGTTCTATTTTTTTTACATGTAATTCATATAATTATTATAGTTATAAGTAATGATAGAATGAAAAATTCCTCTTTAATGTAATGTAATTCCTAACTTGTTAATATTTTTATGTAAATTTTTATTTAAAAACATAATTTATGCTATTTATGATTTTTTTTAATCAACCTGTGTGATATTGATATATGTGAAAAATGAAATTTAAGTCAATGATTAAGTTTTTATCCCATATATTTTTTAGTTTGTTTGGCTTGTTAATAAATATTTCAAAAAAAAAATCATCATGTATTACATACAAACATAAGGAAAAAAAATACAAAATACATCCTTTAATTTTAGAATAGTTGGAGTTTGCTTCCAACTTAGAAAACTTCAAAATCAAATCCTTACATTACACAAAAATTAGGATTAACTCTCATCATTCACTTAATTAATCACATCATTAAATTACAATTTTTTTTCATAAGCTCTTTAAATAAGAATTACAAAAATATTTTGAAAAAAAAGGCAAGATAAACTAACAAACAATAATATTATGTTTCTTATTTAAAAATAGTAAGTATTTGATCTGAAGGATGCTAAATTTAAATTTTATTTTATTTAAGAGTTTGATTTAAAAATTTTTAAGGACAAAATCCAACCACCTTTAAATTGGAGGAAATATTTTTTTTTATTTTTTTCACTAAATATAATTATAGTGAAATTATCAACTATCATTGAATTTTTAAAAGAAAAGGAAACTCAAGGAAAATGAAAAAAAAATATAGCAAATATGACTTTTTTTATCTTATAAACATATCAATAAAAGAATTGCATCACATAAATATCTTCTAGAAAGTAAAGACTTTTTTTTTTAAATGAGATACATATAAATCTAAATGTAAAATATGAGTAGGTTTGAATCCAGTATTAATGAAGTTTGATATCATTACTTTTGTTCTAAATACTCTAAATTTAAAAAGTATAACTTTCACAGAATACTGACGATAATTATAACAGAAAATAATATTTTTCTAACGGACCTTTTTTGTTTGTTCACATCACTTGCGCTTCTTTATTTTTGAGTGTATAAATTTATTAATCTACTGATCCACAACAGACCTACAACTGGTTCAAAACTATATAAATTGACTTTATAATCTATTAGTTCGTACAAAAATTCATTTTTTATTTATTTACTAAAATAAGATTGAGATTTAATTTTCTGTTTATTTATCTAAGATTGAAAATGATATTATTTATATTAATATTAAGGAATAGATATATCATTATTTATAAAAATTATTTATTTAAATTTATTTATGATTATGTATTGTAATAGTTAGTTATAAAATTGTAATTTAAGTAGTGAGCATGCTAACTACATTCATTTAAAGAGTAAATAATTAGTTATAAATTTCATTTCACACAAATAGTTGATAAGATAACTAATAACTAATAAAATTAATTAATAATTAATAGTTGATAAGTTAGTTGAATTATTTTGTAAAATTAGTTATTAAAATTGGTGAAATTCCAAAATGATAAAAAAAGACTTATTAATAGAAATAGATATATAATTAAAATAATTCATATTTATCTAAAAATTAAATTATATCAATACAAATAAGAAATTTAAAATAAAAATATAATATTTAATATTTAATTAATTATATTTTATAAATTTATATTTATTTACTTACATAATTTTTATTTTATTATTTATAATAAAATTATAATTTGCTTAAAATATAATTAATTATATTTTATGATATTATTTATTTAAATATATATTTATATATTTATAATTTAAAATTAGGATATAATTATATTAAAATTAAATTAATTATATTTTATAAAAAATAAATTTATATTATAAAGGGCATGGTTGTAAATTAATAAAAAGAATAAGGATAAATTTAAAAAAAAATTAAAGAAATAGTAGCTTATAAAGTATAAACTTCTCCAAGTAGCTTATTAAATTATATGTTTTTTTTTTAATAAGTTAGTTCAAGAAATACCTCTAGAAACTAACTTATACCTTATTAATTAAATTAATAAATTATAAACTAACTTTTTACCTGCGCAAAACGGAGTTATAGGTTTTGTTTCATACAAGTAGTTGTTAAATTAGTTGATAATTGATAAGTTAATTAATAACTGATAAATTATAACTTATAATTAATAATTGATAACTTAGTTAAAGTATTTCATAAAATTAACTATCAAATTAGTTGAAATCACAAAATAACATAAAATAATATATTATTAAAAATAGATATATAATTAAAATAATTTATATTTATCTAAAAATTAAATTATATTAATGTAACTAAGAAGTTTAAAATAAAATAAAATATTTAACATTTAATTAATTATATTTTATAAATTTATATTTATTTAATTATATAATTTTTATTTTATTATGATTTATAATAAAATTATAGTTACTTAAAATATAATTAATTATATTTTATGATATTATTTATTTACATATATTTTTTATATATTTATAATTTAAAATTATGATATAATTATGTTAAAATTAAATTAATTATATTTTATAAACAAGATTTACATTACAAATGGCATGAATTATAAATTAATAAAAAGAATTAGATAGATTTGAAAAGAACTTAAAGGGATAATAACTTATAAGTTATAAGTTACTTAAAATAACTTATTAAATTAGATTTTTTATTTTTGAATAAGTTAGCGTAAGAAATATCTTTAGAAATTAACTTATAACTTATTGATCAAATCAATAAGTTATAAGTTAACTTATTTATTACATAAAATGGAACTATAATCTTGATCATAGTTGAAATGAGAGTTTTAAAGTATGAAAGAAAAAATTTTCATTTCAAGACATTAAGAGTTAAGAGATTAAACTTTGTTTTAATAATAACAACAACAACAACAACAACAACAACAACAATAATAATAATAATAATAATAATAATAATAATAATAATAATAATAATAATAATAATAATAATAATACAAGCAAACAATAAAACCCAAATAAGTGACTTCAAAAAAGAGTAAGAATGAGAAAAATATAAACAATGAATAACAACTTGCCATATCTAACATTGTAATAATGATGATGATGATAATAGTGAGCTTCACGCAAAGCTTACATAAGTTGAATTTTCTAAAAAATAAATAGTTAATTAGTTCATATAAGAAGTAAATTATTGGTTCATAATAATAATAGTAAGTGCAAACAATAAAACCTAAATAAGTGACTTCCAAAAAGAGTAGGAATGAGAAAAATATAAACATTGAATAACAACTTGCCATATCTAATATTGTAATAATGATAATGGTCAGCTCCACGCAAACCTTACATAAGTTGAATTTTCTAAAAAGTAAAGAGTTAATTGATTCGTATAAGAAGTAAATTATTGTAGAAAGTTAAATTTCATAGGAAACAATTTTTCTTGTAAACTTTCCTAGAAGTGTTGGTTGACACAAAAAAATGACACTTTCTAAGAATTAGTTTTTAATATTTTATTTAGTTCAACTTTAAATTTTATAGAAAATATTATTAAAATAACTAATATACCATTTAAATTTGTAATATAAAAATAAGAAATATTAATATATTTTAATTATATATAATTATTTTTTAATTATATTTGTAATCCCTCTTTCCATTGTATTTTTTATAAATCAATAATTTCTTATTTTTAATTTGACATAAATAAGTAAAAGAAATGTATATAAAAAAATTAAGATGGCTTACATACACATATGCACGTACACATACACACATATTAGGTTATCTTATTGTAATTAAAATAGAATATAATTTAAGTGATGGAAAATATTAATTAAATAATTAATATATTACATATCTAGTTCATTAAATTTATATAAAATAGATAAGAAATATACAACTTTTTATTTTTATAATTGAATATTAAAATAATTAAGATAATAAATATAAAATAATAAATATTGATATATTAAATATCTATTATAATAATATTTATGATTATAATCATAATTTATATTTGTTATGTAACATTTAATGTATATTTTATATAATACTCATTTTATTTATTCTATAATTCATAAAATAATTTTATTTTATATGATTAGTTAATTGGTATAAGTATATTTTATAATTAATAAATTATATTATTTTTATTATAATTTTTAAAGATAAAGGATAAAGTGGTTATTTCTTAAATTAAGTAGGAGTAGTTTTCTATTTGTATTTGTAAAAAAAATGGAAAGTTCTTTTTATAGAGGGAGTATGGATAAATTTCTTATGATTTATAGGAAGTAGAACTTTTAGGTTCTATTTTTTTTTCATTTTGACAAATAATAATCAATCAAATGACTTAAAGGATTTCTACTTTTTTGGAAGTTATGCTTCTCATGTTACTTTTTAAATTACCTCTAAATTCTCTTCTAAACTTTATGATATATGTTCAAAATTATTTGGCTAATAGTAAGAATTTAATAATTTTTAGAAACTAACTTTTTATATCTTGTTTAATTTAACTTCTTATGAAGCATTTTCATAACGATTATTATGCCCTTTAAAACTATAATATAAAAAAGTTAGAAATATCAATGAATTTTAATTAAGATAATATTTTTAGGCTTGTACTTTCTTATTTTTAATTTTATAAAAAGATTAAAATTAATTTATATAAAAATTAAGATGATTTATATATATATCTATCAACAATACTATATGAATCGAAAATGGAATTCAAAATTAGGTTTTAAATGCAAATTAAAGGCTATCAGTAAATAAAAGATGGAGAGCCAAATTTATAAAGTTTAATTTAATGGATATAAAAATTTAAAATTTAATTTTAGATTTCATTTTTAACGTATAAAATATTTTTGTATATATTTTAAAATTCAAAAAAAATATTGTCAAAATGACTATTATGACACAAAAAAATAAAAATATCGATGAACTTCAAATAAGACATTTTTTAAAAACTTATAATTTTTTATTTCTAATTTACTATAAAAAATTAAAATTAAGAGAGAGACATAAATTGTAGGATGATTATTAGTTAAATTGGATAAGAATAATTTAATACTTTTATTCATAAATGACAAAAAATGGTTTTTTCTTAAGATAGTATGACCAATCAATCAATTTAAAAACTTTCTAATTATTGAAAAATCACACTTCTCATACAAATTTCTACCAATCAAATGACCTCTAATAATAATAAAAAAATAATGACTTTTAAAAAGAGTAAGAATCATAATTTAAAAGAAAAAAAACTTAACAACTTGTTACATATAATGTGACAATAATACCTATAAATCTAATGTTACAGCATAGCTCAAAATATAGTTAAAGAAGTGTATATACAAATAGAAATGGGCTAATTCACTAGAAAGGAGGAAATTGGTCATATTGATAATAAAAAATTAAAAATGTAAGAATAAAAACAAATGGAAATGGAGTAGTAGCAACTGTTAGGATTCAGATCAATAGATACAACAGAATTTCAAATTTTTGATCCAAAACCTTCCTAGAATCCATGCAAAAGTCATAAACCAGTATTAGGGTTTTACTTTATTTGTACTCGTGTTCTTTTTGAATGAATCCTTGAGAGACTGAGATGAATTGAATGTCAGCCAGAAGGTACAACGTCTTTACGAGTATCCACACGGAGTGAATAACGACCTCTCCCCTCTACGAAACTGTTGGGATTCGTTTCTCTCATTAGGATTGGGTTTGGACGTTTTCTATCCACACGGAGTGAACAATGACTTCTCCCCTCCACAAAATTGCTAGGATTCGTTTCTCTCACTAAGATTAAGTTTGGACATTTTCTAGAGTGATTTAGGATTTGATGAAGCTTATGAGCGTGAATTAAAATGTGCTACTTTTAAGTCCTTATATAGAACTAAGGCATATCACAATCCTAGTCCCACTAGGATAATGCTTCAAAAATTCTAATTACACTAAATAACTATCACCTTATCCTTATCATAGAGAGAGTGAGGAGAGATAGGATTTATCTTATTAATTATCTAATATTAGATAATAATAATATTATTTCATAATATAATTATCTAATATCTAATAACGTAATTATCTGATATTACTTTAATATTAAATAATATCACATAATATATATAATATATATATATATTATGTGAATAAATATATATTATCATAATAATATATATATGCCCAAAAATAAGTCCAATTAATTGAATTTTAGTCCAACTAAAATTCAATTAATTATTATGTTATTCCTACTCCTTTTGTGTAACCATGTAGGTTCTTACTACATTGATAATGACTCATTTTAGGCCATAGACAGTGAGCGGTATCTAGCAATACATAACTACCACTCAAGTAGTAAGAATGTCTATGATTCGACATCTACCTAATATATGATCAACATTTTGCATCATAATCCTTTTTGTAACAATATCTAAATCAAATTGGAGGCATGGAATGTGTCATCCTCGTCAATGTTCAATTTATATTTTTTAATACTGAGTAGACTTAAAATAAATGATCAATATCACATATTGATCCAATTGAGCGTAGCCATGCATTTCTAAGTCTCACTCAATTAAGGGATCCAAGGATATTTCTCTTTCATACAAGAGTAACAAAATTTCATCTACATTACTTACTTCCCTCTACATGATTTATGACACACCCAATCAACGTTCTGCTCGTCATCCCGATTAAATGTGACGTAGGATGATATCAAAGTGAGTAACTCCTCATATAAGGAACTGTAGTGACTTCAAATTAAATAACTATGCGCATTTGTGATCATATGAAAATAACTAATGACACATTTATCCATGCAGCATTCTCATAGTGGGTCAGTCCAGTACATTGTTCACTAACAATGTACTCATGTATTGACTTGATATCATATATCTATAATTTATAATCATTAGTCTCTATATATGGTAGTCTCAATGTATTATTACTATCCTTTTCGTAATAATACTTAATTAGGGGCATTTTAGGAATAGCAAAGCTATTTCAAGAATAATTATTATATTTAAGTTACAATTTGTGCAAAATAAAATAAAACAAAATACAATAATTACATTGCTAAAATGAAACATAATACATTGTGTAATATTGCAATCATTTCTATGATTGGCTCGTAGGACACACACCAACGGCAACAACAATAATAGACATGTAAGTAACAAAAATGGTAGTACAATCTAAAGATTATTATAGAGATAGATTCAATTAAAATATTTTTTTATAACTAAATTAAGACACCTTAAATATTTCAAAGGATCGGATTGTTAATTAATTTACTCTAATTTTATCTATACATCTATTTCATTAATAAATACGGATGTATTAATTTTTGCCTCAACCAATATTAGATAGGCATACCATCTAATCTAGAGTTATGGAACGAATGGGCCAAACTAGCCTGCATGGGTCAACTATTAAATAAGTCAGATTGGACTCATTCATCTTTTTCATTATTTTTCAATATGAAAGTCTTAATCCAGTCCTTACAAACCCATGCTAGTCTGTGAACTTTCTTTTAAAAAATTTAACTTTTAAATAATAAAAAATTAAAATCATTCAAAAGTATTACATATTCATTGATAAATTAGTCATATTATATTTTAAATTTATATATAAACTAAAAAAAATTATATATATAAAATATAAATCATAAAATATTTATAAAATAAAAATATTATCTATAAATTATTTATAATATAACCCTAAATAATTAAAAATAAAAAATAGGAGTGTAATTTTTATGAATTGAAAATATTAATCTATATAAAATTTAAAAATGTAATAAAAAATTCTAAGCATTTAGCTCATCCATAGGCTAACTTGTGTGAATTGTAAGCTTTACGAGTAGGGCTAGTTGTGACCCACAACTCTTAATATCTCTAATGAGGGCTCAAGTCCTTTGAAACTTACAGACTTCGACCTATTTCAACAATTCTAATCCTATCATTAACCATTAACAAATAAAGTTTATAGAAGATACATTAGATGACAATCTTACATTATTCTCTTCACCCTAAAATAAGGAGAAAAGGGGCCTTTTTTTTGGCGGAGATGACTTTTGGGCAGGAGCGTGAACTTTTCAGCAAAAAGGACTTGCTCGCAGTACCAAAAAAAAGGCCAGAGTGAATTCAATAGTAAAGGTGGCAACTGTGGGTGGTTCTGAAATACAGATAGAAGACGCTAGTTTTACTCAACAATTCGGATGACAGAGATCCTAAGATCGGAAAGAATGGTGGTAGGAAATTACTATCCTACTAAGACAAGTCGCTAGGCATCAATGGCTACCATAATGAGGAGAGTGATCAGGAGCTGGACTTAGAGGATAAAATGATAGAAGAGGAGGACAAAACTGCTATGCCAAGGGAAGAACAAGATCTTTTATGCCCAATAGTTCAAGTTTCTTTGGGAGAGAGGACAGAGAGGTACAAACCTTGGAAAAATTCTCTGATCATCAATCTGTTAAGCAAGAGTGTTGGTTTTAAAATTTTAAAGGCTAGACTAGAAAAGATATGGAGTACAAAGGGACTAATACGACTAATTAATCTTAGCAATGGCTATTATGTAATCAGGTTGGATGCTATGGCTAATTACAACAATGCCTTACAAAATGGTTCTTGGATAATTACAGACCATTATTTTGTGGTGCAGAGATAGCAAATTAGCAGTATAAGTTCGTATTCCAGGTTTGCATTTGGAGTATTCTAACAAAAGATTTCTGTGAAAAGTGGGGAATATTATTGGAAGAGCCCTTAATGTGGATATGCATACCTTGAGAGAAAATGATAATCAAGAAGATATTATTGAAAAAGGCCGATTTGCTAGGATCTGTGTGGAAATTGATCTTTATAAATAACTAATTTCTAAAATTATTATATGAGGGAAAACACACCTAGTCCAGTATAAAGGGCTACACCTCATTTGTTTCCATTGTGGATGATTTGAACATATGAGGGAGACTTGCCTGGAGATGGTAAGACATAAGGGGCATCAATGTGACAGAACGGAAGACCCTATGGACATAGGTGAAGCGACTGTGAACCATGTAAGAGTAGAGTTAGGTAAGAACACAACACATGAAGCAAATTTCGGAGATTGTGTGATGGCTAGAGACAAAGACTCTGGAGGCTGAATGTTTGCCTTAATTGCAGACCAGGAAGGCGAGGATCCCAAGCAGGAAGGCTGCAAAGACACTTAAATCATACGGTGTTGATCATTCTAAGGAGACAAATCAAGGATCACATTTTATGGCTCTTGAGAATCTATTTTAGGAAGAAAATATGTTTAAGTCAAATGATGACTGTCAGACTATAGAAGCTTTGGTGGATGTTATTAATACCAGCAGTATAAGGTCAGAAACCAAGGATGCTAGTGAGAAAACAGCTTCTAAGAAAGAAACTTGGGCTGAAGGAAAAAAGCCCATTGAGGTCCAACCAGAGAAAGTCCACAAAATCCTGGAGAAAAGGTCTGGAGGAGACCTGGTTATCAAAAGTGGGAAACAAGGACACCTAATTTGAATATGCAGGATCCAAAAACTATTATGGTTCATGGAAAATATGAGATGGCGGGTTCATCAAAGTCCAACATGCAATTTGAGCATAACATTGGATTTTCAAACTAGCGTGAAAGTAACGAGTTGGAAGATGTTTGTGCACCACCAAAACCTCCAGATGACTCTAATGCTGCACTACGTATACGAAGTTTCATAATGGCCAAGTCTAAAAAGGAGCTTGCCGAGCTCACTGCTCTGTACAACAAAGACCGACTTCCTATGCAGGATAACCAATCCAGGTTTTCTTCTCTTATCTCTAGTACTACTAATGAATATATTATCCTAGAATTGTAGAGGTGCTGGATCTTGGACTTTTGGATCTCAAGTACAGGATCTCATCAATATGTACTCTTTAAGCTTGATTCTTATTTTTAAGCCTAGGATCAAAGAAAAGAAGGTAGAGAAGGTGACTAAAACAATTGGCTTTGATAGCTTTTTCAAAGTGGACCCAATTGGCTAATTGGGAGGACTTTGGCTTTTTTGGAATAAGCAATATTTTGAAGATGACATTCCATTGGCTCATGAATGGTTTATTCATCCAAGACTCATATTCACAGATAAGTCATTTTCAGGACTTATTACAGACGTATATGGGTCACCTAACCTTGTTTGTCGGCAAACATTATGGGAGCAACTTTCAAATCAATTAGTTGATTGTTCGGAGGCCTGGACAGTGTTTGGAGACTTCAATGCTTATAACAGAGTCTGAAAAAATAGAGGGTGTAGGGTATAATTGGAGGAGTATGAAACAATTTTCGGAGTGGCTTATTTTTTGCCATTTAATGGATATGGGATACAAAGAACCAAGCTTTACTTACGAAAGGAATAGCTTGAAGGAAAGAATCGATAGGTTTGTTGCTACCATGGAGTGGAGGATTAAATTTCCAGAAGCTTCGGTCTTTCATCTATTCTCCAAAAAATCTAATCATAGACCCATACTTCTCAAGTTACATAACTCTAGCCCGAAAAGAGATGGATAAAGGCCCTTTAGATTCTTAGCAGCTTGGCTAACAAGTGGTTCTTTTCCTGTTATAGTTGAGAAGTCATGGCAAAATAATATTAACTAGATAGAGGCCTCCTCAGACTTCCATCAATTAGCTCAAACATGGAACAAGGAAGTTTTTAGTGATATGTGGAAGAGAAAAAAGAGATTCTTTGCCTAATTGGAAGGTATTAACTGTAAGCTCGATGTAAAATATAACTACAATCTTATCCTTTTAAAGAAAAAAAAATATGGCAGGAATATGAAAAAGTTCTTCTCCGGGAGGAAATTACGTGGTATTAAAAATCTCGATGCAAATGCTTGCACTATGGAGATAGAAACAGGTGATATTTCCATAATATGACCCTAATTCATCAGAAAAAGAATAAAAATAGAATAGGATGGTAATGGGCAATGGTGTAGTGACCCTTGAAGAATATGATAGTAGAATTTTATAAAAGTCTATTTACTAAAAGGGATGAAAGGATCAATAACTACCCTTTTTTGAGATGGTTTCCCTTGATACCACTACACGAGAAAGAAGCAATTCAACAACCTTTCACAGAAAATGACATTAAAAAAGAAATTTTCTTTAGGGGAATTCTAAAAGCTCTTGGGGAAAATGGCTTCCATACCCTTTTCTTTCAAAGCTAATGACACGTTGGAAATTCAATTTGCCAATGCATAAGAGAAATCTTTCACCATCCCAACAAAGTTGCGGAATTGAATGAAACAATACTAATTCTCATTCCTAAAATAGACCATCCAAAGAGTTTGAAGGAATTTAGGTCCATTAGTCTTTGTAATGTGATTTATAAAATAATTATGAAGATAATTATAACTCGTCTAAAAATGGTTATGGATCTCATAATAAATCCATACCAATGTAACTTCATTCCATGGACACATAACTCAAATAATGTTATTGTTGTGCAAGAAGCCATTTACATAATGAAATAAAAAAAAAAGACAAAAAGGATTTATGGCACTTAAGGTAGACTTAGAAAAGACTTATAACAAACTAAGCTAGGATTTCTTTAAACATTCTTTACAAAATGTTGGTTTTAATGACCATTTTGTAGATCTCATGGCTTGTGTGTCCTCTTGTAGTATGTAGCTATTGTGGAACGGGGAAACAACTCAAAAATTTCCTTTGTCAAGAGGTATAAGACAAGAAGATAATTTGTCTTCCTACCTATTTGTGTTATGCATAAAAAGGCTTGCTTATGGCATTAATATGACAATTCGTTCAAACCTTTGGAAGCCTATTAAACTTAATAAAAATGGTCTGCCTATATTTCACCTCTTCTTTATAGATAATTTAATTTTATTTGTTGAGGCTTAGACTGACCAGGCAACAATTATAAATTTTTGCTTTCAAAAGTCTTGCAATATTTTGAGAAAGAAAGTTAATAAGAAGAAGTCCAGAGTCTTTTTCTCAAATAATATTAACCATAATAGGGCTAAAGAAATTGGGGGCATCCTTGGTTTTTCCATTACTTCAGACTTAGGCAGGTACTTGGGAGTACCACTACATCATGGTAGAATTTCAAAGAATTGTTTCAATTTCATTTTGGAAAAAATATCCAAAAGACTAACTACTTGGAAAACAAAATACCTCTCTTTTGCTAGCTGATTAACCTTAGCTAAATCTATGTTATCAATTATTCCTCAATATTATATGCATATTAATAGAATGTCAGCATCCATTTGTTTTGAGATTGAAAGATATATTAAAAACTTCATATGGGTTGGCATTGGGGAATAGAAAAAGGTACACCTAGTTGCATGGGATGATTTATGTAAAACTAAACTAGAAAGCAGTGTGAGGATTAGAAACATGAGGGAGAGTAATGGTGCTTATCTTATGAAAACTGCATGGGGGTTAATTAAGAAACCAGAGGCTTTTTTTGGTGAAAGTGCTTAGATCGAAGTATAACTTTGGTGAGTTATTAATTCTGAAGGTTAAATGGAAACAGGGTGTTTCAAACATGTGGAAAGGTATTTATGATGCATGGGTTCATGTATTGAGGAGTTTAAATTTGAATGTGTGTGATGGTTTGATTGTGAGGTTTCAAAAGGATGCATGGATTTCAAATAGTAGTTCTATATGTTTCTAACATAGTGTAACAATTTCGTCAGTTAAAGAAAATTTTTCTACAGCTGCTTATATAAGGAAATATGGGGAATAGGATATTGGTAAGCTAAAAAACTTAGTTCCAGTCAATATTCTAAATAAAATCTTGAGCTTAATACCTTTTTATGCTTCTCTAGGTATGGAGAGATGTTGTGAATATTCTAATACGAAAGAAGAAGTTTTTAGGAAGCTTAAACAATATGGGAGCAACTTTTTCATTCCTTCAAAAGTATATTTATATAAGTACAGAGAATCAATGGTTAGAACCAAATCTCCATATTTTAAGGAGATTTGTTTTTTACTCAAGCCAATAAATATGCTCCACCATAATTTCATTCAACATTCTAGTATTTTCTTATAATACATTACAAAATATTTAAAAATAAAAGGACAAAAATTTAGTGCATGGTTTGTATCAGAATTGCATCACTATCAACAACCACGTCACCAAACTTCATCACTCCTCCTTGATGCAAGAACTATGCATAACACTAAGCTTATCTCTAAGTTTTTCAAATCTGGTTTTCTGTAATCTTTTAGTAAAAATATTAGCTAATTGCTCTTCTGTTGGATAGTGGATTAAGAAAACTTCACCTTCTTTTTTAGCTTCCTTAATTGCATGATATTTGATTTTAATATGTTTTGTTTTGCCATGAAAGATTGAATTTTTAACTATTACAACAGTTGATTTTTTGTCACACATAATTTTTGTAGCTTTATCTTCCTTGATCTTCAAATCATTCAACACTTTCCTTAACCACAGAGCTTGATTAATTGCAACAAAAGCAACAATGAACTCTGCCTCAGCAATAAACTAAGCAATAGAGGGCTGCTTCTTTGAATTCCAATTAGTAACTCCTAAACTAAGTAAAAAACAATAGCCTAAAGTGCTTTTTGAATCTTCCAATGATCTTGCCCAATCACTATCTATGAAACCAATAAGAATTAGGTTTGAACACTTTCAGAAGAATGCTCCAAAAGAAATGGTACTTTAGATGTATCTTAGGATTCATTTTGCTGCTTTGAGATGATTTTCAGTTGGCATGTGCATAAATCTGGATAGGACACTAGTGGCATACATAATGTCAGTTCTAGTAGTTGATAAATACAACAAAGAACCAATTATGCTTTTGAAAATTGAAGGATCAATCAATTCTGAGCCATTATCAGATTTCAGCTTCAATCTTTGGACTGCAACTGTGCTTACAATTTTGCATTCTAATAGAGAAAATCTTTTCAATTACTCCGTTGCATATTTCTTTTAAGAAATGAAAATGCCATTTGATACTTGCGACACTTCCATTCCTAAAAATAGTACATTAATCCTAGATCATTCATTTCAAAAAATCTCTCTGTTTGTTTTCTAAATTCTTCCACTAACTTTGAATCACGTTCAATGACAAGAATATTATCAATATAAATTAATACAATCATAATTTTAGTATTTTCTTGCTTCACATAAAGAGTTGCTTCATTAATGCTCCTTTTAAATCCCAGGCCAAGCAAATAGCTATCAATTTTTGCATACCAGGCTTTAGGAGCCTGTTTCAAATCATATAATATCTTTTTCAACAAATAAACACTATCAGCAGCATTTTGAATGATAAAATCCTCAAGTTGTTCAATGTAAATTTCCTCTTCAAGTACACCATTGAGAAAGGCTGATTTAACATCAAGTTGATAAACTTTCCATCCTTTTTGAGTAGCAAGAGCAAGTAATAATCTAATTATATCAAATCTGGCCACAAGAGCAAAAGTTTTAGTGAAATCTATAACCTGTTGCTGAGAGTAGTCTTTTATTACTAGTCTGGCTTTGTATTTCTTAACTGAACCATTAGGGTTCAGCTTTAATCTAAACACTCATCTTGTATTGATTACTTGTTGTTCTTCAGGTCCATTAATAAGTAGCCAAGTGTCATTTTTTACAATCATTTTAAATTCTTCTTCCATAGCTTCTTTTCACTCTGGAAATTTCAAAGCTTGATTAACTGTTGCAGGTTCAGACATAGCTACATTACATCTATTGCAAATGTCTTATAGAGTTCTAGTACCCCTAATTACATAATGGTCATCATCAGAATGCTCCTTCTCAAAATTTTTATTATATAGATAAGGTACATTATCGGCAATGTTCTGATTAATCAATTCTACAATCATTTTCTCCCAATTCCAAGCACCATTCTCATTGAACTTTACACTTCTGCTTACATAAATCTTTTCAGTTTTAGGATTCAAAATTCTATATCTTTTAGACACAAAACTATATCCAACAAAAACATTAACTTCAGCTCTATAATCAAGTTTGTCCCTTTTTACATTAAGAACATGTGTATAACATATGCTTCCGAATATCTTCAAATAAGCCAATGATGGTTTAACACCTAACCATGCTTGATAAGGTTTTTTTTTCCATCAATAGCCTTTGTTAGAAGTTTGTTTTGAAGATACACAACAGTGTTTACTGCCTTTGCCTAAAGTTTTTTTAGTAAATTCTTCTCAAATAACAAACATCTTGCCATATTCGTGATCGATCTATTTTTTCTTTCACTTACACCATTTTGCTGAAGGGTATAAGTGACTATTAGTTGATGATGAATACTTGCCTTTTGAAGAAATGACTGGAATTATGCAGAAGTGTATTCAGAACCATTATTAGACCTTAAGGTCTTTTTGCTATAAGCACTTTAATTTTCAACTACTGCCTTAAACTTTTAAAACATAAAAAACACTTTAGATTTATTTTTAATAAAATAAACTTAACAGTATCTAGAGAAATCATTAATGAATAAGAGAAAGTATTTATTGCCATTGTAAGAAAACACACGCAAAGGCCCATGTACATTAGTGTGTACAAGCTAGAGTTTTTCATTTGCTCTCCATGCTTGATTTACTGGAAATTGAGTCTTCCTCAATTTCCTAATTTGACAAACATCACAAACATTAGAGGACACAACCATATTAAATAAATCATTTACCATTTTTCCCTTTTGAAGCATCTTTAAAGCATCATAATTTGTGTGACCAAGCTTCTATGCCATAAGAAAGAATTAGATTCAATACTAACAAGAGCTTTAGCTTTATCACTTTTCCAATCAATATTAAACCTCTTATTGTGCATTCTAATAGATAAAAGCTTTATGCCAGAGGGATCAATGATTTCATATATTTTATCTTTAAAATTAATTGAATAATTTTTATTTAACAACTATCTAACATTTAATAAATTATGTTTAATCTTAAGTACAAATAACACATTAGAAATAAGCTTTGTACTCGACAAAGTTTGCACAACTACAACACCTTGACTTTAACATCTATAAGTCTTTCATCACTAATCTTCACTTTAGAAGTATATGCTCTATTCAAAGTTTTAAAACATTCCAAATTTGTTGACATATGATGAGTGCATCCACTATTAATCATCCAAACATCATTAGTTTGAGTTGTAGCAAAACATTCTTTAGTAGCAACAACAAAAAATTTCTCCTCTTCCACTTCAGATTCTTCATTGATTTGAGCTGGTTAAGCTTGAGTTTGTTAGACGGATTTGCTTTAACAAATCTTTTTAGCATGTCCAAATTGCTTGTAGGCTTTGCATTGAACTCTAGGACTATATTAGCAATAATTTTCAGTGTGATTAAGGACAAGGTGGATACTTGCTTCTTTTATTTCTTCCTTTACTGTTCAAATTAAATTTTTTACCTTTACTTCCTTTTGAATGAGAGTCCTTCTTTACCTCCTTAGTTTGCACTTTTTCCTCTTGGGATGCAACAAATGCATTTTCAGTTAAGCTTTCTTCTTCTCTAAAAGCTTTCCTTTGCTCAACAGCTTGTAAGGCATTTATAAGCTCTATGAGAGTGAGCTGAGATAGATCCTGAGTGTCTTCAAGTGAAGAGATCTTAGCCTCAAACCTTTCTAGAAGAGTTACCATCACCTTTTTAATAACTTTTCTTTCTGGTGAGTCCTCACCTAGTAGCCTTACTTGATTAACAACTTTTATAACTCTATCAATGTACTCTTTCACATTCTCAGGCTCTTTCATTTTGAGAAATTCAAACTCTTTTCTTAAATTGAAGATCTACATCTATTTTATCTTTTCATTTCCTTGAAATTCTAACTTCAACTTGTCCCAAACTTTTTTTACTGTCTTACATGCCATGATCCTTGTGAAAATAGTCTCATTTACTACTGAATGGAATGTACTTAACACTTTGTATTTTCTAGACACCTTTTCTTCATGCATTCTGAGCTGATTCAGAGTTGGATTTTCTGGCATTTCAACTTCAAAGTCTAATTCAATATCTTCTTATAGAAATAAATCCTTGAGATATACTTCCATCTTCATAGACCATATGGGATAATTTTCTTCAGTGAAGATTGGAGGAGAAGGAGCAAAAATACTATTGCTTGTAGCCATGATAGAGACCATTTAGACTTTAAGCCTTTTAGTGAGGGTTTCCTTACTTGTTTTCTCTCACACACAGTCCCACTAAGATCAGAAAAATACTCTGATACCAGTTATTATGAATATTCTGATATCAAAGAAGAAGTTTTTGGAAAGCTTAAATAATGTGGGAGCAAATTTTTCATTCCTTCAAAAATATATTTATATAAGTATAAAAAATCAATAGTCAAAATTAAATCTCCATATTTTAAGGAGATTTATTTTTTACTAAAGCCAAAAAATATGCTCCACCATAATTTCAATTAACATTCTAGTATTTTCTTCTAATATATTACAAAATATTCAAAAATAAAAGGATAAAAATCTGGTGCATGGTTTACATAAAAATTTCATCATAATCAGTAGCCATGTCACCAAACTTCATCAATAGACCAAGTTGAGCTTTGATGAGGGATAGTAGATTTTTTTATGAAATCAGCATATACAAGTTTAGCAGCATTAGGAACTCATAGCAACTCAAATCTATAGAAGAAAATATAGATATGGTAAAGACCAAAAAGAGTGTGCTCCTTTTTGTGGTTAGTAGGAAAAGAAAAACTATTAACAAATAGCCAAAGGAAGGCAAGGAAAATATCTAATTTGACTATGTCATCAAAATGTAAGAATGCTAATGAGTTTGTCCTCCACTTATTACAAGATTATGTTAAAGTCACTAACCTATGACTTGCAGTGTTATCACTTATGCATTAGCATTGATTTTTTCAAACAAGGACTCAATAATGGCTTGTTTGGAAACTCTCCCAAAATTTAGCTAGAGAATGGCAGGATAAATGGTCCACCACTTTTAGGTTCATATGTTGGTTAATTTGGCTGAATTGGAATGAATTAGTATTATTAGTATTTAATGAGAGTGCACTGTAACTTCACAACATAATCTTAGCCATAAACTTAAAAGCTTGAGAAGTTTTTATGGTGGAGAACTTTGAATAACTCCAAACGTCGAGAGTAAAGAGAGTAGAAAAACATATTAAATGGTTTCACCCTACAACCAGCTGGATGAAATGCAATATTGATGGTTCTATTGGAAAACCACTAGGAGCTGGGTATGGAGGTGTTTTTTGGGATGAGTTTAGGGCTTGGATCTTTGGTTTCCATAAATTTATTGGCAATGCTAAGGTAATGGTGGTTAAGTTGTGGGGTTTATTTCTTGCAATGAGGATTGCATGGGATAATAGTTGGAATAAAATTGTCTTTGAAATGGAGTTGGAAGTTGCATTACAATTGGCTAAATATGGGTGTGTGAAATCTCACCTAAGTTTCTCACTTATAAGCTCCATACTAAAGTTAAGCAAGAAGGATTGGCAAATTATGCTTCAACACTACTGTTGAGAAGCAAATATGGTGGCTGATAGCATTGCCAACATGGCATATGATATATAAGATGTAGTTCCCTTGCCCATGACCTTTAACAATCCTCCAAAAGTTACTATATGGATGATATGAAAGGAGTTTTATACCCTTATAATATAGCTAGTTAGATTGCTCTTTTCTATTTCCTTGTTTACCTTAAAAAAAGCTTATAAAAAATATCAAACATAATATTTTATGTGTTTATTCATTTACTTTCATTGAGATTTCTTATCATAAATAAATTTGATTTTTATTTTAATAAACTTTATTAGAAATAAAAATATTTATTATATGTTCATAAAATAAAAAATATAAATATGGCATTAATTTTAGCATATATTTATCAAAAGAATGAAATAAGTACTTATTTTATATTTTTGTATAAAAAATTTGTCTTATTCTTTAATAAATATTAATTAAAAATAGGTTAATACTTTCTATATTTATATTAAAATATTAATAAAATCATAATTATTTAATATACATTTGATTTGTAATATAGATTTAAAATTTGATATAAAAATATAGATAATTTTTAAATAAATAAAAGGAAGAAAAATGATGTATGAGCTATGAAGCATTAACACTTAAAAAATAAAAAAGATAATAAAATTTAGGTGCATGAGCTATAAAATGTAATAAAATTTTTTAAAAAAAAAGCTCGTGGTTTCATACTTAAGGAAAAAATGCCCACAAAATGAAAAAAATAATTTGAATTTTAAAATGATATAAAGGAATTTAATCTCAAGTAAAATCAATAAAATATGTATTTGGTTGATATTCTTATATTAAAGGTTTGATTTATTTTTAAGATATATTAGTTAAAAATAAACTAGCACATTTTATATTATATCTTTCACAAAATTTTAGTGATATAAATATTTAATTTAAAATATAACACATAAAAATTAATGTAAAAAATTCAAAAATTTTAAATAAATAATTTTGATATTAATTTATAATATTATATATTTAAAAAAAAGGCTAAAAGCGTTTATTGAAAAGTGAATAAAATAAATTAGAAAATGGAACTGTACGGTAACAGGTGGCATGTGTAGCTACAGTGTAAACCTACAGTTCTTATATGAAATAAAAATCATGTTATTATAAAGAAAAAAAAAAGATGAGATCAAAAGATAGTATAAAAATAGAATAAAATAATAAAATGGAGCAACTATGAGATTACACATCAATGTAGTGCCAACCTAGGATTAATATTTAGATAAATTTTATATCATTGATCCATTTTATAATTCACTCAATTCAGAGTCACAAATTAAATTGCAATTTGTTCTCCCCCCCCCCCCCCCCAAAGAAGATCTAACATCTTCGTTCATTCAGCAAGGCATAATTTCCAAATTACAATAGGGAGGAATATATATTTGCCACGCAGAATCTATAATAAAAAACAAAGACAAGATTCTTCAACTAAAGACTACATAAATTAATAAACTTAACAAATTCATTAAGAATAATTAATAACATCCTTTCAGTTGAACAAGTCTGATCTTCTGTACCTAATCAACCTAATATGTTGTGAACGAATTCAAAAAATCAACTTAAAAGAATAAATTTGCAATAATCAAAATCTCCATAATGAAGGATCTTAGTAAATAGAGCATAAAATATCATCATATAAATTGCATTTTAAGAGAAGAATAAAATTCTATTGTAAGAGAAAGAATAAAATTAAAAAATTATATAAGAGTTTAAATCTCATTCTGCGAGGGGTAAAGAAGCGCTCAAAGAGCGAGATTAGATAAAAAAGAACAAGCAAAAGCGGGAGACGAGATACAGCAACAGCAACAACCGAGTGAAAGACGAAGTACGTCTAATTGCAATTTGTTCAAATAATTCATGTTGAATACATATTAAAAGTGGCCAAATTATAATGATCACATTGGTAATCAAATGGTTTGAATGGATTAATTCAATTGGACCCATACCTTCTAGACGCATGATTTTGAAAAATTTATTTCCTTTCTTGGGTATCACGAAGATTTTTCTTGTTTTTGAAACAATGAGAACCAAAATTTTGATTTCTATTCAACTACATAAATTTTCTAATCCACTAACTTATATTTCGCGCTGATTTAGCTTTGACCTTCTTTTTCTCTCACAAAAAAGTTTGATGATTAGCATTGATCAATGATAGAAATAGATTAACTTATTTATCAATGATCTATAATCTAACATTTTTTAATTTTTTTGTCACTACAACAAAATAGGACACCACTGATGACCCTTTCAGTGATGGCATATACTTGATCGTCGGCAATTTATCAGATTATTCTTATTAACAAAGTCATTGGTGATACCTAAAAAAATAAAAAAGCGTCATGTTTTCCAAATGGGCAGAAAATGAAAACCTTCAGGGATGACAATTGTTATCGGTAAAGGTATTACACTTTCACCAGTGACAATTATCATCCTTGAAGACTGGCTTCAAATATATAAGCAGGAAAATTAACTTTTTAGCATCAACATTGTGGTCGATAAAAATCAATCATTTACCTTGTCGTCACTATAAGGTTACAACACAAGTTCTTGTGCCACCATTTAGTGACGACAAAGTGTTGTCAATAAAAAGTTGAAGACCTTCACTAATGACAATATCTTTGCTAAAAGTTATTTAGCGACAATAATGTCATCGGTGAAGGTCTTTGACTTTTACTGATGACTCTTGTTATTACTGAATGGTTTCATGGGAAATTGTGCCATTAAATAGCCCACTTTATACTGATGACAATGTCATTAGTGAAGATTTTAGCTTTTAGCGATGACCTTTCTTGTCGTTGAAGGGTAAGCCTATAAATACCCCACCAACCTCATTTCAGTCTCATTTCAGGCGGTGAGTAAGGAAGGAGGAAAGCAACCAAGCAACTAATCAAGTGAGATTGAGGTATGTAATTTTTTTCATAATATAACATGTTTTTTATTTATATCTTTTATAATATAGTATAATTTCTTATGTATATTATTTTGATTTGTTAGTTATTATTGTTATTCATTGTTTTTTATGTTAGGCATTTAGAGAATGTTTGATTAGTAAATTTATTCCATAGAAGTACCTGAATTAAATTTTATAATATTTTATTTAAATATGCAATTTATGAGATAAATAATATGTAATTAATTTATTTAGTTTGATAATATGACTACTTTGGTATGAAATTAATGTTGTTTGGTTTTATATGTTATAAATATTAAATGTGTTTACATAATTTTACTTTCATGTACAATTTATAAATATAAATTTTATTCTTGTTATGTTGTTGAGTAAAATTGTAATTTTGCATAGTAAGATATGTGTATAAATTATTTAGTTAGGTAGATGAATTGTTATGAAGATTTTTTTAGAAACCTTAAATTTTAAGATGTAGTATTGGAATGCAAAATTTTTAGTTTCATTGAAATAATGTAATGTATGAAATTAGAATGATTATATAAACATATTTTAAAAAATATATTGACATGAGAATAAACTTGTACGTATGTAATTAAAATTTTTCAATATAACTTTGTAAAAATATTTCAATGAAAATGTATAATAAATATATTTAATGAAAATATTATAAATAAGATATTTTGAAAGTTTTAAAATTCAAAATAATTATATATGTAAAGAACAAATTGGTATATTAAATGAGTTAGAAAGTATTGAGATATTAAAAATAGAAGACGTAAAAAAATATTGAATATACAAATAAATAATTTCAATAGATTGGAAAAATTATTATTTTTATACAATGATCAATAAAAATAAATATCATAGGATACTGTATAAATACAATACAACCTATTTGAAAATGATTCATTTGAATATATGAATAAAAATATTATATATTTGAAAATTAAATATTTTTATATTGAATAATAATATTAGATATTATATAAATACATAATAAAAATAAAAAATGGAAATTACATATAGAGTAGTAACAATAAGATTACATATGATTATATATTTTAAGAAAATAAAAAATCATAAAAATATATCATAATTCAATAATGATTATTATGTATTCAAATTCCCATGTATTCAATATTTTCATTGGAATAGTAATAAAAATAATAAGTATTCAATAATGATTCAAATGGGTTTTTTTATAATTTTCACGTAATTTTTTATTTTTATTACTAATTTATATAATATCTAATATTATTTTTATTATGTATAAAAATAATAACTATTCAATATTGATCATTTTATTTATACAATGAAAATATTTTTAAATATGATATTATTTTTTTACAATAAAACCTATTTGAAAATCTTTCATTTGAATAAATGAATAAAAATATTAAATATTTAAAAATTAAATATTTAAAAATATTTCAATTGAATATATGAATACAAAATATTAAATATTTGAAATTAAATTTTTACATATTCAATAATAACATTAGATATTGTATAAGTACATAATAAAAATAAAAAAATACATGAAAGTTACACACAGAGTGGTAACAATAAGATTACATATAATTATATATTTTAAAAAAATCACAAATCATAAAGATATCATAATAAAATATAATAATTATTTTGACACATTGTACATAATCCTCAATTGTTTACATGAAAGAAGAATTTTAAATATATGATTAAATATTGAAAAAAATATAACTTAGTAATTATATTTTAATAAAAATGTCTACATAAAAAATATTGAATTTTACAAATGTATTTAATGAAGATATTATGATGATATGAATAGGAATTTTAAAAAGGTTACAAGAATTTAAATTTTTATATCATTAAGAATTCTTGTACAAAATACAATCCATGTCAATTTAATGATTATATGATAATAGAAACTTGAAAACTTTGAATGCTTGAAAATTTATTAGTACTCATAAAATATATGTTACATCAAAAGAGTTGAATTGTGTATCTTATGAATGTGGTAGAATAGGTTACAAAATTGAATTTCTAATTCTAAAATGTTAAACATAACAATTTATGTAGATATTTAAAAAATTCAATAATGCAGATAATAATACACTTGAATGACGATACTTATAAAATGTTGTAATGTAAGTTTAAAATTATTGTAAATATATTTTTATAATAATTTTAAATAGAATTGCATTTACATTATAAGCTTAGACTTATTTAAGAGTTAGTTGATCTTTATACATTAGCCAATACTTAAATTATCTTATAAAGTTGGACAGTTCAGGATATGTCTTATAGTCATTATTAACAATTTATCTAGCTTTCGTTTAATATTGTAGAAATTTCTTGACATCCTAACTATTCTCTGGGTATTAATTATATCGATGTATACTTTACACACTTGAAGAACTATAAGAAAATGCTATTAAAATATTTACATGTAAGAAACGATGAGCATGGATAAATTGATAAAATTATAACTATAAAAATATTTCAAATAGGGTAGGGCCCTACCTTTTAGAATTGGAGTGATATAATGGATTTAGTGTATATAACAAACATTAATCATAACATTTAATTTTGTAAGAATTTCCTTCTTCCTGTTCGGTAGTATAATGTCTATAGATAAAAGTTGGATCCTTCTACAAAATTGCTTGTTAGACGAGTATTGGAATAATGTGATGGTGTTTATTGAGAGAGCCAAAAACTTTATTAATGAAAGAGGATTGGTGAAATGCCCATGTAAGACATGCGTGAATCTATTGTTTCAAACATTAGGAACGTTGAAGGCACATATTATAGATAATGGATTTCATCCATTATACATAAATTGGGTACACTATGGTAGAGTGAATGTTTCGACTTATGGGGGATGAAGGAGGTATCTCATGATGATAAGAATGAGATGGTGGATATTATACATAATTTTATCGGCCCTTATGTAATTGAAGAAATAGTTCGTGATGAAGGAAAAGGAATTAGGATGCATCGAAAGAGGATATTAGATCAAATTATAGTGATTACAATGACCTATTTGAACAAGTGAAAATAAAATTATATCCAGGATGCATATCATTTTTAGCTTTAAACTTTATAGTAAAACTCCCACACTTGAAGGTGCTACATAAGTGGACTAACAAGTCATTTGATGCTCTTTTGAAGTTATTAAAAGAGGTGCTTCCAAAGGATAATAAATTGCTCAAATCACATTATAGTGCAAAGAAATGGCTCAAGAAGTTGGGGTTAGGGTATGAGTCAATCCATTTGTGCAAGCATGACTATGCATTTTTCTAAAAAGAATATGCTTCCAAGGATAATTGTCCAATTTGTAAGGAAAGCCAATAGGTAAACAAAAATATGAAAGGAAAAAAGGTACCTTAAAAAGTGGTTTAATATTTTTCATTAACTCCTTAGCTAAAGCAATTGTATAGGTCGATATATACTGCAAAGGATATGATATGACATCATATTGGAAAGTTAATAAAGGATAGGGTAATGCGACATCCTATTAATGGAAAACCTTAGCAAAAATTTGATAAGAGGCATTCCGATTTTTCCACCGACCTATAAAATGTTAGGTTGCGCTTAAGTGTATACGAATTTAATCTTTTTAGTGATAGGAACTTGTCTTATAGTATGTAACCGGCGGTCATGATTACCTATAACTTGCCATGACGGTTTGCATGAATCAGTAATTTTTTATATTGATCTTGTTAATACTAAGGCCACAGTCACCAAGCACAGATATCAATGTTTTCTTAAGATTGCTTGTAGAAGAGTTAAGGCATCTTTAGGGAAGGGGGATTAAGACTCGAGATGCTAATACAAATATGATGTTTAACATGTAGGCAACTTTATTATGGATTATAAATGATTTTCCTACTCAAAGCAGTCTCTTTGGATGAAGTGGACAAAGTTATAAAACATATCTTGCATGTAATGACGATACTCCATCAATTCAAGTTAGAGGGAAAATAACCTATTTTGGCCATCATCATTGGCTTTTAAGGAGTCACACATGGAGAAATAGCAAGAAGCTCAATAGGAGGCTAGAGAGGAGAGCCCTTCCTTGTTCTCTTACTAATGAAATTATTATGGATCAACTAGGTAAGGTGGCATAGAAACTTCCTAGAAAACATGTTTCTTTTGGTGGTCTAAGCGGAAGAGGGATGTCGATGAACTTAATTAAAGTAAGAAAAACATATTTTTTGACCTTGCATATTGGCCAGCAATGAACTTGAGGCATAATATTGATGTGATGCATGTTAAGAAGAATGTATGTGACAGCATTCTAGGTACATTATTACATATTGAGCATAAAAACAAAAGATATAAATAATGCAAGATAAGATTGGATAAATATGAAGATAAGGTTAGATTTACATCTGTATGAAAAGATAGGCTAGTTTTTCAAACCACATGCTACATGCACTCTTAATCGGGAGGAATGAAGATGATTTTAAAGAATGTGAAATTTCCTAATGGATTTACTAAGAGTCTAAATATGAATGTGACTGATTGTGATATGAAGTTGAAGGGGTTGAAATCATATGACTGTTATGTTATCATGCAAAGGTTGTTAGGACCTTCAATTCAAGTATTTTTGTCGAAGGAACTATCGTATCCAATTGTTAAGTTATATAACTTCTTCAACCAAATATGTATTAGAACTCTCAGTAAAAGGGATCTCCTACAAGCCAAGCAAAACATTGTTATCATTTTATGCAAGTTTGAAAGGATATATCTTCTAGCATTCTTTAACATAGTGGTTCACCAAGTGATGCATTTTCCTGACGAAGCATTACAGGGCGATCTCATTCATTTTTTATTGATGTACCCATACGCTAGATACATAAAAAAGTTAAAGGATTATGTTAGGAATCATTCTCGACCTAAGGCTTCAATTACAGAAGGATATGTTATTGATGAGGCATTGACATTTTGTTCCATGTACTTGAAAAGTGTGAAAACTAGATTCAATTAGCCTAATTGAAACTAAGATGTAGCATCCAAACACACACAAAAAGGCATTGTCAGTGCTTAGATCTTAATGTTGACCACTAAGGAAAAAGGTCATATCTCACTTTAATATGAGGGATCAAGATATTACAAAGTATCTCTAGTAAGTTTCTATAATCATTCGTACATTTCTCCTAATTAATTATAATGAACTAAAATACACATGTTATATAGTGAGCACCAACAATGGAGCTTGAATGAAATGGTACTAAAAATATAGATGAGTTACAAAGAATAAAATTCCCCATGTGGTTTTACTCTAAGTTAAAGGTTTATTCTTTCCAGTTATGTTATACCAATCATGTAAATGTTGCTCCTTACTCATACTTTTTCTTTAATTTAACTCTTTATGAAAATGTTATTTTCATAAATATACCATTTATATAGGAATGGTTTCCTGAAAGCCACTGAAGAGCTACTATTGCTAGCTTTTAGTCCTAGTTTTTATTATTATGATATACTCAATGTATATTATAAATGGAGTGCGCTTTGTAGTTAAAACTTAGGATGCAAAGCATAAAACATAAAGTAATGAAATTTTTATTTTAGGAACTGACAATAACATGTTTTATGGCATACTAAAGGGCATTATAAAGTTAACTTATTTAAATAAGTACAATGTAACTTTATTCAAATACAAATGGTATGACACTAATCCTAGAAAGAAGAAGCTTTGTACTAATAAGAACATTACAAGCATTTTCATCAATGGGCAACGATACAAAGATAACTCTTATATACTTGCAACTTAAGCAAAATAAGTTTTTTACATTGAAGATCTTTTTAATGGGCCAAATTGAAGGGTCATCTATAATATAGTGTATCACGACATATGAGATCTACCTGACAATGATGTCAGTGTACAAGACTTGCCATTCCTACAGAAAAGCAACTCCTATAATTTCAACCTCATAGTTAATTTTGGAGATTTCTATTTAGTAAACTTGAGGGATCAGAGAAATGGTTCTTCAATTATTTCACCTTTTAGGAATATTGTATTTGCTGCAAAAGGAGTGAACGTCTTCATCAATGATAGAGACAATTTCAAAGATGAAATGATTAAAGTGTTATATTTAAAAATAAAATAATTAATTTTATTAAAAATATTATATGGATTAACATTAGTTAATAATTGAAATATTTATTTAAGTTATTAATTTTGTATTTTAACATTAAGTATAGAACAGATTGGACCCTAATTTAATGTATATAATCCATGATAAATTGGATCATGCATAAGTCCATATGGGTAGAGGTCCCAACCTACAGTCCTTTAGTGGTTAGTAGCTTCCTATCACATGTCTAACCTTAAATAGAGAGAGACCAGGGTTATTATTTGGATGATGCACAACAAAGATTTCTACTCTTGAAATATTTTTTTATTCTCTCTATCTGGATAACCTAAAGGGCGAAATAAGTTACAACTTTACTCATCATTATTATTCAAACTAATCATAACTTTATCAAATTATGCATCAGGTACACTCATATTTTATTATTCTTAATTTTATATTAGGATTTTAATTCATACTGTCAATAGATACTATCAGAGCAATGTTAATAATATGAATTATGTTATTATGAGTAATTTTAATTAATCTTGGCAAAATTTATAAAAATTCCAATTTTCTCTTTTCTTCTTCATACACTATCAAAATTGGAATTTTAATTTTGAACCAATTTGGATTTGTTTTACTTTCAATTGAACCATGAATCATGTTCTTATATACATCAGGAATATTATTCCGTTGTTTGATTGTATTAAATCTTGTGATTATTCTGAATTGATGGCATGAAAAATTTTTAATCATAACTTAAAAATAGAAGGAATGAACTAAAAATTTTTTAATCGAAGGCATGAAAAATTTTGAATTCTTAGAGATTTTATAATAATAAACTAAAAAAAATAGACTTTTAATCATAACCTTAGTTTTGTCTATAACTTTGTATTATTTTTATGTTAAAGGTGGCGTACAAGTTATATATTTGAAGTTTTCCTAGGAAAATTAAAATTAAACTCACTTACTATCCTTTTGTTGAATAAATCCATGGTCCAAATGCGATTAGAGGTTTTATCTGTACTTTATCTTTAATAGTAGGATTGGTTTGTGCTTTGTGTATACTAACAGCCTCTCGTAACAAGAAATTCCTTCATTTTGATATATATATATATATATATATATATATATATATATATATATATATATATATATATATATATATATATTTACAACAAAGAGTTTATGATTTGAAAAAAAAAACTTCTTTCTTCCCACCAAACTGAACCAAATCCATAGTTAGCCCTTCCTCTAATCAATCTCTTTCTTCTTTTTTTTTCTTATCCACTAGCGATTTTAGTCATCGGAACTCTACTCGACACCTTGATGCTACCTATCTTTATCTTCATCTTAGTTGCTGCTCACGTCGATTAAGAGAAGAAGAAGGTTGAAGCAAGGTCTTGCTAATGCTGTTTTGCTAGTATGGTTGCCGAGATATAGCAAAACTTGCAAAGAAGTCCTCACAAAGGGTTTGGAAGTACATGATATAGCCCTCACTTATATCAAAATCTAAATATAAGAAAGTTTTGAAATAAATTGGAAGGCTTAAAAAAAACCAAAATAGAATTAGATGAAATCAGAAATCCAATTCAGATTTGGCCAAACAAAGAGAGATAGTCCTTTAACGGTACTGCACATCAACAAATGTGACCTAACTAGGCCACATGTGTGTAGAAGTGTGCGGGCCATGCATTTGACCTTTAGGCCTATTTTTTGGGCCTAATTGTATAAAATTAAAATTTATATTTATCTATTATTTTTGGGTTTTTTTTGTATGACTAATAAATATTTATTATGAATTTTATAAGGTTTATACTGTGTAAAAATACATTTTATTTATGAAATTTTGACCTGTAAAAATTCATGAATATTCTTCATAATATTTCTAGGTTTGATGAGTAGTCACTCACTCTAGTTGTAAGTATAATTATATTAGATAATTTTTAAGCCCTTAATTATGTAATTTTTTACATATATGAACACCTAAAGCCATTTAATTCACACTAGTGATAGACTAGGGATATAATAAGACTATTTTACATAAAATGTTATCCTTTTAGGATATTTAGGAGTATATTGCATTGATAATGGATACATTCTATCGATGTGACATTATTAGTATAATTTTAGAATTTGGACTCCTTAGAATAAGCATGCGACAATTATAATATTTTAATATTTTTTGTACCTTATCGATATGACTATATTGATTACATTCTTATGTAGACTTTTGTACAAGCCAAATCATATGGTACATGTATTTTTTTATGCCACTTTGTTATATAGTTGTTCAATTGATTTGTTTAATTAGGAATCTTATGTTATAATATGTTATGCACACATAATTAATAATTTTCCAATCTTGTTATATCAGTTTCGGCCTTTCAATAACTATCTATGGTAAGGACTTTTAATAAAATAAATTATGATGAATGGAAAGAGTCTTTGAACATATACCTAACAATCTTTAAAGACGATTTGGCTCTTAGAGAACTAAAGCAAGCTAATCTATTACTTAAGTCTAGTGTTGTAGATAAAACCTATTACAAATAATGGTATGAGTTGAACTAGATCTATTTGGCAGTGATTAAGTTCATTATTGAAAAGGAAATTAGAGAGAGTATCCCAGATAAAGACATTGTTGTGGAATACATGAAAGCTGTTGGTGAAAAATTAAGAAGCTTGACAAGACTCAGAAAGTCTACTATCTCTCCATACTTAACAATATTCGTTATGATGAAGTTTTAGGTGTCAAGGAGCACATCATGAAGATGATTCATTACTACAATAAGTTGAGATCATATGGCATTGATCTAGAAGAGAGTACTTTGGTTTACAGAGTCCTTTAGTCATTACCAGCTGAATATAATTACCTAAGAACTTCCTATAATTCACAAGAAGGAAAGTGGACAATAGACTAGATGATTTCTATAGTAACTCAAGAGGAGGAGACTATGAAAAGTAACTCACAACCACTTTTTATCAATTACTTGTCTCAAGGATGCAATAATAAGTCTAGTGGTAGTGATAAAAGAGGAAAGAAACCAAAAACATGGATATCTGGAAAGCTTGAGTTCAAGAAAAATGGTGATAATGACAAGGGACAACAAAAGAAATTTAAGGGCAAGTGCAATTATTGCAAGATCCTTGGACATAAGATATCTCAATGTTATAAGTTAAAGAACAAGCGTGAGCAAGAAGGGGCTCAAAAATAGGAGGATCCCAAGTAAGATGAAGAAGATTGTATTAGGAGTAGCAAGAAAGTAGGGTTAAAATTAAATATATAGGATCATCTTTTTCTTTATATTTATCTTCTAGACACATTTTAATTTGAATAATGTCATTTATGTACCTTCTGCAAGAAGGAATTTGATTTGATTTGATTTCTAGTTTTGTTTTCGATAATTGTAGTTATTCCTTTTGACAAGGAAATGAAAGATAGAAATTCATTATGATTTTGCTATTATTGGCATGCCATCTTACAAAATTGTCCACATCATTTGAATTTGAATGATTATCCTATTATGTCTTTTGATGTTCTTATCAATGTTGTGATTGGGCATAAACATCCTAGAATGAGTGTGAATTCTTCCATTTTATGGGATTAACCTTTAGGCCACTTTTTTAAAGAGAGATTAGAAAGATTGGTAAAATAGGGTATGTTATTAGACTTAGATTTCTTAGATTTTGAAATCTTTTCGAGTGTAGGGTTGTAAAGTAAAGGTAAGACCATATAATCCCTAATTGAAGAAATTAGACTCTAGAATAATTAGTAGATTCTTCATTAGGTACTATACTACATCAAAAGGTTATAGATTTTATTGTCCCACTCATAGTATTGAGATCATCAAGTTTAATCGGACATTTTATTTTGAGGATGACTTAAATAGTGGGAGTTCGGTGCCTAGGGCTATCAATCTACATGATAAAGGCCACCATTCTGGCCACCACTATACCTGTTCTGACTCCTTCACCACTAGAGGAGATAATGTTAACAATCTAATTTAGATAAATAAAGATCTTTATGATGAAGAACTTGATCAGCCAGCCATTAAATTAAGACATTCTCAAAGGGTTCAAAGATTTGCAATACCAAATGACTATATTGTGTAATTGCAAAATTTTTTTAATAAATTTGATGGGGTAATTTTATCATCTTAGTGCTTTATGTTGATGACATTTTGCTAGCTAATAACTAAATCATTTTCTAGATGAGTTAAAACGTATGTTATCATGTCATTTTTTATCTTAGCGAAGCATCTTTTGTTCTTGGAATTTAGATCCATCATGATAAAACTTATAGTATTTAGGGTTTGTACCAAGCCAATTGGATTAAACGGGTGCTTAAAAGATTTAAAATGGATACCTGTGCATCTAGTCCAACGCCTACTCAAAAAGGTGATACATTATGTCAATCATAGTGCCCTCAAACTAATATTGAAAGGGCTGAAATAGACAAGATTCCTTACACTTATGCTATTGGTAGTCTTATGAATGCACAGGTCTACATTCGTTTTAGATATAGCTTTTGCTATGGATCATTGAAAAGTAGGCAAGAAGGTCATGAGGTATCCACAAGGTACCAAGAATCACATGTTGACTTATAGACAATCTAATTCACTTGAAGATGTTAGTTATTCAGATTGTGATTATGCCTCATATATAGATGATTATAAGTCAACATCTGGATACATCTTTATGATATCTAAAGAAGCTGTCTCATGAAAAGTGGTAAATAAACACTCACATCTACCTCAACTATGGAAGTAAAGTTTATTGTATGTTATGAGGCCACTTGTCAGGCTATATGGTTGAGGAAGTTGATATCTAGCATGCAATTAGTTAATTCTATATCATGACCTTTACTAATTTTTTATTGCAATAATTCTTTTATTGTGTGCTTCTCTCAAAATCATAGGAATTCTAGTTGTACTAAATATTTTGATGTTAAATTCCTATTCATTAGAGAGAAGATTGTTAAATTTCAGACTTATATTGAACATTTCCCTAGTACAGACATACTGGAGGATCTGTTGACTAAAGGCTTACCTATAGGAGTATTTGAAAATCAAGTAACTCATATGGGTCTTGTTAAATCTTTTGATGAAACCTTAGTTTAGTGAGAGTCTGAGATATGCTTGTTTTATTTTGTTTATGTTTGTGACTAATAATTGCTCAAATTAGATATTGAAACATTGGTGATATATTTTATACATATATATCATTTATTTCCCTATCAGATTCAATAATTTGGAGTTATTTCTCTTATGAGCTGTGGTCAAAAGACTGACCTTAAATATATTCAGTTTCTTTTGAATTATGAGACATTATATTTAAACATCACTTGTCTCTTTATCGGATTCAATGATTTTGTATGGCCTCATTCTACTTATATAATAATTGCTTAATTTGAATGTTAAAACATTGGTGATATGTTTTATACATATACAAATCATTTATTTCCCTATCGGATTCAATGATTTTGAGTTGTTTCTCTTCTGAATTGTGGTCGAAATACTAACTTTATTCTGCTCTTTTCAGATTATGAGATAATTATATTTAAATATCACTTGTTTTCCTATCGGATTCAATGATCCTATATGGTCTCATTCTCTGAATTAAGTTTTATAACTTAATGTAGACTAATTACTTAATGATTGCTATTTCAAATATTTCATATAATTATTTAATGCTATCCAAGTGGGAGATTGTTGTATTTAAAAATAAAATAATTAATTTTATTAAAAATATTATATGGATTAACATTAATTGATTATTGAAATATTTATTTAAGTAATTAGTTTTGTATTTTAACATTAAGCATAAAATAGATTGGGTCTTAATTTAATGTGTATGATCTGTAATAGGTTAGATCATGCATGAGCCCATATGGGTAGCGGTCCCAACCTATAATCCTTTAGTGGTTAGTAGTTTCATATCACAAGTCTAACCTTAAATAAAAAAGGATCAAGGTTATTATTTGGATGATGCACAATAAGGATTTCTACTCTTAAAATATTTTTTTACTCTCTCTATTTGGATAACCTAAAGGGTGAAGTAGGTTACAACTTTACTCATCACCATTATTCAAACTGATCATGGCTTCATCAAATTATGCACCAAATATGCTTATATTTTATTATCCTTAATTTTATATTAGGATTTTAATTCATACTACTAACATAAATATTATAAGGAGGAGGGGCTTTTACAATTTGATAATGATAGAGAAATTAATGACCATGAGGATAAGTCTATTAGGTATACCAACACTAATTTAGATTAGGAAAATAATATGTTTTTACATTACAACTCATAATTGTATAAGAGTTATTGTATAATTTCATTATATGAATATAGTAATTTATATCTTATTGTCAGTTGATTCAATTGTGGATTTTTCTCTTAAATATTTATACAATGTGTATTATCCCAATCATGGTAAATGTCGAGGTATGACACCATAAAGGTGACGTTGGAAGAGACCCTCCATGTCGACCCATTTACATTCCATCATAATATGAGGGATCAAGTATCTTTTATTATTATACACACTTAAGTTAATTATTTATTAAATATGAATTTATAGTATTGATATTTTATATTATCCATCAAAATTGCATCTCCGAGAAAGAAGGATCCGAATAGGTCCCTAAGGCTACACGAAAAAATGGAGAGGAGAGGGAGGAGACCGATGCTTGTACAATTCGGTAGAACTTGTACATGGCATGCGGTTAATGAAAATGCTAACCATGTCCCCTATGATATAGGCAGTATTATTTGAGCACACGTGTTGCCTTATTACAAATCATGATAGTTACTACCTTAGCAGCTGCGAAACAGAGTCATGTAGGAGGTTTATGTAAGTATTTGTCTCCTTCTTATCTTAACTTAGTTATATTTAATATTAAAAATTTTGGATATAGTACTCACTAATTTGTTAAATGTCTTCTAATGCAGTCATACTTCGAGTTCTAGGATATCTTTGAGGCTAAGTAGGATAGAGTGCTCATTAGTTTAATACGAAGTGCTGCTGACTTGTATAGAGACTAAAAGTATAGGTTAAACATGCATTTTCTATAGCACGGTGGTGATTAGGACTAGGATTTCAACCTAGATTGTGCTAAACGTTACGTGCCGCTCCAAATGTGACAAAGATGTGTGGATTTTTTTTACAACGACGATTATAGGATAAGTATGATATTTAATAAAGTTATGTCATTATTTCATATATCTAAATTATAAATATAACTATATTATATGGTTATTTCTTAATTTGCACAAGCTGTCTACGAGGAATGCAGATAACAAGATGAAGAAAGCGGTGAATGATTAGCATGGATCGAAATCCATTGCCACACATCGTTATGATAAGATAATTCAACTTATTATTCATGTTTTAAATGTATAATGTGTTACTAACTTAATACTTGTATTCATCTTTTTTTCTCTTATAAAATATGAATAGAGAAAAAAGGAGACGAGTGATTTACAACGGTGCTAGAGAATTTTAGAGACTGACACATGTATAGGACTAAGGAGTGGGTGTGTCTGACTCTTGAGGAGCAGTATGTAAGTTAACTAAACTTTATATTTTAATGAATATATTTTGTAATCTTTATAATTGATTTTTGTTTTAATCATTCAAGATAAGGATGAGAGCTAGCAACCCAACATGTATAATTTAATGTATCATCCATTGGCTTGCCTGACACTTTTGTATAGATTAATGAGGTGCCATTGGCATTCATTGAGGGTACAAGAAGGCAGTCAGTCATATGCTGACTGGCCAGACATATCATTCAACAAACACCTCTAACTCTGGGGTGAGCTTACAGTACGTGTTCTAGGTGGGCGAGTTGCAGAAGCAACTGTAGCAGGGTTGATAATAATTAGACTAGAGCCGAGAGCAACTTTAACAAAGCCAACAGTTAATTTAGGAGCAAGAATAACAGCTTGTTCAACAATAACAAATGCAATAGTAGTTTGGGATATACCTTACGAAGCTTACTTCCTTACTCAAACAATAAGGTCTTGTACTATTGGTGCCTCCATTTACTATTACATCGCTTGGGCCAAGCAAATTTGCAACCACACCCCTCACCCAGCCACCCAATCCCTCCTAGGCACCATTGTCGATGGCAAGGATGACAATACATCAAGATTTATACATCTCTTTTCCCTTTAGATTATTTTTTATATACAATTTTTTTTTCATGTATAAATATTTATATGGACCATGTATATATAATTTTTTATTTATGTGTAAATAATTATATAATTATTTTATGAGTATTCATTTTTTTATATGGATCATGTGATCATGTTGCACATTTTTATTAGTATTGTTGACATATTTTATTTGTACAATTTAAATTAGATAAAATTAAATTAAAAAATATTAAATTAATTTAATTAAATTGAAATAAAAAATATTCTTGTCTATATTATTAAATATAATATATTTATTTAATTACATTTAATTGTAATTTTAATTTAAAATATTATATTTTTATATTTTTGAAACTTTCAGCAACAACATTGTTATAGTTGTAGGGTTTAAATTAAAAATGTAAAAATTTTAAAATGCCTTTTACTGATGACAATTTTGTTGCTAAAAGGTTCATTTCATTTTTTAATTTTTAATTTAAAATATATAGCGATGATATTATCATCGTTAAAAGTTTGAAATTTTCACAACGACATAGTCGTTGCAAAAACATATGTTATTATTTTATTATTTTCTCATAATGAACCAATAGCGACAACAAAAGTCATTGCTAAAAATTTTAAATTTGAAAATATTTGAATTTTGAAAAAGTTTTTTGTGACAATAAAGTTGTTGCAAAAACCTTAGCTTTTGTTGACGATAAAAAGTTATCAATGTTGTCACTTTCACTTCACCATCGAACTTATTTCAATGGTTTTTTCTTCAATAACTTTGATACTCAGCAACGATCAATTTTTCTACAGTGATGACAATTGTCATCGCTAAAAATCTTTTTTGTTTTAGTGTGTCTAAATAAACTAGATAAAAAATAATACATAAATCTATTTAAATAAATAAATTAATTTTATTTTTTTTAGGTTCAACTCATAAACTTATCGCATCACCTTATTTAATGATATTAATATTATTTAATAATATTAATATTAATATAACATCATAAGTATAACATATATTTTCATAAAATAATAATATATGCATAAAAAATGAAATATGAAATTAAGTTTTGAATACAAATTAAAAGCTATCATTAAATATAGGATAATAAGAAAAATTTGTAAAACTTAATTTAATGGATATAAAATATTTAATATTTAATTTTAAATCTTATTTTTAGTGCATATAATATTTTAATTTATAAAATAGACATATATATAATATTAATATAATTTCAATACATTCAATTATATATAGATGTAATTTAATTATTGTTTATTTTTTATTTTTAAGGCCTTTATCTATCAAGTTATTTGAAATTTTATTTATATAAATATAATTTTAAATGGATTAATAGGATAGACTAAACTTTTTAAATAGACTAAATTGATCCTAAGTTTTAACTTTATATGAGCTAATAGATTAGATTTAAATCAATAATTTACAAATGTTGACATTTGAGTTATAACTACTATTTTTAGGAAAAGCACATCACTACAGTATCATCAAAGGCTAAGCATTCTCAAAAGTTATTCATTCCTTTATTGATCATAAATTGATAACCTTTAAGATAAAGTAATAATATAATATCACTAAGTCAACTATCTTGATGATTATTTTAAAATAATTATAATTTTATTATAATAAGTATATTTTGTATATAATGGTAAGTGATTTTTTTAACTTAATTTGTAGTCTCTTCTTTAAAATATTCCAAATGGAATTTTTCTCAAAATTTTTTTATTTAAGTGATATATGATATTATTTAAAGATTTTATCTTTTATTATAATATGGATTTAATTTTAAAATTTTTTTCTATATCTAACAATTTAATCACACTTATCTTAAAAAAATTCAAATAATTTTTTTTTTCGTGAATTGATCCAGATAGACATTTTAATCTATGTGACTCTCAGTAAATTCATAGGAATTAATTATTCATACAAACTTCCACTATGTTACAAAAGAGATTTTGGTACACTACTTCTACAATATACAATACAAATTAAATGAAACCTAATGATTTAAAATCATTGGTGTATGCACCGTAATCTAGGGCTTAAGTTACCCAAGCTAACAAAGAGACAAAGCAAACCCCTTACTCTTGCGTGTTGTAGCCTTATAATATTAATGGTAGTAAATTCATCTTAATAATTTGAAATTAGAGCAATTTATAATTTCCTTGTTGGATTTTTGTGAGAAAATTTTTTTATATCAATCTGATTTACTTTTAGAGAAATATATATATATATATATATATATATATATATATATATATATATATATATATATATATATATATGGTACAAAAAATAAATTCCAAAAGTATCGAATCTATTTATTTTCTCAGGTTTAAAGTGAATTCAAATTTACAAAAGGAATTTTTTTTTTCATTTATAGTTTTGGTGCAGATGTAGCAGTCGACATGTCATGCGAATGTACTGCTGAAATTAATTGAGCCACAAACCAAATTTTTTTAATATCATTTTTTATAGAAATAATTAACTATTGAATGTATATATACAAAACATTAGAATCGAATTCAAAATAAAATATAAAGAAAAGTAAAACTTTAAATATATATAATATGACGTCTGAGCAAATTTCTCTCACCTTAAAGTAACATTTCTATAGTGTGCATATTTGCAAATTAATAATTAAAATGCAATCAAATTGTGATTAAATACGCGTAAGGAGATAATCTTATATTGCAGAGGTGAATTTCATTTTACCCTGCCGTCAACAATAAAATGTTGTTAGGAATGCTCATGCAGCATGATGGGAGCAAATTAACCTACTCTTATTTTATATTTCATTATTAGAAGTAAAATATTGTTTCGTCTTGTACTCTAGTACAGAGATAGAATTCATCCTATTCTCTTCACGAGACAACTAATTTCTATGTAAACTTTTGAAAAATGATAAAAATAAAATAAATTTAAAATATACAAAATTTAAAATTAAGGGTATGACAATTTTACCAGTAATTATTAATTAATTTCAAATATTAATAAATGAGGAGTAAAAATCCAGATTTAAATATTATATGTTATATATAATTAAAAGAATGTTATCTATACTCTAGTATAGGAAAATAGTATTCATAAATGACACGTGTCAGTTCATTACAAAAGTCAATTAGCCAAGAATGAAAGAAAGTATGATAATATGTCGTATGATAAATTATATGGCAATCAATATAATCAAATATTAAATATTAATGTTAATATTATGGCAGATCCAATGACTTGAAAAATATCTACCAATTTAATATTTCAATATTAAATCATGACGATTTAGGATGTTAATAAAATTTTAATTATCAATTTATATATTTTATTTGTATCAAATCATGATTAATTAAAAAATAAAACAAAATATCTTTTAATTAAATAAAACATATTTCATTTATGTCAGTTTAAGTTTTTAAAATATTATAACTATAATTAAAGAAATTAACAAAATTTTTTGAAATAAATAAAATATTTTTCTATCACATTATCAAGATTATTGTTGTAATTTCTTTTAAAATATTATTATTATTATAACAAATGATAAACAACCTACAAAAGTTATTTTGAAACAGTTGGCGATGTAACATATAATACTAATCTCTTTTTTTTAAAGACTACAATATAATATTTTAGAATAATTGTTGCCCTCCTTCCTAAGTTGATTCGTTCACATTCAAAAGATTATTTTTAAATGATGTAGCATCATTCTAATTCTAATTAGGGAAATATATTCAGTCAATCTAGTAAGATAACTGACCAAATAAATTCATTCATAACTATTACATTAAATATTACTTTAATTTTTTAATATTTATTTATAATTTATTGAATCTTTGTACAGGAATGAATTTATTTTAGAATGCACTAAATTATTATTATTTTTAATTTTTAATCATAAAATCAATGGGCGAAATAATTTTGGATACTGCTTGGATTTGAAATTTTCTCAAATCTATGCAGTGCTAATCATTAAAAATAATTTCATTCTTCTATTTTTATAATTATTTGAATGAATCCATAAAATTCTTCTATTTTTATTTTGTTCCTAAGTATAATTATTGATACATTAGTATTTTTGATAAAGCATTCCTATTATATCTTCTTTTTAATTAAATAGAATATCTTTCTTCGCTTTATTTAGAGCATCGTATGAAATTTTTTAAAATACTATAACTAGAAAATTTATTCGGTCAAATAAGTCAATGATTGATAGAATAATTCTATTATTCAATTTATTAAAAAAATTTAAAATATTATAATTAATTTGAATTAATTTAAATTAATGCATTAATTTTGAATTTTTTCTAATTTTATTTTATGCCATTCTTTGTTACCATTCTTCCATATTTCTTTCTTAATACCGTGCTATTCTTTGTATTGATTTGCTTGATTTTCTATTCAGCAATATTAGACAAACCAATACTTAGGGAAAGGTATGTGCATCTTTCAAATAAAATTAATTAATATATATTTTCTATTATACTATTTTTTTTCTTGTTTGATGTATTGTTTTTGGTTTTTAGGAAAGTAAGATTCATTTTTTTCCCCAAAGTTTGCAATGACAAATTTGAGAAATGTCTTGACGAAGGAACTGTTTATATGATATTAAAATTTGCAGCTCAAACTGTTCAAACAAAAATTATGTTATTCTAAAAATATTTTTTTTTGGTGGTTTTAACATTAAAACATAGTATGAAAATGGATCAATTGATCGATATGAATATTACTCCATTCCAGATAAAGTAGTTAACAAGAATCGGAATAAAACATATTTAATTGAAATGTTCATTATATTTTCATTATTAATTATTAATATTAATAATTTTTTATTTATAATTTCACTTTTTGACTTATATATTGATTTTTTTATATACCACTGAAAAATTAATTTCATATGGTAATATGTAAATTGTACTCATCTGAGAAATGACTAGTAAAAAGGTTGATATTTAAATTGAGAATTTGGAGTAATTTCTTATCATCTAATTTCACTTATTATAAATAATTTTTTTACTAACTCATTTAGCATCTAAAATAAATTAATATTTTTTGGTAAAATTTTCATTATGCTTAATTTTGATTTAACAACATTCTATCAATATTATTTTTAAAAACTATATAATGATAATTTTTTGTAAAAATTAAATATATATAAAATCCAATTTATTTAATTAATTGTAATTCTTGGAATTTTATAAATACAAAGGTGAAAGATATATCACTTTTCACATATAAATGATAGTATTAAAACTTTTATACCTTTTCTATATCTTTTTTCATATTATTTAGTTTCTATTTATTAATTTTTTTTTCAATTTTTAGTTATCATCAAAATTTTAGCAAAAGTGGAATAATATTTTATTTTGCTGAACAACTATGAACATAAGGAAAAGAAAAATAAAACTAAATAATTGAAAAATATTCAATGTGTTGGTAGATGTAAAACCAATACTTATATGATTCAAATTAATTATAATTTTTCAAAATTCTCTGATTAATTGTGATTTAATATTTTATAAAATACATATATTTGTCTATCAATATTTGAAAAGTAAAAAGTAAAAGATTATATAACAAGATTGTTTATGAAAAATATAAATGCGTAAACAACATAATTAAAATAAAAAATTTTCCAAATCAATGCATTGATTGAATTTAATTAATATGCAATATATATAAGATTAAATTTGGATATTTCATATAAGATGACATGCAAAAAACCTAGGCAATGTGCACTATATTTAAAACTCTTACAAATATATTAAGAAAAATGTTATATACATTGAAAACAGGATCTAAAATTGAGATTTGAATTTTTTGTATCAATTAGATTAAATTTTATAAATTTGACTTACCATTTAGTATTTAATGACAACCTTTAATTTATATTTGGAACTCAAATTTGGATCTAATTGTAACATTACTTATATTTCAAATATTAAAATTAATATAATTTATATTTAAAAGATGATAAAAATTAATACTAATATTTTTTAATATAGATTAATGCATGAATGATAAAATAAAAATATAAAAACTTCCAACATAGTGCATCAACTCAATTTACTATAATTTTTAAATTAATTGATTAATCATGATTTAATACATCTTAAATATGTTAGTTCTTCTATTAATATCTAATAAATCATAGACAAATATTAAAAACTATAAAAGATGATTATAATAAGACTGTTTCTAAAAATATGAACACATTAATAATAAAATAAAAATCAAAGAATTCCCAAATGAATACATTAATTCAAATCATTATAATTTTTTAATTTTTTAATTTATCATAATTTAATGCATTTCAAATATATTAATTGTTAATTGCAATTTTCTTAATGCATTAAATTGTCATGATTTAATATGTTGAGTGTTACTTGAAAATTTAAAACAAAGTGATAAGAGTAAGGGGAGTGAAATACACACACTAGAAATGAATATTTAAACAATATATCATACTCGCTCTTTATATAAGATACTAGATTGTAAGCCTAAGTAATGAATGAGTTGAAAATTACCAGTTCTCTAAATTAAAGATTTACTTATATAAATAATTTTTAAATAATATCAATATTATAAAAAATTTATTCTAATTTAATATATTTATTTCATAATCATATATTTGAATTTGTAAATTACAAATTTTAATATACATATTTTTTTAAATAAAAGACATAAAATTAATTAATTTTTGTTACCAAGTATAAGTTCTCCATAATTTGAATAAATAATCAAATGAAATTCTTTAACATAAAAAATAAATGTAATAGAGAGTAAATAAAAATTAAATAAATGAAAATTTTCATAATTTATTTTACTCAAAATATATCATATTGTATTTATGTTATTTTGTGATATTAGTGTATGAGTCCTAAAAAACAAAAATGGGCAAAAAAAAAAAGAGAAAGTGTATGCAAAGTAGAAAAAAAAGTGTATCACCAGTAAAGTAATAAGAATTAAAAAAGAATATATAATTAGTTAAATAAAATTTTTAACTTATATAAAATATTTCCATAATGAAAGTAAAATATACCATACCTCATTGTGCTATTAACATATGGACTTTGATAATTAGCTAATAGTTATAATGATTAGTAAATTTAATTAGTTGTTAGTTAATAGTTAATTATATTAATTAATTTGACCAACTGATTATATTAACTATTTGAATAAGAGTGTTTGATAAAATCAACTATTTATAATTAGCTATTTGTATATAAAATTACATATAGGGATATGAGTATATTTTATGAATTATTTAAATATTATTTTATTTTAATATTTTAGATCCTATATGTTATTTAGTAGATTAAATTTTTTTGTAAATAATATATCATTATAATTTATTATATATTAAATATTTTTTCAAAATTAAATTAATATAATTTTTATAGTAAATAAATCTGTCAATAAAAAAATCAATAACTATAATAATTTAATATAATTTTCCTAATCATAAGTTGTAGGATATTTATTTACTGGTTATTTCAAAGTTAGAAGTTCACCAATTTTCGTATTGAACCTGATTCGTTAATAATTTGCTTCTATAGCTTTTGATTGTTAATAAATGTTCTAGCATGCAATGAAAAACTAAAAGTCGTAGTCCATAAATAAATGCTTGGAATTTGTAAGGTTCTTTATCATATCTTGCATTAGTCATAGTGTGTATTGAAGTTGAAGTTCTAGTCTAGACAAAAATGGTCAAATGAAGCCTCTGTGGTGTGTTGTATATAATTTATTGTTTTCTAGAATTTCAAAAGGATAACTTCAAAAACAAAAATTTTATCGAAAAAGAAATTCAGAGAGAAATAGAATACCAAGAAAGGCTGTGGGGGAACGACAGGTGAGTGACAAGAGAGAAGTAAAAAACAGGAAGGGTCTAAAGGAAGGATAAATCAAGAAATATTGAAAATTATCAGGGGTATTTCAATCATTTAATAATTTTATAACCCGCCAACTATTTGAAAATGTTGCAAGTGTTGCAGTTTAAAAAGCAGTTGATTCAAAGCCACCTATCACTCTAAAAAGTTAGTTATTAAATAACTTATTCAGCTGTCATCTAATCAAACTTGGTTAATTAACTAAAAGTTAACTCAAAAGTTATTTACCAAATATCACCATGAATTATAAAAAATACATGCAAAGTACAAAAAAAATATATTATTTGTAAAATAATAAGAATTAAAAATAAAATATGAAGATAATTAATTTAATTAAATTAAACATTTAACTTATTTAAAATTTTATAATAATTAGCAATAGCAAACTTTGAAAAAAAGAAAAGAAAAATATGCAAGGATTGAAGGAAAAATGAAAAGCAGTGCATTAAATATAGAATAATAAGAGTCTTAAAAGTAAAAAATTGAATATATAATAAAAATAAAATAAAATATTTAATTTATTTAAAATATTTTTATAACAAAGAAAATATATTTTATTATTTCTATATTACTAAAGCATATATTTATAAAAAATTTAATCAATGTATACTTATTTAATTTAAAATATAGTACTTAAAAATTAATAACAATATCAATAGAATTTAAATAAAATAAATTTTAGTTTTCATATTCTTTTATAAAAAATAGAATATGTAATTAATCTAATCAATCTATACCTTCTATATTAAACATTTCACTTATTTAAAATATTTTTTATATTAATGGAATGATTTGTTAAAAGATTTTTTATAAAAAATAATCTATCAAGGAGAGTGAATAAAAATAACGAATGGTTACTCTTTCTATATGAGCAAGTAGAATAAACTCACTTTTTATATAAGTGAGTAGAGTACACTTAGATTTTATTTTGCATAAGTAAATAATAGTTGATAAGCAAACTATTAATTGTTAACCTTGCTAATACATGATAACTAATAAACTAACTATTTGTATAAGTACTATTTCACAAAATTAATTCTCGAACTAGCTGAAATTATAAAATTACATAAAATGATATATTCATAGAAATAATTATATAAATTAAAATAATTTATATTTATCTAAACATTAAATTATATCAACATAAATAAAATATTTAAAATAAAAATATAATATTTAATATTTAATTAATTATATTTTATGAACTTACATATTTATTTACTTATGTAATTTTATTTTATTATTATTTATGATAGAATTATAATTACTTAAAATATAACTAATTATATTTTATGACTTTACATATTTATTTACATATGTATTATATATATATTTATAGTTTAAAATTAGGGTATAAGTACATTAAAATAAATTAATTATATTTTACAACATTGTATATTTATTTATTTATTTTTGTTCGTCAAGGTTCAATGTAAATTTAAGTTACATTATTGAAAAAATATTTAAGTTTACGTTATGAAGAACATGAATTGTAAATTAACAAAAAAAAAGGATAGATGTAAAAAAAATTTGAAGAAATAATAACTTAAAAGTTATAAACTAATAAAGGTGGTTTATTAATTCAAAACTTATTTTTTTTCAATAAGTTAGTATATGAAATACCTAAAGATTAAATTATATTAGCACAATTAAAATGTTTAAAATAAAAATATAATATTTAATATTTAGTTAATTATATTTTATGAACTTACATATACATTTATTTATATAATTTTATTTTATATTATTTATAATAGAATTATAATTACTTAAAATATAATTTATTATATTTTATGAGATTACATATTTATTTACATATGTATTTTTATATATTTAGAGTTTAAAATCATAGTATAATTACATTAAAATAAATTAATTATATTTTACAACTTTGCATATTTATTTATTTATTTATTTTTGTTTGTCAAGGTTCAATGTAAATTAAGTTACATTATTGAAAATATGTTTAGGTTTACATTATGAAGAACATGAATTGTATGAAGAAGTAGTAACTTATAAGTTTTCAAAACTTATTTTTTTTAATAAGTTAGTATATAAAATACCTATAGATATTAACTTATTACTTATTAATTAGATCAATAAATTATAAGTCAACTTATTTGTTACATGAAACAAGCCTTACTCTAAGAACAACCTATTGTAAAATAATAATATCATGCCTTATATAATATTATAAAGATTATAGTAAGTTCATTACAGTTACTCTTAAGAACGATAATGGTCAACTAACAAATATAATGAAAAATGGAATGTTAGGAGGTGTTTGAAAATTTATTTTAATTATAAGCATATAATAATTTTCACATTTTAAATTTTGACACATATTATACATAATATATTAGCTTGTAACTCGTGTATTATACATATTTAATTAATTTTAATTGATAATAATTTATAATATGAATTATAATTTTAAATTTAAATTATAAAATATTCAAATGGTTAATGTAAAATATGGTGTTATATTTATATTAATTAAATAATTATAAAATTGATATAATTATATTATATTGAATTTAAGTAAGAATATGTAATATATATTTTTTAACTTATTACTAATTGATAAAGATTTTATATTATTGTAATATTACATTAATAGTTTAATACTAATTATTACCACAATTAGAAGGATTTAAATATTAAAATAAATTAAATTTAGAAAAATAATGTAAAATTACATATATAAAAAAGAAATAAAATTTATTTATATGCCATGGAATATATATATCCATCCTTAATTCTAAATAAATATAATCCATGATAGATAATAAAAAATAAATATTGTCTAATTTACTGACTAATTTTTTCAAATACTTTTCAAATAAAGAATATATTTGATCAAATACATTACTTTCTCCAAAAGTTACATATTGTAATGCAAATATATATATACTAAATACAACCAAAAATTAAAATTCAACTTGTAATAGAAAGATGAATGTATATCAGCGTTTAATAGAAATTCAAAGGTATATTAGCCTTATACCACATCTAGAATTATTTAAAAAAAAAATTTACTTTGCATAATGAAGCAGGTAACACATAATAAATTTACTTTACATAAAAAAATTAGTACAAACTATAAAACTTGCAAGAAGAGAAGGCTTATAGGTTCAAAAAGGTTATTTTCTAAAATAAAATTCTCCTTTACTTGCTTTTCTATTTAGAGAATATCATTATTTAAACTCATTGCCTAAATTTATTTTCATTTGTATGGTTATTCTAAGCAAAACGTAGTCAATACAATATTTTCAAATAGAATAATATTTAATTTTATCATAGTATTAAAATTTTAATGTTATTGTACATTATATTTGAATATAATTGAATAAATGCATGTTGAAAATTAGAAAGTAAATTTTTTTGGTATTATTAAAAAAATTCTTCAATATAACCACACCATATATAATTGCACAAGAAGTAATCAAAGAAGAAAATGAAGTTAGTAAAATAAAATTAAAGAGACAAAGAACTATTTACAAAGAGATCAATACTTACTAATTAACAACCATAGTAAAGCAATGTACTAAAATGAATCATCGAAAGCATTAACTATCGATAGCTATTGAGATGGCACCACAATGATTCAATTGGTGGGTATTATTAATAATAAAATAATGTCAATTATAAATTAAATGGCTTGCATAATTATATTTGGAACTGATTATAAGTTTTACAATTTCAGATTAAGGGACATGAAAGAGAGAGAAAAAGAGAGATATGAGGCAAAAGAATGTCAACTATCACGAAAAAGATGTGGCAAAGAGAATGTCAACACTTATTTTAAAAGAAAATTAATGACAACATATATAGATAGTAAATATTTGAACATTTTTCAATAATGTAAATAAAGACATGAAAATAGAAATGAAAATTAATTAGAGATGAAGGCATAATCTTTATCAAAATAAATGAATTAAATTCTAATGGTTAATTAGTGTTCATGGAAACTAATCGGTGCTCTATAAGGGAAAGAAATTAGAGGAATCATTCTAGAAAGGAAGGTAGTGCATAAAAATTAAAAAAATCAGTAAATTGGAAAAAATAAGAGAGATTATGAAATTATATAAATGCAATAAATGAAGAAAAGAAATTAGGAAGGTTTTTTTTTCTCAATCTAATATAAATTGTTATATATAAATAAGAGATTCAATCTTAAAAAATATAATAAATAAAAAAATAAAAATGTTATAAATAAGGAAAAGAAATTAAAGACTTTTTCTCTCAATTTAATATAAATATAAATTATTATAAATAAATGAAAATTTATATTATAAAAATAACACATGTTAAGTTATAAGAATGATATTTGGCATAAAAGAAGGTAGAAAATATCACAGCTAATATATAATATAAAGACTATAAAACATTTAACATTGTCCTATTCTTACTTACGAAGAAAGTAAATGATAAATTCAATTACATTACTTTTGTTTCTAAAAATATTTTAATATTATTATTATGCATTTGTTATGTCATAAATTATGAAAGCTTTTGTGTTTTCTTTATTTCATAAATGGCTTTATAGATTAATTTTATATTATTGTAATACTTTATTGAGTTCCTTATTTAAATGTAGTTAACAATAATTGTTTAATTAAATTTTTATGTTATGTCAAATTATATATTATTAAAATAATTCTAATTAAATTATTAAATTATTTTATCCCATGCTGGATATGAGCTTTACATTAGTAATAATAAATCCACAGTCATACATAATTCATTTAAATAATATGAAACTTTAAAAAATAAGTTAATATATAATCAACAAAATATTATTCATTTTGGCCTTCATCATTTCTAGTAAAATCTTAATATGTTTCAAGTTTTTCATTAATATTAAATTACTAAAATGACAAAAAAAATATTATATATATATATATATATATGTATGTATGTATGTGTGTGTTAGTTTATAAGGCAAAATTATGAAAATTTCATAATAGTGAAATTTAAAAAAAGTAAGACAAGGTATTATTATTCCATTGTAATATTTTGATTGTAATGAAGACTTATATGCTATCTAATCTTATATAGTAAAAAATTATATTACCTTGAAACTTTATCAAGACATTCCTTGCAAAACATTATAAAATCAAGAGGAAAATATAAGTAAGTGCCATAAAATATATGGCTTGGAGTCACATAACTCTCTCGAAGTTTCAAAACTTACAAATAATCTCATGAAGTTTCCAAAAAATTGAAAATATTGGTAATTTAGTTTTAAAAAAAGGCATGTAAATCATTTATAACTATATTTAACTATTTCTTAATATAAATTTAGCCATTTTTTTAATAAGGCTTCTTTTGAAATCAATTATTAATAATAGAATTGATACTATAATACATTTATGATCTAATGGAAGATAAGTATTTTAAGTAAATTATTATTGAAACTTAATTAAATTGAATTTTGGAGACAATATATGTGTTTCTTTTATTTTCTTCATTAATTCTTTAACTTTACTATAGTAAAAAAAAGTCATAAGGATCCCACCTATGTCCTTTCTTATTTCTCTTAATTGAAATTTTAATATTTTTAGTTTTTTGAAAATTTAAAAGGTTATTTATAGGTTTTGAAACTTCAAGGGGATTATATAATATTAAATCATACTTTAGGAAGCTTATTTGTATTTTTTTCCTAAAATCAAATTAGTTTATCCTTCTAAATGTTGTCATCATAATAGGCAACAATAGTAGTGTATAATGAAGTAGAGACATTTCCTTGAAAAAAATGAATTCTTATAGACTACTCATCACTAGTAACTTAATGAAAAAGTAACAACAATTTTACTACCATTGCTATAGAAATGAAAATATAAGGTATTTGATAAAAATTATGTCTTATCAAATATCATTATATAATAGTTTTGATGTCAATTATATAACTAATGTGAAAAAAAAAAATTAAATGACATTAGTTCTTATATAAAAAATTGATGTTTTTTTTTTCAAAGAAATATAAAATGGTAAGCAAAGATGTCGATTATTAAACAAAAGATGTTTATTTTTACTAAAAAAACATCATTGAAGCTTAACAATAGACATTGGTGGTTTTAAGAATCCAACTGTATTGTCTCTTATACTGTGCCAGTTTCCTTAAATAATTAATATGGTATACTTTGCCGCTTAAACCCTTGTTCCTCTCTGTACACCCCCTCTACTCTATACCCTATTCCCTTTTTATACCCTTCTATTGTATACATCTTCTCAAAATATTTTCTAATACATTACTTTTTGTTTCTAATAATTATAGAACGCTCAAATTATACAAAAACTAACTCTACAATACTCCAATTTTAAATACATACAAAATACCTCAAATGAAATAGAAACCAACATTTTGTTTTACGCTACATAATAAGAATAGCTAAGTGGAACAGTAGTCACATTTCCTATTACACTAATTCATAGTGTAAGGATATTGTATCCAATAAATTATGTAATACCTCACAAGGTCAAGGAAGGAAAATTTGCACTACTAAATGTTAGCACACAAGCATACCATGTTTTAAATTGTACAGGAAAAATAAACACATGATAATTTGGTAGTTACAACAATTATAAAGAAAAAGCTTATTGGTGAATGCATAATTATTTTCAAATTATCTTAAATGTTTTTTTATCTAAGGATACTCCAATACTTATCCATTTATTATGATTATCTCCTAAGTGAAATCAATATTAACAAAATAGAAACAATTAATTAAATATAAACTAATAGGCAAGTAATTTTATATATAAACATGACTTTAAATAGAACATTAATACCTTGAAATTGTGTTAAGAAATTTCTTTTAAAGGATTATTAACCTATATCCCTTCATTATGATCTTTTCACATATAAAACTCCTACATATTTTCCTCAAGATTAAGCGGAGGTAATCTTGACAATAAAGGAGTTATGTTTTCAATATTAGTGGTTATATCTCCTTTAACCTACCCTTAATGATTTGTCTTTTCCCTTAAAGAACTATAGACCACTTCATACCAATTGGGTTCATCACATAAAAAACTTATTTTGATTGGGATGCCATTATGAAAGGTTCTGGCTTATGGCTTTCCTTACTAAGATTCACTAATGTGAATCCTAACTCATTTACTTAGATACTATTATTATTCTTTATCCATTTCCATTGAAACACAAGCTTCTTGAATTGGACATAATTAAGCTCCCATATATCTTCAATAACCTCGTAATATGACATAGTTATATAAATAGGATTTTTATCTTTAGCACAAGAGACATGTATTGATTGAGCCACTAGAATGACCTCTATTATTTTGTATAATGCTATTCTCATCATGTCCCTTTATGTAGAAAGAATGCTTATTGATATCATATCTATAATAAGACATGACCTCTATGTGAGGCTCATGGGTTAACTATCTTATAGTTTCAAAAATAATATGTAATGTTTGTGCAATTATACTTTCTTCCCAATTATAGACCACATGATAAATGAGAGATTATATTCAACAAGTACCCTTTGCTTATTTCTTCCATGATTAAGCTCTTTTATAAGAGCAATATGTTTGTCCATATAAGGTTTAACCTCTTTCACTATTTTATAAGATGTAAAGGTGTGCCTATGCCCACATTTCAAGATTTATGCACTTCATTTGAATCCTTAATATACTCTTACTTGCAATTATTCCTTTATGGTTAGGCTTAGGAAGTCTAATAACATCCCCTTTAACTATGTACCCCTTAATTATACATCTTTCGGGCTAATTTTGATTGTACATATACTTTTTTAAGACCTTTATACATTGCTCAAATAGATACATCCACCTTAAGTAAACCCATCTATAAAGTTTTTACTTCTTTCACTAAATGTATAACCACATGCACCATGAAGTCAAAAAATGAAGGTAGAGAATACATCTCAAGTTAATACAGTATGATAAAAATATCCCTTTGTAAGTCATATAAATCTTTTGAATCAATAACTTTCTCACATATTGCTTTGCAAAAGAAGCAAAGTCTCATGATAGCTTATCTTAATTATTTAATGATATTCCTTAAATGGCCACTAGTAGAAGTTGTTGCATTAAAGCATAGCAATCATGAGATTTTAACTTGACTAATTTAAGATCTTTCATAGAAATAAGGTTCCTCATGTTTTAAGAATAACTTTGGGGCACTTTAACCTCAAGTAAAAACTTGCATAAAACATATTTTCTCCTTTTTATATAAGGTATAACAAGTTGAAGACAAATATATATGGTAACCCATTTTTTCCTATGGTAATTCCTCCCATATAGCCATTCAACCAACTCTAGTTTGAACTTAACTTTATCTTTTGTCTTGCTTGGTATGCTTGAAAGAGTTCCAATGAGACTGACATTAATATTTGTCTTTAAATACATGATGTCAATATTATGTCTCACAAACAAGTCTTTTCAATATGAAAGATTAAAAAAAATGAACTTTTCTTTCATGGAGTGTTGTTACTTATAAGTGCATTAGGTTTGCCAAATGTCACATTAATATTTTACACCTATTCATAAAGTTGCTTGATAGTTAAAGGTTTTAGAGTTGACACATCATTTGGTGAACTATTGAAAACCTTTCATAGCCTAGGTAATAAAGAGACCTAGATAGAAATCTTTTGTGGTCAAGATGCACTATTTTCTTCTCATGTTTCAATCATGAAGAGCATGTGTCATCTTCACAAATAAAACATGCTCTATAACCTTTAATGTTATATTCCAAAAATTTTCCATGAGCTAGTTATTAATCATGTAAAATAGTATGGCATGAAACCTAAGAGAATGTCCATGATATGTATCAAATATTGGCATATCTTCATTCTAATTCAATCTCAAATCTTAAATAAATGGTGTTGAGTATGCATCTATGTCATTCTTCAATTGTTAGGGGCCCAAAATCAATAATGTTAATATTATGTATTTGTGCTTTATACATAATGAAAGAGGAAAATTGTAAATCATTAACATGACATGTCATGTGCCATGTTTGGTACTTGTTTCAATTATACATAGTGCAAGTCTGAAATTTCTTGTTTCATTACCAAACTCCGAAAAAAATATGTCCACCATTCTCCATTGATAAGAATCACTCAAATAATGAACCTTGTCATAAGAAAAGATCTATTTTGCATACTACACTAAGTTTTTATCATCTTTAGTATTTGTATACATGTGTTTAAACTTTAGTATTATAGGAAGATACAATAATATATTTGTCAAAGTCTTTTCCTTGATGTTGCCTTTTACTTCTTTAATCTGTAATGTGATGCTCTGCATTTTCTATACTTATGTAATGTTTTGTACTTCTTTTGGTACAATATGCAATTATTAGGAGAAGCATGAATCTTCTTATACTCCATACCCATCAAGCATATTAGGGAACAATGTGTTAATTACTCTCCACTAATGAGAATCACTTAGTTGATGAAGCTTACCATTAGAAATTATCTAACACTAAGTTCTTATTATCTCTTGGATTAGCAAATATGCATTTAAAGTTTAGTATCATGAGAAGATACTATAACACCTCAGTCAAAGCCTTTTCCTTGATGTTGCCTTTATTTATTTTTTTCAAATTTTAATGTGTTGCTATGTATTTTGGATACTCATGTAAAGTTCTGTACTCTTTTTAGTATAATATGCAATCATTAGGGTAAACTTGAATTTTCTTACACTCCATACCCATACATGATTTTCTTCACATCATAAGCATAAGTTGGTAATTAATTACCTTCAGGAATTATGTTTTTCAACAATAGCAGTAATGTTATAAAGCTTTATTCATTCCATTCGTTCCTCATTTTTATGTTGAATAATATCAATACAATGGACTAACGTGTGTATTTGGTGCATCTCAAATATAACGGCTTCTATGCATTATTCAACAAGTTACCAAGGATATGTAGATGCTTAATAAAATTATTTATAATATCATGCACCATATCCTCGAAGGGAGTATCAGAACCTTCATCTTTATGATTAGTAAGCATGCTACACCATTTACTTTCATTATGTCATATCCATCACATATACTTAGTATCAATGCCATAAGCAAATAAATGATTTCGTAGTTGCTTAATTGTTGCTCTCTTGACATAATAACATTTAATGTATGGGCATTTTACAATCTCATTATTAAATCCCTCCCTTGACTATCTATAAATTTGATGAAGTCATCAATTCTATTTTCATATTCATTATTATATCGATTAGCATACATCCATCTTCAATCCATGACTAACCATTCTAGTAAAAATCATATATACAAAAACATGAAGCAAATCCTATATCATCACAAATTGTACATGTTCTTATAATGAATCCAAAACCTAAACACATTCATATATTTATATATGCATCAAAACTACAACTATAATAATAATTCAAAGCTGAATAAATTTCCAAGCACATACTTGAAATCAAAACAAATCCATATATTTATATGCAAGCTTTTATATGTGATTTATTTCATGTCCAGAGTTTTGTCACCATATTCATGATGCAACAACACATTAACAATATTTTAGTAATATATCTAAATCCAAGCCTAATCATCCTAAGCTAAAAATTTTGCAAGAATAAACATAGAACCTAAACAAACACCATAACCCAAGAATGAAAGTATTAAGATACACTTCTAGTACAAAGGTATCAAGATATTTGACAAGTTTACCTTGTTAAAAGATAACAACAAGAGTAAAATTTGTGCATTACAATTCACATGGAACTCTTTTTAAGCTTGAAAGAGCTTTATTTTAGAAGGATCCTAAGTCTACAAAATGGCATCACAACATCTTATTATTCTATTATCACTCTCCCACCAATCCTTCTACCTTGCACTATGTTAGTGAGAACATAGTGCAAAGTGACATTGTTTTAATTTATACGTCAGTTATTAAATAAAATTGACATACAAAGTAATATTAGGTAAAGTACATTAGCTCTTAAATGTTGATTTTATCACAAGACACTATTGTCTAAATGAAAACAATGTTGTCCTACTAAAACACTTTTAATATAAGCTTTTTAAACCAAATCAACCTTTTAATAATTTAAGATGTCAATTATTGGTAAACAATTGATGTCATTTTTTTATGGAAAATTTGTTAGAATAATAAATTATCATGACTTAAAATATCAATTATATGTAAAAACTCTAATGTCTCTTTCTTGGATATATTATTTTTAAGTTAATTATAAATTTTATAAAAAAATACCAACGTTATTTTTTAAAGTTATCAATTTTTTATTCAATTTTTACTATTTGAATTTTAGAGCATTATAAATTTTGAATAAGTTACGATGTTAGTTATTTATAACAACCCTAGTATCTTTTCATTGTGGAAAATATTCTTATAAAAGCAAATACAAATAGCAACAAATTGAATGTAAATTTAGAAATAGGTGAGAAAGGAAATAATTAATTATGAAAATATATTTTATAATTTTATTTATTTTCATATCTTTATAATAAATAACTTATAAACTTATAAACTAATGTTACACTCAATAGATGAGAAAGGTGATTGTTTTGTTCTATCCTTAATGCAAAATATTTGGTCTTTTCAAATGAGGTGTAGGCAAAACATTTGTTTCCATTACTAAAACTAGAGTTCGGGAAAAATAGAAAAATAACTTTCCTTCTATCTCATCTCATCTGGCACATTTAGAGATGCTGTGATTCTTGTCCAAGGATTTATGTTCTCTAATATCCTTACTTTCAAATATTGATAAGTTTTACCAATATATTAATTTCATGAACTTGTTAAAAAAAATTGCTAATATGTGATAGTGGAAAATACTAGAGGAAGCAAGTTCTTTAACAAAATTCACAATATTTCTAAATGTGCAAGATGAAATGAAAAGCGAGCTATCTTAATCTTCAAAATTGATATGTAAACCTTTTCAATTCCCCTAGTAAAACACTTGAAATACTTTAGACATTGGTTATGTACAAAACAGATGTCTTAAGTCTCTATAGTTTCCCAGTAACCTCTTAAATGCCATGTCTTTAAATGTCCATCACATTCAAAGCCACTATATTAAAGTTTGATATTTTTTGAGAAAACTTTACAATACCTTTAGAAGTTGGTTAATTATAAAACCAATATTTTAAATTTTCTCATTTTCCTACCAACCATTAAATGTTGTACAATTAGACATCAATTTAGCAAAAAATCAATGTCTTAAGTTTTTATAATAATTTCAAAAATATTACTTCATTCAAATAGACATTAGTTATATTTATGAGTTATTGTCTTAAATTTTCAAATAATTTAAAAAAAATCATCACATCAAAATCGACATTAGTATTAACTTGCACTAATGTCTTTTTGTAATTTTGTAGTGATGTAATCATTTGTACTTGCTATAAATATGTTATATTTAATATATAAGAATAATAATATAATAATGTGATATTTATAAATTTATAAATAATCAAAAGTACATAATAACGTAGAAGTTGATTTATAAAAATATTTTGCCACATATCTAGTGAATCACGTAATGGGGAAGGTATTGGCTTGCTAGACTAATCGCCTATGTTGGATTCTCCTTCTAGCCAGCTCGCATCATTAATTTTTCTATAAATGAAGGCTTGCCGCAGAAGACCCGGCGTCCTGGGTCACCGGGTACAGCGAATATGCCGAATTTTCCCCGGATTGCATCGGTTTGATCCTGGCTAATTGTTTGCTTGGGTCTATGTCAAAGTGCGATTAATTGCAGGTCTTGAACCCGCCAGGTCGGGTTTAAAAATACAGCTCTAAAGTAGATTTTATGAACTCAATTTTAATTTGTTCTATTTATTATATAATTATGCATTTAACATTTTAAACAACAATTTTAAAATAGATACATTATTTCCTATTAAATAAAAATATGCAAAATTAACTGAATTATATCATTAAATATAACTCTCTTCGGAAGTTCTTTAAAATATGAATTCATTGTTAAATAAAATTTTTTTAACCCAAATAAATGAAAACTTTTATAATTTATCTTATTCCTCACCTATTTTTTGTGAATCATACCTAAAGAAAAAGATAAATTAAAAAGCTCCTTCTAATATGCGTAGAAAGGCAATATAATATATATATATATATATATATATATATATATATATATATATATATATATATATATATATATATATATATATATATATATATATATATATATATGTTTTGAATGAAATTTTATTTTATAAAAAATTATACATGATGAAAAATAAATATAATTTTAAAACACATAAATCACATTAAATAAAAAATTGATCTTAAAAATGATGATTATAAAAATTTGAATAAAAAATTATATTCAAACTTGTTAAAATTTTTAAATATTTATTTCATGTCCATAAAATTGAGTATTTAAAAATTTTAAGTATATTACTTGCTTATAGCTCATTAATTAACTATATAATATAACTAAGTATGACTAATATTTATATTCAAATATAAGAGTATTCTAAGTATAGCATGTTGAATAACAAAAATATAAAAAGAAAATTGCAGTTATGAACCTAAGGATACTAATCAGTCGTTTCTCTTTTTAAGAGCAAAAATTTTAATGATAATAAAACTAATAAAAGAAAAGAAAAATTAATGTTAGTTGTCAAATATAAAGAGTAAATTTTAACTTAGAAGTTTCATTTTGAAACTTCCCATAAAAGCTTTGCATGTGAACCTCAAAAAATTATTAAATATTTTTAAAAATACTTACAAAAGAAAAAAATGAAACTTTTTTCGTTAATTTAGAAAACATTTGTTAGAAGATTGAAGTTTGGTTTACTTTGTAAGATATATTAAGAATAAATTAACAGGTTATGTATAAAACTTTTATAAATTTCAAATTGATTATAGTAAATTTAATAAGAAATATAATACTTGAAAAGTGAAATGAAGAAAATATCTACAAATTTTTAAAAAATTAATATTTTTATAAAAGTAGAAAATAAAATTAATTAATTGAATTTATACTTTGTATATTAAAATTTTAACTTATTTTAAATCATTTTATAATAAAAATAAAATATATTATATTATATCTGTATTATTTAATATTATTTACATTTAAGCTGTAAATAATAAGAGTTACTATAAAAAATATATATAATAGAATAGATAAAACGAAAAAAATCGCATGCACCATAAAATTTTGATAAAATCTCAATTAATATATATTTAATTTAAAATATATCACTTAAAAGTTAATATAAAAATACTAATAAATTACAAATAAATAAATTTATTTTTTAAATTTTTACTAAAAATAAAATATTTAATCAATTCATTCAATCAATATTTTTATTAAAATTTTAACCTATTTAAAATATTTTTATAATAAAAGCAAAATATATCATGTTATATTTATATTATTTATTAATATTAACATATACATTCTAAACCAAAAATGTGGAAATGTAAAAACAAAAACATGTAATTAAGTAGATAAAGCGAAAAGAACCAATGTTTGAACTATAAAGTCTTAACAAAATTCTAATTGATGTGTATTTAATATGAAATATAATACTTGAAAATTCAAGTCATCCAAGTGTTGATAAAATGTAAATAAATAAATATAATTTTTATTTTTACATATTTTATTAAAAATTGAATATGTAATTAAATGATTCAATTAGTTTTTCCTATATTGAAATTTTAACTTCTTTAAAATTTTTTATATTAAAAATAAAATACATTATAATATATTTATGTTATTTAGCCATATAATCATTTCACCATAAACAATGAGAGGGGACATGTAAAAAAAAATGTAATAGAATATATGAAAGAAATAGAAATAGTGCATGCACTATAAAATCTTGACAAAATCCCAATAAACTTATATTTAATTTGAAATATACCATTTGAAAATTGATATCAAGAATATATTGTCAAATTTTAAATCAATAAATTTAATTTTAATTTTTAAACTTTTTATTAAAATAAAATATGTAATTAATTCCTTACATTAATACTTTTTTCATTACAGTTTTAATTTATCTAAAATAATTTTATAATAAAAATAAAACATGTCATATTATATTTATACTATACAATAATATTACTATTTACATTGTAAATAATAAAAGTGAGCGTATAAAAAGAAACACATGCAATGGAATAGATAAATGGGAGACAAACAATATTTGAGATGTAAAACATTGATAAAATCTCAATTGATGTGTATCTAATATGAAATATGGCACTTTAAAATTGAAGTGACACCAATGTGAGAATTTTTTAAATAAATAAATTTAATTTTAATTTTTACATATTATTATAAATAAAGTATATGATTAATCTATTTAATTAGTACTTTATATAATAAAATTTTAATGTATCTAAAATATTTTTATAATAAAAATAAAATACATTATATTACATTATACTGTTTAGCAGTATAATCATCTAAATTGTACATAATAGAAGTCTAAATAAAAATTATTAAAAAATTATGTAATTTAGTTAATAAAAAAATTATAAAATGGTTCTAATGAAAAATGGTGCGTGATTTGTAAACTAATAAGTGTTTAAATATAATATGTATTTAATTCATTGCACTAAATTTAACTTATTTTAAATATTTTTGTGATAAAAATAAATATATTGTGTTATAAATATACAATTCAGTGATATTTGGGTGTTTAAATTGTAAATAGTACACGTAAATACAAAGAAAAGAGAAAAACTCATAATAAAATAAATAAAAAAATAATGCTTGAGTTATAAAATCTTTAAATAATTTCAATTGCTTAAAAATTAATATCATAGATGAAATTAAATAAATTAATTTATTTTAATCCTTATTTTTTGTTAAAAATGAAATATATAATTATCTAATTTGGTTAGTACTTTTTATGTAAAATTATAATTTAAAAAAAATATTTTATAGTAAACATATTAAATTAGTATAGATTAGATAGAAGAAAATAAGTTAATTATTAAATTACATCAAGAATAAATATAATAATAAAGGTATAATCAAGAAAAAGATTTGGAGAAAAAAAATTTTCTTTAAGAAGTGACATGTGAAAAAAAAAAGTAAAGTTACTTTAAAAAAAATCGAGTTTCCTTGTTAGCACGGAGAATAGAGAGAGAGATTCATTAATATTCGTATCCAGCGTGTCAAAATTAAAGTAAGCTGCACCATAAAGCGGATGAGGCCATGTCAGATGAGACAGAAAGAGTTGGTGTAAAAACGTAGAAATTAATACTTCCAGGGATCTGTCTTATTCCCAAAGGAAATATTCATGAAATGATTAATGTTTATAATGTTTATAGATTAATTAATTTGTGTAATACTCTTCTCAAGATTATTTCAAAGATTTTAAGACTTACGCTCTGTTTCGTGCAATTAGCTGATAAGTTAGTTGATAGCTGATAAAGTATTTGTTAGTTGATAAGTTAGCTGATAGTTGATAACTGATAAACTAATTAAAGTATTTTATAAAATTAACTGTTGAACTAATTAAAATTATAAAATGATAAAAAAGGACATATTAAAAGAAATATATATAACTAAAATAATTTATATTTGTCTAAAAATTAAATTATATTAATATAATTAAAAAGTTTATAATAAAAGTATAATTTTTAATATTTAATTAATTATATTTTATAAACTTATATTTATTTACTTATATAATTTTATTTTATTATTTATTATAAAATTATAATTACTTAAAACATAATTAAATATATATTTTACAAATTACTTAAATTTATATTAAAAAAGACATGTATTGTAAATTAAAAAAAAGAATAAGGATAGATTTGGAAAGAATTTAAAAAAATAATAGTTTTTAAGTTATAAGCTACTCTAGGTAGTTTATTAAATCAGAACTTATAAGTTATCTAGAGTAACTTATAAGTTAGTGCGAGAAATACTTCTAGAGGCTAACTTATAACTTATTTGTTGCGCGAAACGGAGTCTTACAGTGTGTTTGGAATAGGTGAAATGGCAGGGGGAGGTGAAATTGCTGAGGTGAAAAGGGGGTGAAATTACGAATTTCACCCATTTGGCTGGAGGTGAAAATGTCGGGGGGATAAAATGAAGTTTTCAAAAATCGGTGGGCTTAGGAGAAATTGTCCCCCTCCCCAAATTGGAGTGAAATTAGGGTGAAAGGGAATCGTAAAATGCATTTTCCATTTTCTGCCCTTCCTTCCCCACACATCTGCATCTTCCTCTTTGGCTGGTCAAAGAAGACTGTCTGCGTTCGGAGTCGGATTGTGAGCTGGCGGCTGCTGCAAAGCCTCCGATTAGGTATGTGTTTTCTCGTTCCCTTCATTTGAAGCTTGCTTTGTGGTTGCTGCATTTGTTTGTAGGGGAAAACGGAAGAGGCCATCCGTCCAAATGGGTGTTAGGCTCTGCCAGACTCCGCCACAAGAAGGCCATCCGAAGGCAGGAGACACTCAGAGGAAGCCGATCTACTGGTGGCAAGGTCGGGAAGCTGGGTTTCCGTCGCCGCAGTTGGTCGGCTGGAATGTCAGGTTGGGTTTGTTACCAAAGCTGATTTGACCCGCAACTTGGAAAAGATTCGATACAAAACTGAAAATTTTGTTTTTTTCATTTTCTTCATATTTAAATTTAAGGAAATTTTAATTCATTCTTAATATGATATTCCTCTCTTCTTTCTACTGAAACAAAATAGCAGATATATAACAGTGTTAGTTTGAATTCTGGAATGGGAATTGGACGCGAATTATTTTGTGTGTATTTCTATTCATTGTTGTGTTAAATCGAATTAAAGTCTTCCTCAGTTTTTCAGTCCGCAAATCCGAAAATGATCAGTGTCTTGGCAATATTCGTGATCATTATGAAAAAAATTGAAAAATACTTATCATGAAAAATGTAATTGTGATATAATAGTTATAATGAAAAAAATAATTGTGATATAATAAAAAATATAATTTTATCATCAAACTATATTATTAAAAAATATAAAATTATTTGTACATTCGATGGATGAAAGTATATATAAAACATTATTGTTTAGAGTAGGAATTATAACTTTATATAGTAAATAATTTTGTCTTATGTGATATTAAAATAATAATAATAATACTAATATAAAGCATTTTTTATTTTATCATGATCTTAAAATTTGTGTTATTTCTTATTAGAAATATGATAAATAGTAATACTAATATTACAATGTCACTAAAAATATTTCTTTTATAAGAGGATTCCTCATTAATATCTCTCACGTGTAAGATTTTAATATAAAGTTAAGTGAAATCTCCAACAACTTAATAGCATGCTTGATGTATATATAATCTTCTACAAAGATAAGATGGAATATCATATGTATATATATATATATATGACTCCAATGTATAAGGGTTTTTAATCTCTATTTATGAAAAAAAAATTATGTAAAAAATTTTAATGACTCAAATAATATATATATATATATATATATATATATATATATATATATATATATATATATATATATATATATATATATATATATATATCTTCTACTACAAACAATCAAATTGACAAGATTAGGAGAAATATGTTATTTACTGAGTAATTTTGTGCAAAATTTTTTTCTATTTTATATAATGATGTGTTATTAATTAATTAATTAATATAAAAAATATATTAATTTCAGTAAAAAAAATATGTATAATCAATTACTGACTAATGTCATTAGTAATAAAATAAATTAAAAGTCATTTTAAATTGCCAAATGAAATTATTATTGTCAACCATATACAATTCTATTAAATAAGGGTAATTTGATAATTTTTTATAATCTCATTTCCTCCCCGCCCCCTAATTTTCACTCATTCCAAATAAGTGAAATTAATTTCACTCCCATTTACTTCCCCTCTCATTTTCATCAATTCCAAACAAAACAAGTGAAAATTAATTCACCCCACTTACTTCCCCATCCATTTCCTTTCACCTCCAATTTTTTGCCCCTCCATTTACACCTCTAGCCAAACAAAGCCTTAAGCTTTTAATGAACTCTTTGGTATCTTCTCTTCAAGCTGCTTAATATAATTATCATTAGAGAAATCGTGCATATTATTGATAAATCAAAGGTTATCAAAAGAAATATGATTATTAAATTGATCTTAAAAAGACTTATGAGCTTAGTCTCGGGAATTTCTTTTTAAATTTTGTTTAATAGTAAAAAATTAGATTCCTTGACTCCTTCAAGGGAAGTTAAACAAAGAGACCAATTATCTCCTTTTTTGTTTATCTTGTGCTTTGAATATGCATATGATGATTAATAAATAAGTTTTTTTTTTTGAAAAAGTGGAATCCTATTAAATCAAGTAAATATTATTTGAATTTTTTCCATTTGTTTTATGTAAATGATGTTACTTTGTTTACTAAAGCTAACGTGAAAAGTTGCCTTGTTATAAAAGAAGTGTTAAATAATTCTACTAATATTTCTAGCTTGAGAGTTAATTTTGATAGATCAAGAATTTATTTTTCAAAGAATTTTGACTCACAAATTAGGAAGAAAATTAATAATGAGCTTGATATTAAAAGCAGTGATTGTTTGGGAATTTATCTAGGGATGTCCATAAAAGGAAACTAGATACCTTCTAACTTTTTCTTTTTAGTTGACAAACTTAGACGAAGAATTCAAGGGTTGCAAATTTTATCTTCTACTCGAAGTGTAGTCTTGATAAAATCCATTCCAAATGCTCTTTCTTTATCATATGACATGCATTAAAATTCCAAAAAAATTAGCTATAAATTAGATCAAGTGTATATAATTTTTTGTGGGGCGGGAATCTTCTGGAGGACATAAATTACCTTTAGTCAAATGAGATATTGTCACTTTGCTTAAAAAATAAGAGCTTATGGGTTAAAGATTTTGAGACAATTAGTATAGACATGCTTGGCAAGTTAGCTTGGAATTTTATCCATGATAATCAAGTGCTATGGGTAAAAGTTCTTAGGAATTTGCCTTCCTATAAGCCCTAATGGAATATCAAGAAAAATATCAGTTGTTTACAAAAATATAAGGCTTTAAAATGCACCAAAAGCATCATTGATGTTAGTTTATTTTAAGTTATTAGTAATGAGAAAAATATTAACTTTTGGTTTGATCATTGGATAGGATTAAAATAGATGAGAAGTTACATTCAGGAACCTTTGAATTGTAATGAGAATAATCTTTCAGTACATAGTTTAATTAACTAAAAGGCTTGGGATTTATTTGCATTATCATTTAAGTTGTCCTATGAGTTAGTTAGTGTTATTAGAGGAATTCCCTTTAGTCTAATTAGGAGAAAGGATAAATTGGTTTGGGAAATGTTTAAATCCAAGGTTTGTACTATTAGTAGTATTTATAATTTTCTTAAAGCAATTGATCCCTTGATTTTAAATATGGAACTTAAATGGATATGGAAAATTCCAACTCTACCAAGTATTTAAGCTTTTGTGTGGCTTGCAATGTTAAATAAGAATACAACAAGAGATATTTTGTTGTGTAAATATATGAATGTTTCTCTTGCTTGTCTATCTTGTGATATTGGAATTGATAACATTGCTTATATTGTTTGTGAGTGTCAAGTAGCTAAGACTTTGTGGGATAATCTTCCATTTCCTCCTTCTTGCAAAGTTTCCTTTAATATGGATTTTAATGCTTGATTGCAGTGTAATTTAAGTTTATTAGATTAGTGTTATAATTTAAAGGGTCCATGGGCAAGTATGTTTTCATTTGGTATTCAAAATCTATAATTATATCATAATAGAAAATATTTCTAATATAATCATGGAATTAATAATTTTTATTTGAGAAAAACTACTACTTTAAAAGACAGGGAATTTTAGGCTGTTATAATTCCTAACAAAACACCCTTACAATAATCAATTAGGGAAATTAAATTAGAGTTTTCTCCAATGGGCTACTATTAGGTAAATATTAATGGTTCTACAAAGGGAATCCTAGTTTAACAGCTTTCTCAATTGTTATTACAAATAGTAGAGGAGAATGGATTATTGGATGTTCTAGAAAATTGGGTGTTTATGGTAGAATTGTGTGGATTAAAGGATGGCCTGTGATTGGCATATAATTGGAGTTTATTCCCAATTATAGTTGAGATAATGTTATGTCACTATTTTGAATAAGGATCACTAACCTTCTATTATTATCCATAATTTGGTTGAAGATTGCAAACAACTTCTTTCGGCCTTAGGAAATCTTGTTGTGAAGCATATAGGAAGGAAAATCTTATTGTTGATTATGTTGCTAAAAATACTAATCATGAGTGTAATACTTTAAATATTATGTACTCACCTCCTGTGGATGTTCAATTTCTTTTGCTGTAAGATGTTACGAGCAAAATGGTGCCTAGAATTATATATCAAACTTAATTTTTATAAATTTTTTAGTTAGTATTGAAAAAAATTGATAGGACTGATTAAATTTGCATACATATCAAAAGGCTAGGGATTGAATTTTATTTAGAATAAGGTATCTTCAATATATATATCTATAGGATAATACTTGAGTAAAAAACCTTTAGTAATTAGCAATATTTTTTTAACAACAATGTAATATTGTCATAATATGAATGGGGAAATAGTGAATGTACTTTATTCTTTAGTTACTTTTGACCCTTGGCTTTGATGGCTTTTATCAGGAATATGCTTTATAAGTGAAACATAATTTTCTGCAAATGGTCTAATATTATTTTTTGAAGAGGAACCAACTTTAATTCCAATTTGATTAGCCAACTATCTTTTTGGACTACTAATATTTTTCACTTAGTCTGTGAGCAAATCTCAAATCATCTATCAATTGTACTCTTGAGCCTTACATTGCCATCTCTAGTCCTTTTGACAAAGAAGGTACCAATATGTGTTCTCGGATATATATATTTTGAGTAAAATTACTTTTACTTCTCTTAAAAAAATTTGGCTTAAATTGCTGATCTTGCTATTTATATAGTTGGAAATAAGATTATATTTGATTTTTAAATAATTTTTAAATAGTGTTTAACTTTAAATAAAAAAAGTTTTCATGTCAACTTCATTTGTTTTTCAAAATATATTTTTCATATGAAAATTTCATTTTCTTATATATAAATAGAAGAGTACTATACATTTCTATAATTTGTAATTAAAAAATGATATTTAGAATCATAATAATTGAAAAAATAACTTTCCCTTTAAAAAATAGAAAATTATCTTCCACAAAACTCTTTACATTTAAGATTGAATATTTAAGCCATTTTTTACTATTTTGATATTTTGTAACTACATTCTTATGGAAAATGTTTTTTCCTAAAATAAATTGAGTTTTTATTTTATTTATAATTTTTATTTTAATTATATTTTTATTATTATGAAATTTATAAAATTCAATAAATATTTTATTAAAATAAATTTTATTTGAAATAAAACACATATTATAAATTTTTTCCCTTTTTCTAATATTATTATCATTATAATATCATTAAAAACTATTTTTTATTTGAATTTTATGCATTTTTTCAATATATTTCAAATAAAAAAATTCATTATAAATGAATTAAAGTTATTATTTTGACATAATTTTTAAATAATAAAATTTATTTATAAATGAATTAAAATTATTTTTATTAAAATGAAATAAGACTTTGATGCTAAACAAACCTTGATGGTTTAGGGGAAAACGCAAGATATCTTTTTACTTTTAGCTTAAAATGATTAAATTGTATTCCTAACAACCTTGAAAATTTTAAAAATAAAAAATTTAAATTATATAGAACTTGAAATTCATGGTTACCATTTATTTATTTAATCATTTTATTAATTTATATAATTTTTTAGTAAAATTTCTTAAACAAGATTCCAATATTATTATACATTAGTTTATCACATTATTTTTTATGCATAATTTATGTAAAAATTGAAATTATATCAAATATAAAGAATTTTAATTCAAGATTTAAAAATAAGTTTCAATATTATATAAAAATGATGTGGTAAATTAATCTATAATAATATTATTGTTATTTAAAAATTAATAAAAAATTATGTATATAAATACAATAATTAATTAAGTAAATAAACATGTGTTAATTTTAAGTTTAATATGGTTTAAAGTTTTGACTTTTCAAATTTTTAAAGTTGTTGAATGTGAAATCCAACCACCTTAAATTTTAAAGGGTATTTTACCTTTTTCTTTATAATTTCAAAATTAAAATACATAAAATCTTTTCTATTATAAAAGTGATAAATCACTTAACACATGAAATATCTCTAAAGTTGAACAAATTATATTTTGCACATGTTGGATTATGGATTTGGATTACCTAAAATGGGTCTATAACCTAATCCATACTTGACCCAAGAAATGCATATAAATAGGTAGAAAAACACAATTCCAAGGGTTGGTTAACATTATTATTCATTAAAATCTTAAGAAACTCTCTCTTTCTTTTCTCTTTGCATACAAAAAGAGATTTAGGCCGTGAACAAAATTATTTTTCTGAGTGATTGCTAATACAACCAGTGAAAACAAATGTTGGATCCTAAATTTTCCACTGCCAACTTTTGATATTCGAATATGTATAAATATAATTAATATCCTTTTTTATATTTACTAACATTGATATTAAAGTCAAATTGTTTTATTTTTCTCGTCTCTCCCAAATATATATATATATATATATATGCATGTATCATTTTTTTATGGTAATTCCTTTGATGTAAAATGGTGTGGATTTCTTCTTCTAATATTTTATTATTTATTACTAGAAATTTTTTTATCTTATTTTAATGGTAATATTATATGGTTATATGTGCAAATGACACTATTATATTGTGCAACACTTTAGAAATTATAAATAAAAGGAACTCAAAATCCTAGCAGAATGCCAGAAAGTCTTCTAGAAAACATTTTTTTTAAAGTTAGAAAAGACAAGAAAACAAGTGGTTTGTTAAAAAAATGATTAAAAAAATGAAACTGAATAAATTTAACACTTCAAGATTTAAAACCAAATTATAAGGTGAAATGGGATTTGCCTTACATAGGTTGATAACATACCACCCACAAATGATATCTGTTTGTGACTTTGTATTTAGGTGGCAAATGGTAAATGATCAAATTGTTGTAGTTGTGTGTTAGAAGTGGGATTTTTTGCCTTGTCTTTCTTGTAAGCCAATTATGACATCCAAATTTAGAAGGAAAATGACAAATTATTTTTTGAAAAGGAAGTTAAAAAAATAGTTATAACAAATTGTTTATTGTTAAGAATGGTTAAAAATTGTTTATAACAAAAACTTGTGTAAAGGTAGTTTATAACCAAAAAAAAAAATTGAAACATAAAAAAACTATGGAATAGTTGAAAACTAAAAAAAAAAAACTATCAATGGGATTTGAATCCATAACCCAAAATATGGAACTATAACCTTAAACCTACTTAGCCATCTTTCTTATGATGTTCTAACCTAAAATTTATAATATACTCTAGGGATACAATAAAAATAAAAAAAATTTGTCATATGGGGGTTTCGAACCTTGCTTACCGAGGTAATAAAGCTTGCATCAAACCACTCGAACAAAATTTTATGTGATGTTATAGGCATCCAATAATATTAATATACCATATTGGTGCATGGTAGAATTTTTTATCTTCCCTCTTTTTCACGCCTTGAATTTCTTTTTATAATTATTATGAGAATTTTTATACATTATTTATATGATGTACAATTTTTTTGACAAAAAAATAATTTTTGATGCACTTTTTTTGAAGCATATTTTTTTATATAAATTATTGCTTTAGAGATCTAATTAAGTTCTTTTTTTCTGTATATATTATAGAAAAATGGTGAAACTCATACGTACACCAAGGGTCATACGAACTCTAGAACAAAGATAAGAAATCAATAAATTGATTATGAAGCTTAAAAATCTCCAAGCTAATATATAAGTTTATAAAGAAAATTTTGTACATCCTATAAATCATATCATTAAATTTTATGAAAAAGTTCAAAACTTGATATAGGCTGATCCTTTAAAGATGAACCAAAATTTGAAGAAATTAAAAGCCTTACAAAACGCCTTATCTAGAGATTACCAAAGGAATATATTAGATTTCCTATTAGAAAGAAGAAGGGGACACAAACAATATAATAGTATTGTTCATAGATTTGTATTAGATTATTTAGAGTGTAAAAATCATAGATCTGACTTGAATTTTTACCAATACTATTGGTTAGATACGAAATCTAATTCCAAAATCAAGTTTCTTTAAAAGTTATATAATAGGTTTGTTAACTCTTTTTAGCAAAGAATCAAACATTTGAAAACTTTGTAAAGTTTAGGTAGATGATTGATATCTAATATTTTATATAATTTTTTATGTATTATATTATTGAAATTTGTTTCAATTTATATAATTTTTAATTGAAATTGCATATCTATAAATTGTTCTATTTAGTATACTTTACCTAATTAATTGTTTTAGTATTAGCCTCACATTAGGAATTTAGATGATAATTGAAAATATAGTAACCTTTTGACTTTAAACTCTATATGTGAACTAGTCTTAACATAATTAAGTAGAGCCAAAGCAGACATATATGTATGGCTAGACATTAATTACATGCAATCTTGTCTATATATAGAACTTTGTGTTTCTACAAACACAATGGCTATTACTTCTAAAAACATTATCATTGAACTTAATAAGGGTGAGAAACTGAATGGTAATAATTACAAAATTTAGAGCATGAAATTCCAATTTGTGCTACAAAAGTAAGAGGCTCTAGAAGCATTTAATATTATTCTAGATGAGCATGAGGTAGGAAATACGGCTTAACATAGGTGGGACCAAGAGGCTTATGAAGCTTGAAAAATGAAGAATTCTTTTGCATGCATTTTGTTGCTAAGTAGCATGGAGAATGACATCATACATGAATTCAAGAATTATAACTTAGCTAATGACATGTGATTTACTCTAAAAAATAAGTTTGGTGGAACATCTGTGACCAAACTAAGATCTCTTATGATCAAATTTGACACTTACAAAAAGCAACCTAAACATTTAATGAAAAAATATTTATGAGAAATGTTAAATATGATCTATGAATTAAAGGATGCAGGTTATGTGCTGATCGATGAGTAATAAGTCCAAGCTATAATTTGCTCATTGCCTCATTCTTGGGAGCACATAAAGATGCATTTAACCTAAAATGAAAATATCCAAATGATAAATGATGTTGTGTGCCATCTTGAGTTAGAAGAAGAAAGGCTTGAGGCTATTAAGATTAATACAAATGTGTATGTGGCTTCATCTAACTTAGGAAGAGTTTCTAAGCGAAAGCACAAATATAAAAATGGGTCCCAAGATGCAAGAAAGAAGATGGCTCATTCTAACAAAAAATTAACTAATAACCAATATAGGAAAGGAAAACATCCTTTTAAGAAGAAAAACATGGCCAAGATTAAGTGCTACAATTGTAATAAAAAAGGCATTTTGCTTGTGACTACCCTAAACCTAAGAAGGGATTAAGTTACACTTAAGTTAGTGAACTTTGTATATCTAGTTCTATTTTTCTAATAGATTCTCATCCTTCGTGGATTGTAGACTTAAGGGCAATAGGCTATATAGCAAAAGATTGAGACATTTTTGTGAAATTTTAGCAAATATCGTATAAAGCAAAATGAATCTGTGTAGAAAATAATGCACGAGTTATAGTTCAAGGAATAGGCATATGCAAGTTAGTTTTGTGAGGTAGCTAAACTTTACTCTTGCATGATATTTCATATGTATCTCTGATTTGCCAAAATTTAATCTTTGTGTTAGTTTTTATTAAAACTTAGTTTTAATTTGTATCTTGTTGATGATAATATTGAATTATCTTTAGGAACAACTCATTACAGATCTGATTATATAATAAATGATTTTATTATCATGGATACTGATCATTATGAATATAATCTTAGTTATTTTATGTTCACATCGTCATATAATTTTAAAATTAATGCGAATATATAGCATGCTTGACTTAGTCATATTAGTCAACATAAAATGGATAAGCTAGCCAAAAAAGAGTTATTGCCTAATTATGACAAAGTAGATTTATCTACTTACAAGCATTACCTAACTGACAAAAGTACTAGAAAACTATTTAAAAAAGGAATTAGAGTTGACTTCCCTTTGCAATTAGTCCATTCTACCATATGTGATCTAATAAATGTGAGAGTCAAGCATAGAGCTTTCTATTTCATCACATCTATAGATGATTTTACATGATTTGAAATTGTCCATTTGATAACATAAAAATATGAAGCATTAAGTTTCTTTCAAAGCTATATGAGCTTACTCAAAAATTAATTAAATATAAAGATAAAAGCATTACGAACCGATCATGATCATGAGTATTTGTTTGATCAATTCAAATAACTAGTGATGAAGAAAGGATTCAATATCAATTGACAAATCCATGCACTCCTTAATAAAATGATGTTGCGAAGAGATGAAATTAAATGCTCTTAGAAATGGTTAGGTCTATAATGGCATGAGCAAATTTGCCTATTACTTATTGGGGTGATGCACTTTTAACTATTACATTTATCCTTAACCATGCATTTAGCAAATTAGTTCCTACTATGCCATATGAGTTATGGATAAAGTGAAAACTTAACCTAAGTATTTTACAACCTTAGGAATGTGAGCCTATGTTCTAGATACCTCACACCTATATGGGAAATTAGGTACTCAAGGAAAGAAACATATCTTTATCAAATACTCAAAACCTTTAAAAGGATATGTGTTCATTGCTAAACATGATAGTGGGAGTCTTACAGAATTTGAATAATGAAATGTCACATTCTTAGAGAATGATTTTCCTAAATAGGGTGATATAAATCAAGACTTATCCTTATACGAGATGGGTGGGAGAATTTTAGGGAATATGTTTCCAATTCTGAGTGTGAATAATAGTGATATTGATTAGTATAAGAGTAATCCAAATGGGAATACTCAAACAATTAATGATCCTAGTTCGAGTGAGAGTAATTCAAGGATTCTTAAGAAATATGTTTCTCCAGAGCCTCAATTGTAACATAGTCATAAAAAAGGCATTCCTTATTGTCATTTTGACATTAAAGCTGGTGAAACCTTTATGGCCATTACACAAGATGAAGATGAGCTAAGAAATATTATAAAGGCTCTTTCTAGCCCTAATAAAGAAAATTGGACAAAAGTAATGGAAGAAAAGATAGAATCTATGATATTAAGTCAAGTCTAAGAACTTATGGATCTTCCAAACACACATAATGCCATTAGGAATAAATGGGTTCTCAAAATCAAATGTAAGGTTGATGACACTATTGAAAAATACAAGGTTAGATTAGCAACAAAAAGTTATACACAACAAGAAATAATAGATTATGAGAAAACTTTTTTACATATTGTCAAATTCATCTTAATCCATTTGTTACTAGTTATAGTTGCTAGTATTGACCTTGAATTACATAAAATGGATGTAAAGACTGCATTTTTCAATGGAGATTTAGATAAAGAAATCTATATGCAACAACTTGTAGGTTTTATCAAAGAAGGCCAAGAAAATAAAGTTTATTTGTAGACTTTTGAAGTCTACTTGAAGTAGTCTTCAAGATAATGGTATATTCACTTTTATAATGTGATAGTGTCAAATGAATTTATCATGATTGATGAAAACCATTGCATATATACAAAAAGGTCTAGGGATAAGTTTATAATTTTATCGCTATATGTTGACGATATACTTATAGATGAAAATAGTAAAGAGTATGTTAATAAAATTAAAAGATGGTTATCATCTAATTTTGAAATAGAAGATATGGGTGAAGTTACATATATTCTTGAGTTAAGATTGCAAGAAATTGTTCAAAGAAATTATTATCTCTATCACAAGAGCATTATATCAATAAAATTCTGGAATGATTCCAAATGTAGCATTGTAAATCCATGAACACTCCTATTGCTAAAGGTGAAGGTTTAAGTTAAAGGATGGTCCTAAGACTCCATAAAAAGAAACATATATGAGAAAAGTTTCCTATGCAAGTGTAATTGAATGTCTGATGTACACAATAATGTGTACAAGATTGGATATCTATTTTGTTGTTAGCATGGTAAGCTGATATCAGTCTAACCCAGGCCCAACACATTGGAAAGTAGTTAAAAGGATACTAAGATATCTAAAAGGTACTATCAACTATTGATTATGTTATGAAGGAAATGATTTGTAATTAAAAGGTTACAATGATACTCATTGGGGAGGAGACTTAGATGAAAGAAAGTTTACCTCTAAATACATCTTTTTACTAAATAATAGTGCCATATCTTGGAGTAGTAAAAAGCAATCATGCATAGCCTTGTCCACAATGGAAGCTGAATTTGTAACATTTTCACTAGCAGTACAAGAAGTAGTGTGGCTTAAAAGATTCTTAAATCATTTAGGCATAAATACTAACTTTGTTGATCTAGTTTTGGTAAATTGTGATAACTAAACAACAATCGCATACATAAAGAACCCCAAATATCATTGCAAGACCGAGCACATAGATACAAAGTATAACTTTGTGAGAGATATGGTTGTACATAAAAAAAATATGAAATATATTTCTATGCACGAGATGATAGCAAATTCCATGACTAAGCCTATTCCTTGGGATATATTCATAAAACATGTGAAATCGTAAGGATTACATACATGTTGATATAATTATTCTAATCTTTTATTTTTAACAATGTTTATAGAATATTAATATCTAAATAATAAATGTGTTTATTATAAGCCTACATATATAGATGAATGAATGTTTCTTAGAACATTCTTGAGTTATTAAAAAATATGTTGAATAAATAGAAGATTGGCCCACTCACATGGGTAATCACCTTTCACCAATTCTTGTAATTGATAAGAGATAAGACAATTTTAAGCTTCTTATCAGTCATAATCAAGAGCTAAGCTTAAAATATGAATGTCGCCTTGTTAACAAATAAGATGAGGTTATATGTAAGATCGTAAGTAAATTAATAAGGAATTCACTTCATCTATCTAAATTGCTAGATATGAGTTTTAATGAAATAAGAAAGAATAGATTGGTGAACTAAAGTTAGACATTAAGTATATTTGAATCATTATCTATACGGTATTAATACATTATATGAAGACATATGCTCTATGAGAAAAAGATAGAATGCCATAACACATGTTTCATACCATGTGTGCAAATTATGATTAATATAGGTGATCAAAGTCTAGATCTTAGCTTTGATGTGTGAGGCCTTTGAGGGGACATTTGAAGGAATAAAGTTTTCATATTTGTACTCTTATGACTCTATTCTCTTTCTTAAAATTTCAATTCAATGATTATTATTTTATAATGTTACTAAAAGACTATGAGAGATTTAGTCTAGCATGGCATTACTAGAAAAGCAAATTAAATTAAAATTAAGAGATCTGAGAAAAGAGGAAAATCATTAAATATATCACATTATATTTGTATTCATCAATATACCAATTATAGTGTGTCTATAATTGTAAATACAGTATCTATTGCATATGATGTATATAAATGAGATCATTTAAGAAATTCAAATATGATAAAATAATCTAGGGTGCTACATACTTAAAGTTTACTCAAGATTCATTGTTTATCAAGAAGCTATATATTCCTAATAGATATATAGTAAAAGAGCTCTTGAAGTATACTGATCACATGACCTATTTTCTTGTATGATTTATTACAGAGTATAAAAGATGATACTCTCTTATGAAATATTGAAAGAGTATAGATCCTATATATGCAAGTGGGATATGTTGAATTATGGATCTGGGTCGTCCAAAATGAGTCCATAACTTGATCCATACCCCTATCCAAGAAATGCCTATAATTAGGTAGAAGAAAGAAATTCCAAGGTTTAGTTAAACTCTCTATCTTTTTTATACAACCAATGAAAATAAATGTTGGATCTTGAATCTTTTGCTATGAACTTCTAATATTCGAGTATGTATAAATTTGATTAATATCCCTTTTTATATTTACCAATAACACATTTCCCATGATCTTAAAATTAAAATACTTAGAACCTTTTTTTGAGTAAAATTGGATGCAACTTAAAACACATGCACATGTAACATTCTAAACTTCTATTTAATTTGATACAAATTCAAATTATTATCAATAATTAATTATTTTTATTATAAGTTATTTTCCTATTGAAGTTCTTTTTTTTCCGAATTAGAATATAATTAAAATCACTTGCCAAATAAGTATAGGTATAACTATTTGTTTTGACCAAGAGTTCCAAATATGAGAAAAATGTGAAGTAAATGCCTATGAAATTATATAGGAACCTTTATAAAGATTTATGAGAGATTTAGGCATAATGACTAGAAAATTGTAAAGTTATGATAGAGAACATATATATGTTGGTGTGTGTCCTAGGAACTAATCATATAGATGATTGAAATAATACACAATGCATTATATTTTATTTTAGGTAATTTAATTATTATATTTTATTTTCATAATTTTATTATTATTCTGCGCGATTTATAACTTAATATAATAATTATCCTTTGAATAGTTTCGCTATTCCTAAAATACCCTTAGTCAAATAATATTATGAAAAAAATAGTAATAATACATCGAGACTAGCACGTATAGTGACTGATAATTACGAATCATGGATATGTAATATCAAGTCAATATATGAGTACATTGTTAGTGAATAATGTACTAGACTGACCTACTATGAAAATATTACATAGATAGACATGTCATAAGTTATTCTCATATGATCACAAATACATATAAACCTTTGACCTGAAGTCACTACAGTTCCCTACATGAGGAATTACTCATTTTAATATTATCCTATGTCACCTTTAATTAAGATGACAAATAGGGCATTGATTAAGTGTGTCATGAATTATGCAGAGGGAAGTGAGTGATGTAGATGAGATTTTGTTACTCTTGTATAAAAGAGAAATATCCTTGGGCCCCTTGATTGAGTGAGACTTAAAAATGCATGGCCATGCTCAATTGGATTAATATGTGATATTAATCATTTATTTTAAGTCTACTTAGTATCAAGAAATATAAATTGAACATTAACGAGGATAACACATTCCATACCTCCAGTTTAATTTGGATATTATTATAAAAGGCATTATGATGCAAAACGTTGATTATATATTAGGTGGATGTCGAATCATATACATTCTTACTACTTGAGTGGTAGTGATGTATTGTTAAATACTGCTCACTATTTATGGCTCAATAATGAGTCATTGTCAATGTAGTAAGAACCTACAAGGTTACACAAAAGGAGTAGACTTATTTTTGTACATATATATTATTATTAAGAATAATAATATGTTGTTCACGTAATATATATATATATATATATATATAATATTATGTGATATTAAAGTAATATCAAATAATTACGTTATCAGATATTAGATAAATATATTATGAGATAATATTATTTTGATATTTGATAACTATATGCAATTATCTAATAATTAAGATATTTATATTATGAGATAATATTATTATCTAATATTAGATAATTAATTAATAAGTCCTATCTCTCCTCATTATCTCTAGGATAAGGATAAGAATAGTTATTAAGTATGATTAGGATTTTCGGAGGCATTATCCTAGTAAGACTAGGATTGTGACATGCCTAAATTCTATAAAAAAGGACTTGAGGGCAGCACTATATACATGCTCAAAAGCTTCTGTAAAACCCTAAATCACTTAGAAAACATCAAATCCTAAATTCCAGAGAGAAAAACGCATCATAACAAATTCGTAGAGGGTGAGAGGTCATTATTCACTCCGTGTGTGGATACCGTAGAGATGCTATACCTTCCGGCCGGCGTTTAATTCATCCGCTCTTAAGTTTTGATTAGTAGAAACATGAATGCCCAATAGGTAAAACCCTAATAATTAATTTATACTTTTTGTATGGATTCTAGGTAGAATTCATATCAAATTTTGAATTTTCGCTGTATGTGATAATCTGAATTCCCAACAATATACATAGTGGATCTTTTTTTTCATCCATAATTTTTTCTTGAAGTTTAAGATTTTTTGCATTAAATTATCATTATAATTTATTGTGATACTCTAATTGATTTAGTTACTTAATCTTTATTTATTTCAAGAAAGAGTAAAACTTCAAAGATTGCTATTGCACTGAAAGCCATGAAAACTTCTTTTATTCCATATAACCTAATAATGCATATAACCATTTTTATATTAACTTCCTTATTAAAAAATGGTTAAATTATTAAACCTATGCATATAAAAAATTAGGATTAAATTTGACAAAAGGAAGAAGGTAAAATATTTTAAGAAATATTCAACATGACTTGAGTTATTGAAATATGGCTAAGACATTCTGTTAAAAGAAATGGGTGCTATGTACCTTTATGCCATTACAATTTTTAACAATGAAACAACTTCATTTTTCTATTACAATTTTTTTAATACAAAAAAATTCATTTTTTAAATTATCATCTTTAAAATAAGGATAACAACAATTTTATATTATAATTTTAAATACTAAATATTATTTCTTACTTTGTGTCTTAAAAATTGATTGTTATATCTTAGCATTTCATTTATTAAAGAAAGTTAAAAAAGAAATCCCACGTGAAATATTGACTTATACAATTATATTTTTCTATGTTAAATTATTTTATTGCTTCTTTAATAATCAAATTCTAATTAGATGTTTTTAATTTTAAAATTTTAAATTAGATCCTTATATTTCCTTAAATACAACAATAATATCCTATATTAACAACATTTATATTGATGACAAAAATTTGGCCCCTAATATAAAGTATTTTTTTTAAAAAAAAAATCCTATACTAACAACACTTCATTGGTATAGGCTTTTAGAAATTTGACTGCCAACAACTAGCAAGCATTTTTCCATGAAGGCTATATTGGTGACTTGGTCATTAGTATAGTCCCTTGAACATTTGATTGCCATCAATTAGCAGGAATTTTTCAAGATTGGATATACCAATGACATAATTAACTATGTAAATTTTTCAATTTTTTTTAAAAAAAGTTCAAAAACCTTATGTTGACGATTTTATTGTCGATATAGACCTAAACTAAATTAAAAGATGCATGTAATCCTCATTAATTCAACAATGATGATTGAAGAATACTACACCAACGATCGAGTTTTTATGTCATCAATATAGGATTTTGTCTTTAAGGCACCCACAATGCCATTTTTCTCATTCATGCAAAGAAGAAACAAAGAATCAAGAGAGATTCCAGAGCCTCCAAGGCAAGTTTTCTTCATTTTTCTTCATTACTATTATTACATTTTTATCATTTTGCATATTTTCTTACTTGTATTTTATTAAATGACCAAATTTTGTTATTGTTAATGTTGCTTGATTGACATTGCTATTTGTTCAATTTACTATTCCACTAACGTAGATTAAAGAAACTTAAAACTATTTTGTATGAATATATAATTTATGAAGTGATTAATATGAAGTGCTTTATTATAGTTTGATGAAATTATTACTTTGTATAATTTAATGTGTTTATGGCTCTGAATTGATGATGATATTGATATAGTATATAAGTATGAATTTGTTTTTATGCATTTTTATATTAGCCAGTGAAATTGTATTTTTGCATAATTTATTGCGTTTATTAATTCAAATTTCTGATGAGTATGTTATAAGATAGGGTGGTAAAAAAATTCCCTTTAGAAATTATAGGATGATGTGAAATATATAATAATTTAACTAAATAATTTAAATTTCTAAAAAAATATGTTATGTCATTATTTAAGAGATCAAAAAAATGAAAACAGTAAATTAAATTATTTATAAATGTGTTTTACCAAATAAAAATGGAGAAAAATTTTGTAATCATTTATTAAAATGTAAATTTTTGATGATATGAAATATATAACAATTTAAAGTAATAATTTCAAATCCTTACAAAATAAGTTATATTACTACTTAAAAAATTAAATGAGTAAAAATATTAATTTATCAATAAATATATATTAGTAAATATTAAGTAAGAAAAAGATTCATAATAATTTAATGTTGTAAGTAATTTAAATACTAATATTAAAATGTTATAATATGTAGAAAATTAAAGTAATAAAATAACTAATATTAAGGAGGATAAGTCTGCTATTTTTATTGATTGTGACTTAGATTAGAGTTTAAACTTTAATGTGGTCGAAATCATAATTGTATAAGGATACAAATGTGATATATTACAAAAATTTTATTTTATGTTGTGTTGTTATAACTATTTAAATCATATTTCTTTAATAATGCTTACCATTCATGTTATCATAACTAATATTGCCGTACACTATCATGGAGGAGAGCCACCATACCCTATTCATATTCCACTAAGGCACCTATTAGGTAAAATTTATTGTAATGTATTTTTCATTTGAGCACTTCTTTCCTATACACTCATGGTATTAACATTGTGTTATATTTGAAAGTTGTCCTTGTGAAAAAGTGGGGCTCAAGTAAGTCTTTGAATATGCATGAAAAAAATTCAAACATAGGAATCTTAACTATTACCAATTAACTTTGATTAGAAGGATGGCATGTGGCATGCAATAGATGAAAACTCTAGTCATTTCATCCATGATGTAAGTGTGCTAGTGAGAGAGCACTGTAAGAGCACTATAAGCTTTTCCATAAAAGTTGGAGTAAGGTGCCATAGGAGTAAAAGGCATGTATCGTCTAGGAAGTTTATGTAAATATCCTTAAACAAATGATCCTTATTATTTTATATTTGATATTGAAATTATTTGACATATTAATTGCATGCTTGTTATATGTCTTCCAATGCAATCCTATTTTGAGTTTGTGGGCCTATTAGCAGGAAGTTGAAGACTACGATGCGAGATATCATATGGACTATAGTGGATAGGTACTAAGACCATAAGTTAAGCCTTAATAAGTGGTTCTTGAAGCATGTGGGTGACTTGGAGGATCTTGACTTGCAACATGCAAGGCAAGTGGTCTCCTAAGATATCTAGTTGAGCATTAGGAGAGATGTTATGACTACTTTCATAGTTTGAAGTACAAAGTAAGTATAAAGTTATAAATAAATGTTATCATTTTAAAGATTTAGTTATATTTCACTCTTGTTATTGTAAATGTTTTGTTTTGTTTGCAATTTGTAAGAGTTGTCCAAGAGAAATAAGGAAAATAAGATGAAAAAGATGTATAATGATTGCCATGGATCAAACATCATTATAACACATCAATATGACAATGTATGTTAAATACTACATTCATGATATTGCTAAACTCTCCAACATCTCACTAATATTATGTACTTTTTTTTTATAAAATTGGCATAGAAAAATAATAATACAAGTGAGCTGCAACATGTAACAAAGAATTTTAGGGATTGTTACACATATCGATTGGAGGAGTGGGTGCATCAAGCTATTGTGAATACTTTTGTAAGTAATTTTTTTCTTATTTCTTAATTATAAAAATTTTAGGAAAATTTTTTTACTCATTCTATTTGATACTTGTTTATTAAATACATCAAGGCAAAGATAGTAGAGTTGGCCACCCAGTGAGTGCAGTCTAGTGCATTATCCATTGGCTTATTGTTGATTGTAGCACTGATTGACAAGCTATCCATTGTTAAATAAAGTGCTTAGCACTCATTAAGGGCATAGGAAGGCATTTGGTTATGTACTAGTTAAGATGTCATATACCACTTCTAGCACCTCGAGTTCAATCATAGCATATTTTATAGGGTCATAGTAGGATGTTAAATTGGTTGCCAAGATGTAATTGCAACATGCACAGAGTCAACAGCTCATTCCGACATAGCAAGATAGTTCATTTTTCACTAGCAAACTCAGTAGTAAAGTTAGGAGCAATGAAGGACACATATGGATGCAATTTCTCAAATTCTTTATGCCTAACACGGGATCTATGTTCCTTCATCTCTTGCACTAGTTCATCCTCAACTGCATATGACTACACCGCCCACACACAATCAATTTGCTCTTGTAGTGCCCCATATCTAGCCCTAGCCATGACCCCAGCAGCCTCGTCCCTAGCACTAGCCTTGTTGTAACTTAAATGATAACATTGACAAGTTTAATGATTATTTTGCTCTATAAACTTTTTTTGTACATATATATTTTTTATTATATATATATATATATATATATATATATATATATATATATATATATATATATATATATATATATATGCTTTATGATATTATTTATAGATGTTACAATGATATTTTATTATATATCATTCGCAATTTTACTTTATATGTTTTCCCCTATTTGATTTATTATTATATTTACTAAAAGAAAATTTTTAATTTATTATTAATTGTAAAAAAATTGGTGGTGCATCTCATTTATTGGATAATAATATTATTTAAAATAATTACAAATAATCATATATAAAATTTAAATGAAATTATTAAAAAAATTTAAAAAACCAACACTAATAATAATGTAGCTTGTGTATGTATTTTTCAAAAAAATAAAAAAAAATTAAATTCTCTTTTATCAACAAAATTGTTGTCTGGATAAGTAATATTTACAAAATTTAAAAATATTAAGTCATTCTATACAGATGACAAAGTCATTAGTATAGGATAGGAGCTGTACTAATGATAGTGTCATTGGTATAGGTCTCTGTAACGATGACAAAGTCATTAATATAGCTCCACTCTACTACAATAGCATGAGCTGTGGTTAGTATAAGGGTCAACAAGCCCAACTCCATGCTAATGACACATACATCTATGATTTATTGTCAAAATAAGTCTATATTGACAACAAAAGTCATATATATAGATTTCTTTTTTTTTTTTTTGGTAGTGCTTTCATTTCTAATTGGATACTTTTTATTAGTTTTCTGTTATACTTTATTAGTAACTAACCTATATAAACAACAATTTATTAGCAATTTATGCAACAAAAGATAAATGATTCCTCATTTTCATTTAAAAAAAATAGTTATAAAATATTCTTAAATGAGATTTTGTTTTTATCTTTAAATTGAAAATAACAACAAATTTATATTAAAAATTTAAATTAAAAACTCAATAATATATAGTTATGATCTTACTCAGTGTCTTGAAAATTGATTTTTTTATTCATTTGAGGACTCCTAATATTCGATAGGTTTTATTGGCCTTTTGATTAATTTGAAGTCAAGTCGAGTCGAGTTGAGTCAAATCTCAATGTGTGGATATGCTCTTTTAAGTTTGTTTATTTCATTCACAAAGTTCAAATTGAAGATCTTACTTAAGGATACCAAACTTCTTACCACTCAAAAAAGATGTAACTATTCCATATTTTATTGTTTTTCTTATAGTTATTGGATAATCAAACTACATAAATGCTTTGCCATTGATTTCTCCACTAGTTGAATATTTGACGTCTACATTTGTAACAAGATTTTAGAACCAACTATAGGTACCTATAGCATATCCCATTGTTTAAAGTATTAAAATCAACTATCTGTAATTTGCATAATATTATTTGTATTGAAAGTGACTTTTAAAATTGAGTTCCGAATCCTTTATATTTATTAAATTAAATTTTATAAATTTGTCACACCATTTTGTATTAAATGACAAGAATTAATTTTCATTTAAAATCTAATTTTGGATCTCATTTTTTGTACATATAACATTACTCAATTTAAAAAATACTATTTGTATTGAAAACAAGTTTAGAAATTAAATTTTAAATTTTTATATCTATTAGATTGAACTTTATAGATTTACCACACTATTCTATATTTAATAGCAATCATTGATTTTTCATTCGCAATTCAATTTTAAATCTTATTTTTAGTACATATAGTATTACTCTTATTATTTTATTTTTTTCCTCTGTTAAACTAAAAAAAAGAGTTAAGAGTATATATTTATTTACCTATTTTTTAAAAATAATTTTTATTTTTATATTTTTTTAAAAATGAGAGTTTTAGTAACTATTTATATAATCTATTTTAAACAATAATTTGAAATATATAACTTAGAAAATAGCAACAATTTTGTAATGTTGTCTTAACTTATTCTTTATTTTTTATATCAATTTTGTAATTAAATAAAATATTTTAATTTACTCAATAATTATCTTTAATTCTTTTTTTAAATCTAAAAATAATTTATTTTAAAAAGATCAATTTTTAAAAACAAATTTTAAGAACAATTTCAAAAATAAAAATATATCTAAACACACCTTAAAACTTCGTGAATTTAATTTCACAACAATACCTTAATTTTTAACTTTAACATGAAACGTCACTTCACAAATTAGACAGCCTTGCGATTATAATTTTACTTACTTGCTTCCATTATTATATTATGGGTAAGACAGTTTCGACAACTTAACATATGAGCAAACTAAACTTCGGATATATCAAAAATAGGTTAACTGTGATTTTTTTCGTAAAAAATAACCAACAAACGTTATTGTATGCGTGGATCAAGGGAAATAAATTTCAGTTGTGACACATTGAGTTCTACTCTGTATTTTATGTTAATAAATTAGATGTTTTGATGCCACAATGTATTCGTTATTACCTTAAAAACATGACATTTCGTTGTGTTTGGTGTTCAAATTTAGGGTCATACATGTATGCTTCAATGGGATTATAATTTCTTTCATTAAAAAAAAATTTACTATTTTGACACTATAGACACTATAGTTAAATAAATATTGAAATTAACAGAGAACTCCTTTAATTTACTAAAAGCAAAAGTTTGGAAATCTCAAAATATCATAGGACAGAAATATTTCCGTTGAGAAAGTTACCCCTTCACACCAGAATGTTGGTTTTGTTTTGATTCACAACTACTCCTATAGAAGAAATTTGCAACAAAAACATAGCCCTTTAAACAGTATGAACCGTTTGAAAACTTGAAAGTATAATTTTTTTTTAAGGCGGTTAGTAAGAGTGTCAAATGAGCCGTTCGTCATGAATACAAATCGATTCTTACCAGACCAACTTATATTTTTTGTATAAAAAAAGATTTAATTTGAAGGTTCAAATTTATCAAAATTTATGATAAATACGGATTGACCCATAAACTTTAATTGTGAGTTCATAAATCAAGTAGATATGAATTAATTTATAACAAATCATTCATACTATCTATAAAAAAAAATAACTTAATTTTTTAGATCTAAATTCATTAAAAATCATGATAGACATGAACCAATCTATAAATTTTAACTCACTTAACATCTCTAGTTAGAAATTATAATTTTTGACTTGAAAGGGATTGGGAAATATGATATATAAATAAGAAAATTAATAATCATTTTATTTTAGAGAGTGAGAGTTAAAACATTTTATAATTGAAATCTATAATTATGTATAAAACTTTTATATCCAAACATTTTTTTAGGTAACGTATATCTAGAAAATAGATTAAGGACAGACGAAGGACTTTTTATTTTATCGGGTATTGAAATGCCTGAATTCTTGGGGAATACGTGAGTTCTTGAAATCACTAAATTAATTGCCAAACAGAAGGATTTCAAACAAGGCAAAGATTTATATGTACTTGGATTTAAATTACTACAAATGGGCGTTTATTCACACACATCAAAGGACAATGTCAGAAGAATCTCACATGCAAACAAGAACACAGTTATAGAATTATTGAACCTTCGCCGCGATTACCGTTCTAATGGACAAAAAAACCACCCACTTCTTATCCTTTTTCTCTCTAAAATTGACCACTTTTTAGGAGCCTATTAAAATTTAGCAATTGGGCCATCACGTTGAAGATTAAAGACATGGTTGTTGAATTGAAAAAACACAAAGTAGGCAGTGGGTTTTAAACAAATATATGAAAGTGAAAGGCTATGTAGTTTAGTGTTTCTGTTATTTTAAGGAGGTACTTTCGTCAAACATTTGTCTGTTTTTCAAACTTTGCCTTCTTTCTTGACCAAGACCCTAAATCAAACATCCCAAAAATATTTGTCTGCCCAGTTATAACTTATATCTTTTAAGAGAAGACAATTACTAATTTTTTATTTTTATGTTAATTTTATAGAACTAAACTTATATTTTTAATTTTAAAATATTAAAAATTATAATTATTTGCATTAATTCAGAGTAAGGACACGTCTTATCAACGAGCGTACCCGCCCCTCTTTAAAACCATGACCTAATCTCTCACCCACCATGATTCCATGTGAGCTTTTAATTAGCATTTTGTGGGAACTTAAATGAACAAGACCCTTTTTCCTTTATCAGACTTGAAATCCTATTTTGTGTTACTCTCCTAGTCTCATCATATCCAGAGACAAAGAATGGGAAACACCTTGGGCAGAAGGAAAACCATAAAAATTATGAAAATTGATGGAGAAACCTTCAAGCTCAAGGCACCCATTAAAGCCGGCGAAGTACTCAAGAATTATCCCGGTCTCGTCTTGCTGGATTCCGAGGCAGTGAAGCATTACGGCGTTAGGGCAAAACCTCTGGGAGAAGACAAGGATTTGCAGCCCAAGAGGCTCTACTTTCTTATGGAGCTGCCCAAAGAAGCAAACCCGAGAAGAGTCCGGTCCGGGATCAACATGAGCGCGAAAGACCGGCTTGAGAGCTTGATGCTGTCGAGGCGGTCCGCTTCGGATCTTTCCATCTTGAAACAGAGCAATATGGGGGCAGAGACGGGCAGAGGAAGCGGAGAAAATGGTGGCGTGAGGCTGCAGATGAAGCTTCCAAGGGCGGAGGTTGAGAGGTTGATGAAAGAGAGCAAGGATGAAGCAGAAGCAGCTGAGAGGATTATGAAACTGTGCATGGCGAGGAATAGAGATGCCAAGGGTGAAAATGGTGAGGAAATTGTTGCAGAGAAGAGGGGTGTGATGATGGAGAAGCAAGTGCATTGGAATGGTGGCAACGGAGCAAGAGTTAGAGAGAATGCCAAAGCACGTGAGGTATGTGTCATGATTTTAAATTATAGTTATGCATTTCGTGAGTGCGGTTACGATTAAAAGTAAAAATTTAAATGTGAATTATACATGTTAAGATGATAGATTTAATATTAATTCCACATGAATTTTTAAAATATATAAATTACAATACAATTGTAATTGCAATTTATCGTGGTTGTATTATATTTTATAATTATAATGTCCTAGTCACAAAGTAACGGTTGCGAATTCCAAATTTGAAGTTATGTTTTTTATTAATAATGCTCGTTCTTGTGATGTTATATATGCCACAATCATCGTTTCCAACCAAGTTTCTAAATTAAGTTTATATTAGTTTGCCTTAGGATAGGTTAAGAATTTTTTGGACCAACCAATTAAATGAATTATCAACCAATCTGGGTTATACTCTAATTAAATTTGAATTGTAACCCACTTATGATTGAATTGTTATAAATAATACTATATATATTGAAAATGAAAAATAAAATTTAATTCAGAATGCAAATTAAGATAATAAGATAAATTTGTGAAATTCAAATCAATGAATATAAAAAATTTAAAATTTAATTTTAAATCTTGTTTTTAATACTTATAATATTTTTAATTGTTATATCTGCAATGAAATAGCCCATAAAATAATGTTCACGAAATTCTAGGTGAAGCTAGCTAATATAATTAGTCTGTAAATATTTACTTATCAAGTGAATTGAAAATATTAAAGTAAAAAAGTGTTTGTTAAAAACAATCTAATTAATATCCTATTGACATTTTTCTTCGGTCAAATTATATAGGATGCATCAAATTAATTGAGACCATAATAATTATGACCTCAACTTGCATCAAAATCAATTCGAATAAAATCTTAAAATTTTCTATTGAAATGTTAAACAGAAATGTTGAAATATTTTGCATGGATGATCATAGTTTCTTCCTTGAAGTGATGTTTTGAATGTGCCTACGAAAAGAAAGTCTAAACGTGGAAATCAACGTGTTTTTATTGTCGCGTCCAAAGGTTTAAAAATGTGATTCACAATTATTAATGCACAATATTATTATTCCATACCGCACTGATATATTTTTTATAGTTGTCCATAAATCGCAGTCCCGTCATTTTAATATCATTAAACCAGAAGAATTTGCAGCCCCTAACATTGAGTGGTTTTGTGTTGTATTTTCAAAATTCGCAGAAAAGGGTGAGCTTTATGCCAATCATAGAAGGAGGAACTCAAATACCTGTGGCTTCTTGAATCACATATAAAACATCAGAATTAAATGCTCCATGAGGTCAAATGGTAGATCAGAAATCTCACCAACTAAAGAAGGATCTTGAAATTTCATAGATTAGATTGATGTAATAAGAACATGTTGCAGAAAACGAGACTTTGACATTGTATTAATCTTAAAGAACAGACATCTTGTGCGACTAAATATCAATAAAGTTCACTTCTCCTATAATTTCTCGTTCCCTTTCCATTAAATTCTATGCTCTTACTCACCTAACTTTGAAACGAAAAGGAGTTTGTCTCCTCTGATGTTAAAAATCTAATTTTCGCGTAATTTTTTGGTACAACCAATTTATGATTTTTCTATAATTTAAAGTAATATTAATTGAAATAACTAATGACTTACTAGACCGAGATTGATTAATACCATCCAGACAAGCATGTTAGGTCTGCTATAGTTTGTGGATGTATTTATTTTTGGTTGGATGCTGCTAAGCAGTTAGCGGAGCTAAGTATCTACAGTAAACCGTAACGAGAGGACCTACTAAGTTTACGAATTTGGCGAGATTCTCTATGACCTCTTCATCATATACAAGAACTTGTTCTCTATTTTTCTTTTTATTTGGCTTAATTTTAAATTTTGTTCCTAATATATAACACGATAATATTTAATTTCCTTAAAATATAATACTATATTTTGATTGATTTAATATACAAATTGGATTACATATGATTCTCATTAATGATTTTAATCAAAACGAAGAACAAAAATTCGAATTGAGATACAAATTTCCAACAATACGCCAAATTGATAGTTTCCAGAATGAAAGTTACTTGATTATCTGATCTCAATTATTAAATTAAAGGAATTTTTCATATTAGATGAATCATGTTATTTAAATATTTTTTAAATTTATTATGGTTAATTTCATTAAAATCTTCTATTTAGTGATTGTTTGCTAGAACTTTATCAGAGATTTGTATCTCAAATAAGTGTTTATATATATATATATATATATATATATATATATATATATATATATATCTCAAATAGAATATTTCATTTAAAGAATCAAATTCAATCACTATATATATGTGTGTGTATTTGTGTATGTATGTTAGAAGAGCCTAAAATTATAATTAAGCATTTTACTTATCGCCATCCAGATGCTTCTAGGGTAAAGCCAGGAAAAAGAGGGAAAAACCTCATACGGCGAGTGTTTAGAAGTGAATTGAGACCCTCACTTTTTCTTTGGATTTATTAGCAAATGCTGATATGAATTTCGGATTAAAAAATAGATATAATTTTTTTATTTGAAATTGTGAATCCTATTAAAAAAATTTAAATTTGGTATATTTTAAGAAATGTATCTAATGAATTTCAAAAAGAGATAAATACAATTTTTTATTTGAAATTATAAATCCAATAAAAAAGTGAAAATAAGAGGAAAATGACAGTACTAGCATTTCAAAGTAAAAATTAATTTTTTATCTTTTCAAAAATAATAGAAAATAATAAAAAATGAAAAAAATTATATCCTTGTAAAAAGTAATAAATTTTAGAATAATAAATTATATTTATATTTTTATAAAAATAAAAATATAACAGAAACAAAGAGAGAATTTATAAATTCTAAAAATATACTTCGCTAACAATTTGCACAATTTTCAATGAGGAACACGTATATATAATAATCATCATTTATGGTTTTATATATATATATATATATATATATATATATATATATATATATATATATATATATATATATATATGAAGTCAAAAGTTAAATATTAATATATTAATGAATTAATTAATTTTTCCTAAAATATTAAGGAGGTAAAAAAATTTTTAATTCCGTTAACTTGGTTTGTAGCACGAAACATGTTGAACATTTTTTAATTTTATATTAAATTTTACAATATTTGGTAATAATTGCAGGGCCAATACTAGACAATGTAATTTTTTCCGCGTTAAACAATATATTGATTCTAATAATTTTTTTGGTAAATCATTAAGTGAAATAAACATTTCAGATATTAAAATATTAATAAATTTTCTCCTTTCAATAAATATTATTTTTAAAATTCAAACTATTTATTTATTAACAGATAAAATTTACTTAAAATTAACATATTTTTCACTAAATTAATGATTCCAACAATTTTAAAACAATGATTTTTTATAGGTGTAACTTGTACATAAATTCGATATCATTTAACTATGACTTAAAGACTCTTATGTTGCTCTATGCATATCTAGATTCTTATAAAAATATAAAAATATCCATCTCTTTGGAAAATAAATACAGACACATATTTTAATAGTAGATTAAGTACCGAACTATGACGTACATAATTATTCAAATATACTAAAACAGTATATTTAATAATATTTATATGAAAAAAGTATTTTAAAGATTACGGACTATGATCAATAATTGGTTTCTTTCCCAATGCAAGAACTGGTTGACTGTTAAAAGCTTGTAGTCTCTCTCGATATGTGTTCAAGTAAGAAAAATATTTTTGCAAGTGAATTAAAACTATTAAATAATACATTAATAATAAAAAATAAAATATAATTAAAGGCCATATGATTATTTAAAATAACTATACAATTACTTAAAAATCTATACTTTGAAATTTTAATTTTAATCTTAATCTTAATCTTTCAATACTTGATCTAATGATTATAGATCACTTTTTTATTTTTATATAAAAAAATCTTTCTATATATATATATATATATATAGTTTAGGAATTAGAGCATTGTTGCCTCTAAAAACAAATGAATCAATTATAAAATTTAGTAGTACATTGATACACCAATAAATTTTTCCAATAACCATATAGGTCAAATATATTCCATGATAAGACCTAAGAGGTTGTTTAGTTTGCTTCAATGGCATGAGAAATTCTATTTTTAAGAAAATAAAAAATTGCTGAATTATTGAATTGGTTATTATCTTACAAATTACAGGAAATAGAATTTTTTGGGAAGTTCTACTTTTTACAAAATATGGGAAGTCACTACCTACCTCCCTCTTAGATAAGTTCTATTTCTCATATTATTTATAAATATAATGATAAAATTATCTTCATTAAATTTAATTAATGATAATTAAAATTTATTAATTTATATAACTATAATATTAGGATTGTAATAGTTATTTTATTAATACTTCATAGGATATTCAAAATTGAAGCAAAGAAGGTATAAGAAGCTACTTCTTAGAAAGTGTTACTTCTTACGTCTCAACTAAATAACTTTAAGTATTTCCTAGGAAATTTATATAGGAAGTTATTTTTTAGGAAGTTTAATTTTCTACAAGAAATTACTTCCTGTATGAATCAAATAATTTCCTAAAGTGAGGTTTGGTTTGCAAATTTTTTTTCACATTTTTAAGAATATTTTAAATAAATTTAAAATTTCCATATTTAGTTCAAATTTTTTTAAAAAAAAATTTTCAAAATATTTTTAGCCTAATATTTTCGTAAAATATTTTCAAACAAGAAGGTAGGTATCTTATATTTCAGTAACATGATAATGTTTAACTAATATAAAAAGAGAATTTTTGCCACCCTACCATTGACTATGATTAACTACTATCCACTACCATATATCACTAGTAACCACCACTTATTGCCGGCCACCGCCTATTTCTAATGATTATTATTAGCTACCATCCATTGTTGTCCTCTACCACCTATTGCTAATAATTACTGTTTACCATCACTCATTATCAATGATCACCACCCATTATTGGTGATGATTATAGGCTATGACCCACCACTAGTAGTTGCCATTTATCACTACCCGCCATTAGTTACTATCATTCACTACCACTCATTATTAGTGTTCATAGCCAACCATTACCCATTATTGGTGATAACCATCGACTCGCACTTATTGCTAATAATCATCGTCGGCCACTATTTATCATCAATGATCATTGTTGATTACTACTAATATAAAAATAGAAAATTTCCCACCTTACCATTGACCACGATTAATTACTATCCATTACCATATATCACTAGTAACCACCACTTATTGTTAGTGACTGCCGTCAACTGCCACCCATTTCTAGTGATATTATTAGCCACCATCCATTGTTGTCCTCCACCACACATCACCAGTAATTATTGTTTACCATCACCCATTATCAAATGATCACCACCTATTATTAGTGATGATTATAGGCTATGACCCACCACTAGTAGCTACCATTCATCACTACTTACTATTAGTTATTATTATTCACTACCATTCATTATTAGTGTTCATAGTTGACTATTACTTATTATTGATAACAACCATCGACTCTCACTTATTGCCAATGATCATTATCAGCCACTATTTATCATCAATGATCATCTTTGATTACTACTTATTTGTTGTGACTATTTCCTACTACCACCCATCCTGAATGACTACAATTAGCCATTATTCATTTTTTATAACTATTTTCAACCACCACTTATTGTCAATGATCACCATTAGTGACCACTGCCGTCACGACTTACTATCAGTAATTATTATCAACCATTATACACCATCAGTAACTAATTGATTTTATATAAAAATATTTTTAGTAATTAAATAATATTTTAAAAAATATTTAAATAATTAAAATATAATATTATAATATTTCTAACAATAATTTTTATTAAACCAAATATGAAAATATTATATTCCTAATAATTAAATTTCTAAGAATTACATTCTTAGAAATGTTTGATTCGCGAATCAAATACCACCTAATTGACTTAATATTTCCAAACCACATTAAGAATGCATTTCTGTAGGGTTAGAAGAAAAAATTTTCTTCTTAAAGAGAAGTAACTTCTATAGTAAAGTAAGGTATTCATATTATAAGAGGTTATTGCATCACCTTTACACAGTTATAATTAGTGCCAATGATCACTTTAATTTAGTAATTTGCATTGATATGATATTAATGCTTGATAGTTAAGGATGAAGGATAAGATATATTAGTGGGCACACAAATTATTCAAAAAAGTCTTTTTTTTTATAGCATGGAATATTGAGATTGTAAATGAATCATAGTTGAATGGAATCACTACTATATAAATGTAAATATATGATTAATATTTAAAATGAAGCACATTAGTTTTCAATTAATGTCTAAGTGAGTATCATTATATATTAATTATGACGTCATTTATATAATTGACATGAAAAAATATTGTAACATTCATTTTTTTGGCTAAAAAATCAATGTCTTTTCTTTTTTTTTAATTATTTATGTTTGATGTTAGATTTTTTTTTTATAAAAAACCACGAAAAAAATTTTAATATTTAGCAATAGAATAGACATTACAAAATATATTTTTATCCCCAATTTTGAAAATGAAATTACAATTGATTTTAGCAATAGAAGTAGTGATAGGTTTTTTCATATTTGTCACTAAATAATGAGTTAGCTTATGAAATTAGCAATGAATTTATTTTTTATTTGTTAATGGGTCAATTGTACGAAAAATTGAAAATACTTTGGTGGAAAATTAAAACTTTTTCATAAAATAATGACAAACCTTTAATAATCTAATGCTAAATTATCACTAAACTAAACATATTGTATTATTAAAAATTGAATTAGCAACAAAATATTAAGTCACTAGCATGTAAATATAGTTATTTTATGACAAAGACTCCCTATTTATGCAAAATAGTTTCTTTCCTTTTTCCATTCGTTGCTGTGCTGCTACTGCTGCAACCATCTTCGTCATTCTTTAGTTTCCTTATGACCATCTATCAGCTCCAAGAGATTCCTTGTGCATTCTTTTAGTTAATTGGTTGTTTTCCTATGAAAAGTTAAATATAGTGCTTGGGGTTTGTTTGGTTATTTTATAAGTAATTTCTTAGATTTCTTCATAATTTTGAAAATTGGATTGGATTGGCCAGTTAGACCATTGAATGGTTCACTAATCCAATTAGCATTTTTAAACTTAAAATGCATGTGAACTAATATGAACTGGCTAAAACTAATGAATTAGACCTATTTTTTAATTTTTTAAATTAAATTTTTATAATTTTACAATAATTAAGATGTGATGCATTTGTAAGTTATATTAGTTGAATTTATATTTTTTAATTATTTTTAACATAAATTATTATTATATCACATACATTTTATTATTTTAAATATATATTATTAATGTATATATGCAATTTATATTTTTAAAGTCAAAATTGATTCAACTAGTGATTAGTGCTTAATTCAATTTAATGACTAGACTGATTTTAAAAACTATGGATTTCTTCAATAATTGGTGTTTATTTTATGCTTTTTCATATATTTTTTAAGTATTGGAATGTTGAATATAGGTTGAATCCATCAATTTGATGATTTAGTGTTTGAAGAAGGAAAATTGGGGTTAACATATAATTAAAGTTTGTTTTGTTTTGATTTCATTTGAATATGATAACTTAATGCTAATTAAGGTATTACAATGTTTACATTTATTTTTTATTTTAATTTTGCTTTGTTAGATGAATTGTTAATGAATATGATGAATTTTATATGATTACACTACTATAGAATTGTGACATAATGTCACCATATTAACATTAGTTAAAGTGAAAACTAACGTATATAATAATGTGATAGAATTTTTCAAAATGCAAGTAACTTCTTTTGTCATCTTTAACTAATAGCTAACATTGTAAAACCATAATATCTTTTCTACATTAGTTATTATTGATCCGACATCCAATTCATTTAAAATTTTACTTTTTCTACATTGGATATTTAATAAAAATTGATATGGAAATATATAGACATTAGTTATTAGAAACCCAAGTTGAAAACAAAAGCAAAATATTAGATTTGAAGATTAAGCTAAATATTAGACGTTGGTTCTCATATATAATTAACATCCAAAATTTGCACTAAATGGTATTTTTTGTAATTATATGTTAATCATTAGATGTCAATTTATTAATAACCATATTGATTTTTTATTAATAAATTGACATTGACAGTGTTGTCCCTAGCATATTATCTTCTTTGTTTCTAAGAACCACAGACAAGATTGCAGACATACTTCATTTGTACAATAATTTGCTACTCATTTATGTGTGATTTGCATTCTATTTTCTCTAACATTTGTTTAGTGATTGTGCGGCATTAATATTCTTCCATTTTGAACATTTATTTTGCATTATTAAAGGTAATTTCTATAGTTCTCTTATACTTTATAAGCATTTTGTATTTTGATTGTGGTCTTCGGGATTAATTAGGTGGCATTGTCATATATTATTAAAATTTTTTATCTTTATAACTACTTTTTAATAGTTGTGAACATGATTTATGCTCATTATTTAACTTGGAGAGTTATGTACCTGAATACATATCCTATTTTTGAAAAATGTTTGGTTGGATGTTACATCTTTGCTTAGATATTACATTTAGGGTAACCTTCTACATTAATGTAACTCTATTGGGAACCAATTTAAATTTGTTGCACATAAAGTTTTGTTCTTATATCAAACTAAATGTGATAAAATGATTTCAAATTATTCTTTGTCATTTATGTTATCACATGTATATGCTTGGAAACTTATCAAATATTACTTGGCATAAGTTAAATGTTTGTATTGCTTTTATTATAACCCTTTAAATAGAAGTAATATAAATTCTAGTTCTAACAAAGGTGGTAACAAAAGGAAGGGGATTAGGGGTCCTACATTATAGTGGGCATAATCCTTAAGCGCACTAAAGAAGAGAAAGATTGAGAGTAGATTTTAATGATAATAGCCAAATATATGGGCCTAGCATAATAGAATTTAATAGCGACATTGGGACATTGGCAGGAACCAAGGTGCTTATTATTATTAACAATTGGTACAAAGTGCTAAAAGATATCAAGGAGGCCATCAAGAAGGATTTATTCATAAGAAACCTAAATACTCATCTCCATTCATTCTTTAAATATGTTTAATAGTCTTTTTAAATGATTAATCAGGTTTGTTATTCATATATGTTGCCTTATAAACTACCTTTAGTATACCTAAAGTGTAGAAAGAACACATTTTGTAGGTGATAGACAAGGAGTGAAAGGATTTTTAGTGTAATTTGGCTAAGGACTACATCAATAATAAAAGGAAAAATGACGTCCCACCTTATGAAAAATATCACTAGATTGATCCTAAAAAGTGGGTAACATTTATAGAGATCCAAAAAGAGGAATTTTAGGTAAATGTGGTCATTTCACTATTCTCTTTATTTTATTATTGAAATTGAATCTTCTCATTACTTGTTTTATTTTTTTGTTAACAAGCCTAAAGTGTAAAGAATAAGGTGAACTAAGTTAAAAACACTTGCAAACATAGGTTATCTCAAAGTGGATATAAGAAGCTTATGGAAAAGTTCATTAAGAAAAGGATTGGAGTGAAGCTACTACTGAGGTTATTGACTAGCTTGCTGATTAAGCATTTACTTTTGTCATCCCCATACAATGACATGAGTTATGGATAAGAGGTAGAGTTAACTATCAAGGAAAATTAATAACTATCAAGAGTCAGTAAGTTACTTAGTGAATAGTAAGTAATGTTATTATTTTATTTGTCAAATACAGATGTATAGTTCAGTTACTAGCATATAATGATGAGTTGATATAACAAGCTTTCCAAGGAGAGTTTCAAGTAGAAGGGAGGATAGATGTATTAACTATTACCATAGAAAATTAAAAGCATACTAGAAGTGTTAGGAATATTAGAGGATCAGTGGGCTTCAGGGGTGTTAGTGTGTGTGTCTTAAGAGCTAATCATAAGATTATTATAATAATGCATAATATATTATATTTTATTTTAGGTAATACAATTATTTTATTTTAATATTTACGTGATTAAAAAATTAAATATAATAATTATCCTTAGAATAGTTTTATTATTCCTAAAATGTCCATAATTAAATATTATTGCAAAAGAGATAATAATAATATATTGAGACTATCATGTATGGTAATTGATGATTATGAATCATGGATATATGATATCAAGTCAATACATTAGTATATTATTAGTGAATAGATGTACTGGATTGACCCACTATGAAAATACTGCATGGATTGTCATGTGTCATTAGCTATTCTCATATGACCATAATGCACATAATCTTTTGACCTGAAGTCATTACGGTTCCCTACATAAAGGGTCACACACTTTGATGTTGTCCTGTGTCACCGTTAATCAGAATGACATGTAGGGCGTTGATTGAGTGTGTCACAAATCATGCAAAGGGATGTGAGTGATATAGATGAAATTTTGTTACTCATGTATAGAGGAGAGATATCCTTGAGCCCTTGATTGAGTGAGACATAGAAATGTATGACCATGCTCAACAAGATCAATATGTGATATTAATCATTTATTTAAGTTAGTCTATGCAGTATCAAGAAATATAAATTGAACATTAGCAAGAATGACGTACTTTATACCTCCAATTCGATTTGGATATCATTATAAAAGAGACTGTGATACAAATCGTTGATAACACATTAGGTGGATATCGAATTATAGATATTCTTATTACTTGAGTAATAGTGATATATTACTAGATATCATTCATTGTCTATGGTCTAATGATAAGTTATTACTAACATAGTAGGAATCTATAGGGTCACATAAAAGGAATAAGAATCAAATAATAATTAATTAATTTTTAGTTAGACTAAAAACTTATTAATTAGGTTTGTTATTTTATATATATATTATCAAAGTAATAATGTATATATATTATTCACATAATATATACTTTATATTATATTATGTGATATTATCTAATATTAAAGTAATATCAGATAAGTATACAATTTGATATTAGATAATTATATTATGAGATTATCAAAGTAATAATGTATATATATATTATTCACATAATATATATTTTATATTATATTATGTGATATTATCTAATATTAAAATAATATCAGATAATTATACAATTTGATATTTGATAATTATATTATGAGATAATGTTATAATCTAATAATATTTAGTTATTAATATTAAAGTAATGTTAGATAATTAATGGATAAGTTCTATCTCTCCTCACTCTCACCATGTTAGAGATAAGGTATTAGTGGTTGAGTAAAATTAAAGTTAGTTACAATTTTTCTAGTAGGACTAGGAAAGATGCATGTCTTTAGTTTTATAAAAGGGGCATGAAGGCGTTATTTTTTTAACATGAAAACAAGTAAATTTGCCATCAGCAAAATTGCACAAAAATGCCTTACAAAAATGCACTAAATCCCTCTTCTTTGTATGAGAGATAAATCTTAGCAGATTTATAGAGGTTGAGAAGTCACCATTCACTCCGTATAGATATTGTCGAAGCACTATCACTTGATTGTACTAATGATTTGGATCTGTACTTTAAGAGATAATATTTGATTCTTGATTTATATCCTTGCAAATTGATCCATAGGAAGGTTTCACATGACATAATTTTGAAAAATTATTTTTCTACTACACTACATGATGTATATGAAACCCAACAAGGGGAGCTTTAAAATATACTCAGATCGGAGGGCTATTTAATGGTGATATAGTAGCGTTAAAGACATAAATCACCATTGAGGTAGTAAATAAAGTGAAAAGAGAAGTTAGAGAGGAGATGAGGGCCATGTGGATGCAAGAAGGCATGAGATTGGTCATCACCCCACGAAAAGAAGAGGAGGAAGTGGTATAAATGGTGACCTCTACAATATAGCAAAGTAGCTATTGCCTTGCTAACCTTGATTATTCACCTAACTACATAGGTAAATGCTTGTCACCCAATTGGTTATTGCTACATGCTTTTAATAATATTGTAGTTTTACATTGATGCTAATTAATTAGTTTATTTATCCTTGAAGGGTGTACATAAATGTCTACTTATAGTTATAGGACTCTTTGTTTGGTAAGTAGCAATTGGCATGACTTTCTTAGACTGCATGCTCCATGCCCTTACATTATTAGATGATCAATGTAGGGTCATGGTGGATGTTATTGAGGAGGGCACAATTAAAGTGCCATTACTAACCAATAAGATAATCATAATGGCCTAAGCAATTAGCACCTATTTAACGTGGTGAAAGCATTGATTACATTGTCCACAAAGGGGAGGTTTTCTATCACTTGAAGTTCCTTGTTTATAATTAAATACATATTACATAATATGTTTAATTCTCATACTCTTTTACAATTCAATTTAGGTATCTCAATTGAGAGAAACTAGTAAAAGTCCATTGGAGGTAGACGAAGATGAGAATGACAATTAAAAAAATTAAAGAATTTGGTAGCACATCCTTAAGGAAAAAAGTTGACAAATCTCAAAAGGAGCTCTAATCCATTAAATAAGATTGTTAGGTTTTAAATCAAATAGTACAGTAGAATATTTTAAAATTTACTTTAAAATATATTAAAGATTCAAGGAAAAAAGCATAAACCAATGTCAATGTTTATACCTTAGATTTGTGAAAAACACTAGGTTTTAAATCAAATAGGATAATGCTTCCAAAATCCTAATCACACTTAACAACTTATTTTATCCTTATCCTAGAGATAATAAGGGGAGATAGGACTTATCTATTAATTATCTAATATTAGATAATATTATCTCATAATATAAATATCTTAATATTAGATAATTGCATATAGTTATCAAATATCAAAATAATATTATCTCATAATATATTTATCTAATATCTGATAATGTAATTATTTGATATTACTTTAATATCAAATAATATCACATAATATATATATATATATATATATTATGTGAATTTATTATTCTTAATAATATATATATATTCACAAAAATAACTTCAATTAATTGGATATTAATATAATTAAAGTTTAATTAATTATTGTCTTATTCCTACTCCTTTTGTGTGACCCTGTAGGTTCTTACTACGTTGACAATGACTCATTATTGAGTCATAGACAGTGAGCGGTATCTAACAATACATTACTGTTACTCAAGTAGTAAGAATGTATGTGATTCGACATCCACCTAATACATGATCAACGTTTTGCATCATAACCCTTTTGTAATAATATCTAAATTGAACTGGAGGCATGGAATATGTCATCCTCGTCAATGTTCAATTTATATTTCTTAATACTGAGTAAACTTAAAATAAATGATTAATATCACATATTAATCCAATTGAGCATGGCCATGCATTTCTAAGTCTCACGCAATTAAGGGGCCCAAGGATATTTCTCTTTTATACAAGAGTAACAAAATCCCATCTACATCACTCACTTCCCTCTGCACGATTTATGACACATCCAATCAATGCCCTATTCGTCATCCTAATTAAAGGTGACATAGGATAATATTAAAGTGAGTAATTTCTCATGTAGGAAATCGTAGTGACTTTAGGTCAAAGGTTTATGTGTACTTGTGATCATATGAGAATAACTTATGACACGTCTATCTATGCAATATTTTCATAGTGGGTCAGTCCAGTACATTATTCACTAATAATGTACTTATGTATTGACTTGATATCACATATCCATGATTCGTAATCATCAGTTGTTATACATGCTAGTCTCGATGTATTATTACTATCATTTTCGTAATAATACTTGACTAGGGGCATTTTAGGAATAGCGAAGCTATTTTAAGGATAATTATTATATTAAGTTATAAATTGCGCATAACAATAATAAAATTATAAAAAATATATAATAATTAAATTACTTAAAATAAAACATAATACATTGTGTATTACTTCAATCATCTATATGATTGGTTCCTAGGACACACACCAACAAAAGGATAGTATACATTATTATCATTATGAAAAATGCTTATAACATTCACACTTTGATCCATGTAGCATTCTTATAGTGCGTTAATCTAGTGCATTTATTTTCTAACATATACCTATGAGTTAACTTGATATCTCATATTGAAGATCATGGTCATCAATCAATACATAGATTAGTCTCAATGTATTATTTTTATCTTAGTTTACAATAATATTTGACTAGAGTTATTTTAAGAATAGTATGAATTATTCCAAGAATAATTATTATATTTACTTATATTATGCATGTACAATGTTAAATATAATAATTATAATGCCTTTATAAATAAAACATAATACAATGGATGCAAATGCAATTATACTATGATCGACTACTAGAACATATGTCAATAATTTCCAATTTGCATTAGAGCTAATCAATTATATGTCTAATACCTAGTGACCTGGTATGACTATCATGCTTCTGTTGCACCAGAGGCATTATTAGTGGATTGACAATATTAGCGTCTATTGGTAGTTTAAATATCTTCACATTTCATTTGTTAATGATTTCACAGGTGAGATGGAAACATCAAAGTATATGCTTTGGATCATTAGTGAGATATAGGTTCCTTAGTCTATGCAGTAGCCCTATCATTATCAGTAATATAGGTCCACTAAGTTTGAAATGCTAGGAACTACAACAAGTTTAGTAATGAACTTTCTAAACCAAACAACCTCTTTTGATACATTAAATGTAGTAATATACTTAATCTCTATGGTAGAATTAGTAATTATTTCACACTTCAAACTCTTTGAGCTTTTAAGATTATCATTCAAGTAAAACATATAACCTAATTGTAATGTGAAATTATCTTTATTGAATTAGAAATTGGCATTAGTGTAACCTTTTACAACCACTTCCTCCTTACCTCCATATATCAAGAATGAATGCTTAGTCCTTTTTTAGTACTTAAAGATATTTTTAACAATAATCTAGTGATGCTTGCTAGGATTTGACTAGAACCTACTTATCATATTCATGGCATATAATGCATTAGGATGAGTACATGACATGACATATATGATAAAACCAATTGTTGATGCATATGAAATCTTATTCATTTGATCTTTTTCATCTTGTGTCATAAAGCACTGAACTTTAGACAAATTAATACCATTTAACATGGGTAAGAACTTTTTTTGGAATTTTGCATGCTAAACTATTTTAGTACTTTGTCAATATATACACTTTGACTTATGCTAAGTAATTTTCTTGATCTATCTTTATATATCTTGATGTAAGCATCTTTTCCTAAGTCTATCATAGAAAAATAATTCTCTAACCAAATCTTTATAGTCTATAGTATCATTTTTTATTTGTATTATGTCATCCATATACAATACAAGGAAAATAATTATGCTTCCACTAACCTTTTTGTAAACATAAATTTCATTTTTATTTTTATGAGACTAAACTCTTTGATTACATCATTAAAGTAAAGACTCTAACTTTAAGAAGCTTGCTTCAACCTATAAATGGATCTTTATAGCTTTTAGGCCTTTCCAGCATCCCAGAGGCTATGTCATGTACATATCCTTAATAAGCTTTCCATTAAGGAAAGTAATTTTGACATCCATTTGGAAGATTTTATAATCATAAAAAGCTGTAAGAGTAAGTAAAATTGAGATAAATTTAAGTATGGTAACTAAGGAATAAGTCTTATCATAGTCTATATCATGAATTTGCCTAAACTTTTTAGTTACTAATTACCCTTTGAAGGTTTGTATGCTTCCATCCATGTTAATTTTCTTCTTGAAAACTTATTTGCACCTAATATGTTTTACCCCTTCAAGTATACCAACTAGAGTCCATACTTAATTAGGATATATGGAATCCATTTTAGATCTCATGGCCTTAAGCCACTTTTCAATGCTTGGCCTTTCAATAACTTTTTAGTTAGTTATGAGCTCATCTTGATCCATAAGCTATACATCATCATGTTAAGTCTCAAGAAATCTATATCTTAGGTGTATGGCGTGTCTTACTAAATCTACATTGGTCTTATATGTTACTTGAACAAGTTTTTGTTTAATAATAACTTATGGCCTTTGTTTAGGTTTATTTATAGTTTTAATGTTATTTTTTATTTATAAATTTATTCGAATTCTATTTTTCTCCCATTGGTTTTCTTACCAACAAACTTTTTTTCTAAGAAAATGTTAGTTTGAGCAATAAATACTTTGCCTTTAGTAGGATTATAGAAATAATATTCCTTAATTTGCTTAGGATACCTTACAAAATAATATTTATCTAATTTAGGTCTAAGTTTGTCAGAGGCTTAAAATTTTACGTGCACTTCACAACCCTAAATCTTTTTAAAAGACATGTTATGATGTTTCCCAATCCATATCTCATATAGAGTTTTTTGAACTATTTTAGAAGGCATATGGTTGAGAGTAACAACAGCTATCCATGGAAAACATGCTTAAAAGGAAATTGAAAAATCTATATAACTTATTATAGATCATAACATGTTTAATAGGGTATGATTTGCCTCTTTGAAACACTACTCAATTATGGCATTCCAGATGGAATGAGTTATAATACCATATCATTCTTTTTTGAATAGTCATTAAACTTTTAGCTTAAGTATTCTCCACCTTGATTTGATTATAATGTTTTAATACTTTTGCTAAGTTAGTTTTATACTTCCTTGTTGAATTCCTTGAACTTTTTAAAGGATACTAATTTATGTTTCATAAGATGCACATGTCCATATTTATTGAGGTCATTGATAAACATGATAAAGTATTAAAAACTGCTTCTAGTAATTGAACTAATAAATACATACACATTAGAATGTATGAGGCCTAATCGATTATTAGCCATTTCATCATGTTTAATGATCAAGGCTTTAGTCATCTTGTCAAATAAACAAGATTTACTCCTATGATTCAAAAATCAAAAGAGTTTGAGTGTCCATTTTTATAGAGCCTAAATATGTGCTCCTTGTTTATAGAGTACAAACAACAATGTTAAAAATAGGTTAGGTTTATATCATTGAATTTGAACCATTTAGTATTTATGTTATATATTAGCATTTATTAACTTATATAATAAAAATACCTGAAGTAAAAGTCCCATTTTCCTTCTTCCTTTTTAGATCTTCTAAGTAAAATTTGCTATTCCTCCTCTAATGTTTAGTTTCATTGTAATGGAAACATCTCCCTTCCTTAGCCACACCATTACTAGGTTTCAATATAAAAGACTTAGGTTTAGGCATACCTTTATAGTTAAAATCCTTTCTATTTTTACCTTTTGCCTTTCCCCTTACTCTTTTGTACCATCATTATGGTATTAGGCTTTACTTTTGTAAGTTTTATTTAGCAGTTCTCAACATGCTTAATAATTCTAGAAATGATTTGTCAACTTCATTCATATTATAATTTATGATAAATTATCTATAACTTTTTAGTAATGATTATAGAACTACATTAGTAGCTAACTCTTGGCCTAGTGGAAAACCTAGTCAATTAAGATTCTCACTATACCTAATCATTTTGAGTACATAAGACCTAATAAGATTTCTATCTACTAATTTACATTGAAAGAATGCTTTATAGAAATCAAATTTCTCATGTCAAGCTTGCTTGTGATAAAGTTTCTTAAAATGCTCAAGCACATCATAAGTTTTTATGTTCTTATATTATTTTTCAAGCTTAGAATCTATGGTAGCCAACATGAGGTAGTCAACATCCATAGCATTGTCATGATGCTTCTTATAAGCATTTCTCTTAGCATGAGGTGTATTAATTTTAGGTGGTAGGTGGCTGAGAGACGAGTTCCTTTAAGACATATAACTTTCACTTTCACTTAAGGATTATTATCCTCAAATTCTTGTGCCAATTTAAGAAGTTTGTCCCAATTAATTTATCCTTCTCAAGGACTGATCAAAGTGATAAGTTATTCGATGTTTTTGTCATTTTTATTTATGATAGAAATATGCAAAATAATTGTTAGTTTTAATCATTTAAAAAGCTCTTTTATTAAATGTTTCCCCATTATTTTTTTAAACTAATAACCATCATTATTATTTTGGAAAATTACATCATTGAGACTTTCTGTGAGTCAAGATCTATATTTTACCTAGTCTTAAGTTAGCTTGAGCTTATCACCTAAGATTTGACTATTTATATAGGTAATACTTGCCAATTACATCACATATAATTCTTGGATAGTTTGATGAACAATGCTTATTCTAGTTCATCTTATAAACTAAACCCAAACTCTATACCTTTAAGCCTTAAATCTTATTTAGATGGTCCAGCTAAGTCACACTTAATAATTAGTAAATGGATATCATTATTATCTTATCTTGTCTCATGAAAATAGATGAGGTACTCGATTGTAGCAAACCTATCCAATGTTGATCAAAGCATTGACAAGTGCCAAGCATTGGAAGGCATTACATATTGTTATTGGTTTAATATTTGTATTAGGAGATTTAATTAACTTGATTATATTAAATCTCACTATTATTAGTCTTTTATTCATGCATACTATCTAACATATTATTTACATATATGTATATGTAAATTTGCATTAGTACTTGTGTGTTAAGAAAGGAAATTTAAGTATAGAAATGAAGTACTATTGTTATTGCAGTTTACGTACTCATTTTGAAATCACTAATCCATATTGGGAAGTTATTTTCATATTATATGGAAATTTAACTTATACATCTTTATCAATATGCTAGTTAAGCCAATTGCTTATACTTGAATGTATAGATGTTATTATTGTTATTATGAGAAAGTGATAAAAATGCTAGTTAAGGCACTTGTGATTATTATGATAAATTATACATTGAATAAGCTTTGATTATGTGGAGTGGTGATGATATACATATTGTGACTTATTACACTAGATTTATGTGCCTATTTATGAAGGTATAAGGTGGACTTTGAAAGGATAACGATGGAATTTGTGAGAGGATAAGAAGGATTGAGAATTAAAAGAGGGATTACTTAATTATTTTGTTTGACATTATTTTAATTGATGAAGTAGTTTTTGTATGACTAATATATGAAACTATGAATATAATCGATCCTATATGAAATGGAGTTCTAATTGGATATCATTATCTTGGTATTGGTTGTGAAAATTCTTATAATAGAATGTAAGCATATACTCTTGATGTCTCAGATAGTTAAGGTTAAATCTACTTCATGAAATGTAAATTCATTCTCCTTATCAAGGTATGAAAAACCTTCTTTTCACTTATAGAAAAGTTGTTAATCTAGTACTTTCTAAAATATGAATGATTGAATTTTATATAATTTGATTTGAATCTAATTTCTATATATTTTAATTAAAATGATTACTCACTAAATTTTCAAGAGACTTGCTCTTTTTTTATTTTTTTTCTTTGGGGTTCTTTTCCTTTTCAGTGCCTAACTATTGTTAGATGGGTTGGAAGTGGATTTGCTCAAAATTTTTGGCACTAAGATAAGTGTTAGGATAATTGGAGTAGTCTTGCATGACAATTTATCATCACAATTCATGATTGATCTTCAAAACCTATTTTCTATTGAAAACAAGGCATGATTGTATATAAAACACTATATTAGTTGTGTTTTAGGAAGGGTTGGTTACTGTCATCCATAAGAACTCTTTATGCCAGTCAAATATCCCAAGATGAGTTGTGACATTTAAAATAGAAAGATATTTAAAGTTTTCTCATATTTTCAAAAATATAACCATTTTAGTATATATGTTAGTGATCCTTTTAACTGATGTGTATTAAGCAACATGTAATTGTATTTCTTTAGTAATGAATATTTGCTTGTTTGAATTTTCAAGGGCGAACTTGACAACAACAAATGAAATCATGCTCAAATTCATTGAGTTTGCAAAATTTAAACTCAAGTTTGATTATTACATGAATTAAACTAAGCTTAAGTGAGCTTTGATGTATTCAATGGTTATTTTTAGCAAATAATAATTAAAATATATGACAATAAACTTTATTTTTACACTGTCATTCTCTTCTTTTTTTCTTTTTTAGTTGACATCTCTATTTCTTCCTTTTCTTCAAAAGAAGAAAAATAATGTTACTTAGGATATGTTTAATAATATTTAAATGTTTAACTTTAAATTTTAAGTTCTACATTTATTAAATACTAAATTTACAATACTTTAATAGTTTCTTATTTTAAGTTCTAAATTTAGTTAATAATTTTAAAATTTTATTACAAAATATTAAAATCTTATATAAATTTAAAATTATACTTTATTATGATTTTAAAAATTCTATATACCAAATTCTTAAATGATGTGATATATATATTATATAATTGATTATTATCCAAAAAACTAAAGATAATATTGGATAGATTTGGTAAAAAAATGTCATTAAAAAAATAGTAGATGAATGGATTCAACAAATTTTTATTTGATTTAATATCCATTGTTAACAAATTAAACAAATAAAATCTAATTTATCTGAAGTATGAATCTATTCAAATAACCACTAAAATGTTGCTTTGAATCTATTGCATTTATTCTTTTAAAGAAGGCCAAATTAGTAAATTTATTTTAAAAAAATTACATACATATATTTGTAGAGCTAATGAGCCTTTCCCCCTATTAATAATCTAACCTATTGATATGTCGAATATGTCTTGTGAAGTTTGCCATACTAACTTGTAATACGTATAAATGTTAGGTTATGCATTGGTAGCCTTTAAGAAACTTGCCAATAATAAATTAAGCCTAAGATTAAAAGAAATGAATAGTTTATATATATCATTGTTTGAAAATTTAGTTCGAGCTAGCCATTTGAATCAATTGGACCATGATTCAAATCCTTTTAGAGATTAAAAATCTTCTAAAAGTTAAGGTACCAATTAGTTTGGTTTGGATTAGTAATAATGAACCATATAGTTATTAAATAAGTTGGCCCTAAATGGATTAAGCTAACCTAGCCCCCAACTAAAATGGGCTTTTAAGTTGAATGTCCTATCTAGTCTGATGGAGCCCATAGGTAAATGGGTCGTTTCATGTGCTTTCTTCTTTTTTTTATAATTTAAAATTTTGAATTCTTAAATTTTTAAAAAATAAAAATTAAAAGTATTCTAAATGTTCATAAATGAGTCATAACATATTTAATATCTATACATAATCATAAGAAAATATTATGCTTACATACATAAGTCATAAAACACATACAAAATAAAAACATCATCTACAAATAATTTATAACACAACTCTATATAATTAAAAGTGAAAAAGGAAAGTGTAATTTTGTTTGGATTTTGAAATTTAAGCTTATATAAAAAATTTAAAATTGAAAAAATTATGGCCTAGTCTATCTCATTCGAGGTGTCGTGGGCTACGCAGATCAATCAAGGTAGGCTCACATTTTTTTAATAAACCTTTATTTTAGAGGTTTTATTTTGTAAAAGCTTGCAAACAAATAGGCTGATGTACGAATCTAAAATCATTTCAACAGTTCTAACTAACCAAACTTTATCTCATTCTAAACTAGCTAATATACTAGTTTTATTGCAATATTAAAATTTAATGGATGTAGGAAAGTAGATACATGTCCAAGCTTGTGAGCAATACTATTATAGGGTGGGTACGAGATAGGCTACACCTAAAAATTTAGGCTTACATTTTTTATGGGCCTAAATAGACTTGGGCTTCTAATTTTATATTATATATATAATTATAATATAATAGAAATGATACAATATTCAATAACTTAAGGCGATGCAATTTATAAATGTCAAATTATGCAAGTCACCTTGTGAGTCACTACTTATATATAGCTTGCGTTTGGTAACCAATGTTTTAAGAAGCTTTTAGCTAGTTGACTTATTTTTCGAGTGAAACAACTGTTTGGTAAATAACTGTTTGAAATAGTTTTTGCCTTTGCAACAACTATTTTTAAAAACGCTGCAATAGGTAGTGTTTTGTTTTAGCTAATGGCTGATATATTTATGAAATAATTAAATTATCCTTAATAAAATTTTGTAATTACTGACATGTCCTTTTGGTTGTTTTGTCTCCTCTCCTTCCTCGACTAATCAAAAGTCTAGCACTGTTGTCTCGCGTGCAAAGCAACAATGGACAGTAACTCAGCGCTAACCCCCAAACCCAAAGGCTTCAATTTTTTTCTTCTTCTTTATTGTTGTGAAAGAGAATTGTTAAATAAATTAATAGGGTATTTAATCATCTTGTCGGTAAATTAAAATTGTCAAATTTTCAATTAAACCTGTCTAACTATAAAAAATTATAATATTTATTTTTACATAAAAATTAAATAATTATAATTATTAATTTTTTATTGGTAAATTTATTTGCAACTAAAATTATATTAATTTAATTTTTAAAAATATTAAATATATAATAAATTATAATAATATATTATTTATAAAAAAATTAATTTACTAAAATATTAAAATAAAAATACTTAAATAATTCATAAAATATACTTATAGCCCTATATGTCATTTTACATACAAACAGCTAATAATAAATAGTTAATTTTACCGAATATTCTTATTCAAACAGTTAATACAATCAGCTGATCAAATCAACTAATTGAATCAGTTATCAACTAACAGTTAATTGAATCAACTAATTGTCAAAAAAGGCCATAATATATATATTTTAATTATGACGTGAATAATTCAATACCATGGAGGGCCAATAACTTAATACAATTTATAGGCCATAAATCATGTGGACAGGCACGTAAAATGAGATAAATTTATTATTTTTAGACGTTAAAAATGCTAGCCTATGCAGATCTGGCTTGATTAGGCCTACTCTATCCATTATATATCCCCAAATGGGAGATAACAACACTAAAATTCGAATTCCAATTCTGTCACCAATAGATTGAAGGACAAATAATTTAACCAACACTGATCGGTCCATGGATCTAGGCCTGTTTCAGCAATTCTAACTGGCGGAACTTGGTCTCAACCTAAATGATCAGTTGAATCAATTTTATCGTTATATTAAAATATAATGGGAGATAACAAAATTGAGATTCAAACCCCAATTCCATCATTAATAGGCCAGAGGATAAACCACCAACACCTCTAATTCTTGTAATATAAGTGTGTAATTTTATGTTTTAGTATTAATTAGATTTTCAAACTTTATCTCTACTTAATATGATAAAATGATAATTTTTTATCAATTTTAGTAAATATAAATAACTTAATAGGAAACAAATAAAATTTCATGTGACTAAAAAAATTAATAACATCCAAATGTATATATTCAATAATTTTATCTAAGTTTAGTATTATTAATTATGTATAACAAGCACACATTTATATAAGTTTAATAATACAATTTTAGATTTAATAATTATAATTGTGATAAAATTAATATATATTTAGTTTTTTCATGTAAAATGTCCTTATATTTAGTTATTAAGTGTCATGTGAGATAATGATAATTGTAAATTTTATTTTTTATCACATAATTTTTAATGTTATATATATATATATATATATATATATATATATATATATATATATATATATATATATATATATATATATATATATATTTGACCATCTAATTTAATTTGTTAAATCATAAATCAATTCTTTTGAACTAATCATCTTATTAGGTCAATGTCTAAATCAAACTTTAAGATATTGGTATTTATAGGTTTGAAAAGAGTATTTTAAAATTTTAATCATGGCAAGAGTAACGTTACTATTAGTTATATTCCCACACCTAACATACTTTGAGTTTTCACTGGTCAAATATTGAACTTAGAATATTATTCCATCCTTTGAATATAGAATATTAAAGCATGTGTGTATCTACATACACACTACTTAGAAATAACACAAGCGCAGTTTCTGTTATTACTATTTTAAAATAATTCCTTGAAATTTGGTTTTTTTTTTTCAGTTATGACTAGCCAATTATGTAATTTAGTGACATAAGAAGATTATATTCTTAGGGATGAAGGCATTTAATACGACTTCTCTGTCGTCGGCACCTTGAAGTGGTATTCCATTTGTCTCAGGGATTTTTCTTTTATTATAATTTGGATTTGAATCTAGTAATTTAATGTATTTGCATATTAAGTGACTTGTAACTTCAATGATTGAAAAATAATGTGACTTTTCCTGCAAAATTAAGTAATGGTTTTTGTAGATTACGTCAGTATATTTCTTGTTATTCATTTGATGTTGATTACCAGCACATGCTTTAATTTCTATCATTCGCCAATTAATTTATCTATATTTTTTTTAGAATAATTCAAACTTAAAATTTTGAATACTTGAAATCAAGTTGAAGAAGATTAGCAATATTTTTCAAAGTTGAAGGTTGAATTTCCAGATAAAAAATTAGTAATATTCCAGTATCTCAAATTTGAATGTCATTATAAGCATTATTTTTTTTCTTTTCTCAATATATAAATTAATTAGTAAACAATCATTTAAAATGTTCATTGCCCCTACGCAAAGTATCTATTTCAATTAGAACCTTCTGATATTTCTTCATTTACAAAAGACGCAAAAGAAAAAGTCATCCTGGAAATGTGCAAGTCAATGCAGTAAACTTTTAATAACATTGCACACTAGAAAAAGTTAAAGATTTTTGTGAAGCAAAATTTTCCTAAAGCATGTGCGGAACTCCATCATATATGAAGGTAAAAAATTTCCCAGTTAGAAGAAGTTGAAGATCCATAATCAGGCAATAATTTCTTAGAGAATTTATTTTCCATGCCCGGTTACCCCTCATTTCTAGCCGAAAAGAAAAGAAAAAAGGCTAAATATTAACAATAGCCTAATGGCTGTTATTAAGTAATTAATTCATAACTTTCTACGAGTCACATTTAATATTTTATTTCTATTTTTAATTATACAATAAATGACAAATTAATATTTAAATAACATTTAAGGTTAGGTTTCTATTTTAATAATATATTATCATTATTAAAATTTTCATCCCTCATTTATTATATAACTAAAAATGGAAATAAAAACTTCAAATGTGATTAGTTGGGATTTAGTAATTGATGCTTAATAACATCTATAAAAGCTGTTGTTAGCATTTGCTTAATTTTTTTAACTTATTTAAAATTATATTCATGAAAAAAATTAGAAATAATTATACTTTACTTTCTATCGTTTTGTCGATTTTTATTTAACTGATATATTTTCAAACGTTACAATTTACTATGACTAAAGGTATATTACATGAAGGGTTCATCAGCCACGATGGCAGATGTTTTATCCAAGTTTCCTACCTCAGAATTAACACATATGCCATGGCTTCTATCTCCGTAATTTCTTCTGAATTGTTGGCAGAAGTTAAAGCAACATGAAGTGATGATGGACGGTTACAGAAAATAATTCAAGAGTTGCAAGAGGGCAACGTATTAAACAATTCAAAATATACCTGGGACGGAAACTTACTGTTAAGTGAAATCGTGGCTAAAATTTTCTTATATTTATATAAATTAATATTAAGAATTTTTAATAAGAACTAAAATATATTAATCTTATCTCTTTATATTAATAATACATCTTAAATGAGGAAAAAAATCTATTACAATATGTACCATATGTAAAGAAAATTAAAACTTTTGATGTTCATAAATAATAAAATTCCTATATTATATTACTAATAATTTTGTAAAACATATGTAATAATATAGTTGATAAATCTAAATAAAAAGGATAGAGTTAATATATATATTGTTAGGAAAAATTAATTGAATTAATATAATTGCGAAAAAATACATATTTGTTCTTTGTCCCTTGATTTGATGTTGTATTCTACACGGTAATCAAGAATCACCAAAAATTCTTACTTTGTATCCACGACAACTTTCACCAATAACCACTTCAAAAGGGAAGGTTTTGTTCTCTGTAAATTTTTTTTAAATGTGTTCTGATGTATTCTCTCTCTTCTTGCAGGTGGTTATCTCTCTTTTTTGTTTTGTGTGTAGTTATTTCTTTCACCCACTTTATTATCAGTTATAAAAAATAACTAATTTTATTTTCTTTAAATTTAAATTTTAAATTTTAAATTATGATGATGTGGGTCACCCATTATGAGTGTCCCCACATTTATCATCTCTCACTCGCACATAATAGGATGAGTCATATCATATAACCTTCATATCTCTTTAGGTTTTCATACTCGGTGCATTGTCGTGACTGTATGGGCATAACATCATGGGGTGTTCTTGTACTAGAAATCCTTACATAAGATCAGCACAAAACAACCCTATCTTCTATTTATTTATATTATGCCTCAGATGTCCTAGATTTTCCCGTATACACCTTTCATTTGCAAATATGATCCCTTGTGAGCTTTATTGCGAGCTTTATTGCGAGCTTAGATTGCCATTCACATATGCATAGTATCCACATTTATGCTATTATCAAAATTAACTTCATAATGGACATGTCTCAGACATTAGCATAATTGTGTCTATGTTAAGAAAATTTTCTTTCGCCTGCATATCACTTTGATTTGAAACAGTTGCTTTCCTAGCATTTTACCTCTTAGACCGTATATATCATGATCATAGGATACATACTAAGGTAGCAAACATTGTATCATTTCTCCATGATATCATTAAAGTCAAAGGGTATCCATGAAAAGATTTTTCTTTTTTGGGATTCACACAACAATGAATCAAGGATCTTTCACTTGTTTCCCATTTATGATTCTTTTGCACATGTGATATGAATCACATGTTATGATGTTTTCCTTATAACACAAGGGCATATATCGAATTTTATTAGTAACACCATACAAACTTTAATTCAGGCACACATAATACTTAAGCTAAATTCTTCCACATCATTTGACTCCTTTTGACATTAGTATTTGAAGAATTCATTGTCTAGCTACAAGTATTGTGGAAGGTAGGAGAATCCACAAGTCAATCCATATCTGTATCTTGGATCTCATCTTAACTTTACCTTGTTAAGGTGACATATTTTATTTTATGTTACTTCTTTACCAAAAACATAATATTTCTCATTATTATATTTGTGAACACATATCTCATCTTTGCCCACTCCTCATGAGCATCAGAAGTGGTTGTTCGTATGAGGGAAATAACCTTATCGACCTGTACGACATATTAGACATTTATATACTCATATAAATATTACAACATTTGTAATTGAATAAAATATACTTTATTCATTTCAATTAGGAAATTGTTTGATTACATTTTGCATATACCAAGAGATTTTACATGTTCAATATACATATCTCTAGGTATCGACTTAGTAAAAGGATTTGCTATCTCTTTTGCGTAGGAATGTGTTGAATGGTGACCTTTTTTTGTGCTATACCTTCTCTCACAAAATGACACTTTATATCAATATGCTTAGTTTTACTATGGTACTTTGGATCCTTTGTATAGGCGATGGCTGCCTAACTATCACAGTATATCATGATAGGGTTTGAATTTTTATCATAAATCCTTAAATGTTCTATAAATTTTTTTAGTCATATAACCTCTTGTACTGCTGCAGAACACGCTACAAACTCCACTTCCATTGTTAACAATGCAATGCATGCCTGCTTCTTACTACACCATGATATGACACCATTATTTAGCAAGAAATGAGTATCCTGATATGGATTTTTGCTCATCCAGGTCTTCTACCCAATCCGTATTAGAATATCAAACCAAGCACAAATCATTTCCTTGATAGCATAGCATGTAGTCAACTATACCTTTCAAATATCTTAATATTCTTTTGATAGCTTTTCAATGTTTCTATCTAGGATTTGACTAGTATTTACTTACAAGTCGACTGCATGACAAATATTTAGTCTAGTATACATCATTGTGTACATTAGACTATCAACCGCACTAGAATAAGGAATTTTTTCCATTAATTTCTTCTCAAATTTATTTTAAGGGCACATTTCTTAACTTAGTGGTTTATTTTTATTTACAAGGGTGTCCATGGGTTTGTAATCTTTCATATTGAATTTCTCAAAGATTCTTTATATATAATTTTCTTAAGAAAGAGAAATAAGTTTCTTGGAACGATCTCTAAAGATTTTGACTCCAAGAATGTAATCTGCTTCATTCATGTCTTTTATCTCAAAATTTGAATATAACCATTCCTTAACAACCATAATTGAATTCAAATTACTCCTAACCAATAGTATATCATCCGCATAAAAGAATAATATTATAAGATTACCTTCATACCACTCGATGTAAACACAAAGGTCTTTCTCAATTATTTGAAAGTTATATGAGGTTATAGCTCGATGAAACTTCAAATACCATTATTTGGGTGATTGTTTGAGTCCATAAATGAATTTTTGGAGTTTACGAACTTTCTTTTCCTCTCTTTTTTATATGAAACCTACTGGTTGTTCCATGTAGATTTCTTCATCTAGTTCTCCATTAAGAAAAGTAGTTTTCACATTCATTTAATGTAATTTTAAATCTAGATTTGCTATTATGGCTAGGAGCAATCTTATTGAATTGAAAGTACAATTAGTGAGAATGTGTCTTCATAATCTATTTCTTCTTATTGTGTATACCCCTTTGCAACTAGCCAAACCTTATACCTTTCAATTGATCCATCTGCTTTTTTTTTAATTTTAAAAATCCACTTATTCCTAATTGCCTTTTGCTAAATGCTAGGTCAATTAGTTCTTAAACTTAGTTAGTTTTCATTGGATCTATTTCTTCCTCCATTACTTTCTTCTAATGTTCCTTAGCAGGGTAAGCTAGAACATTTTGAACTGTTCTTGACTCTTCTTCATCTTGAAGAGTAACTATAAAAGCTGATCCCTCAATTGAAAAGTGTCTTTTAAGTACATTTCCTCTTTTGCTTTTCTGTAGTAGGGTTCCTTGTATTACATCATATCTGAATATAAGGTTCTCACTCACTCTCTCAGAGCTCCCACTCAAATTGGTAGGTACTCTTTGAGAGGTCCCACTTAGATAAAGTGAATAAGATTCAATATTATCCACTTAATCTTGTAGTTCATAAAAAGATACAGTACTATCAATTTCTCCTTTGCTAGAAAACTTAATTTCTAAAAATGTGGCATCCCTTGATTCAAGTTTTGTTATTGTTCTATTCTCATTTTCACTAATGAAAAATATATCCCTTAAATAATTTTGAATATCTTATAAAAATACATTTCTTCCTTAATAAACTTAATTTTCCATATCTATGGGAAGTATCATGGATATATGCAGTAGATCCCCATGGTCTGAGAACGCTTAAATTAAGTTTGCATTTTATATATAGTTCATAAGGTATGGATGTAACAGACTTTGAGAGCACACGATTAAATATAAAAGTGGATATCAATATGGTATCTCCTCAACATGAAAATGGTAAATTGGCCCATGCTATCATCGATTGAACCATATCTAGAAATGTTCTATTTCTTCTTTCAGTTACTCTATTTTGTTATGGAGTGCTAGGGATTATTAATTGTCTTATTATTCCTTTTTCTTCATAGAACTCTTTAAATTATTTAGATAAATATTCATGTCCATAGTCAGTTCTAAGTATTTTAACCTTCTTATCGATTTGATTTTTACCTTTATTTAAGTAACGTTTGAAGCATTCTAATACTTCTGACTTATGTGAAATCAAATAGATATGATCGTATCATAAGTAATCATTAATGAAAATGATGAAGTGCTAAACTTTGTGTCTTGCCTTCACACTCAAAGGACCATATATATTAGAGTGAATTAATTCTAATGGAGTTTCTATCCTAGTTCCTTTTCCAAATAATTTTTTGGTTACTTTACCAATTAGACAATGTTCATATAAGGATATCTCTAATTTTGAAATTGAACTTAACAATCCTTCTTTTGCTAGTTTAATCATTCTATTTTGATTTATATATCCTAATCTAGTATGCTAAATGTCCATATTGACATTTAAGTTGAAACTAAAAGCAGAAAAGCAATCATAAGCAACATATTCAATAACATTCAAAATGATAAATCTATTGGAAATAAAGCCAAAACCATAAAGTACATTATCCTTAAAAATTTTAGCAATATTGTCATGAAAATTAATTGAAAAACTAAATTAAAGTAAGGAACAAACAAAAACTAAGTTCCATTAAATGTCTGGTGCATAAAGTACATCATGTAAGATTAATATTTTTCCATTACACAAATCTAATTTGCATGTACCAATGCCATTGACCTTAATCCTTGCGTTGTTTCTAACGTAAAGCCATCTGCTTTGACTTAACAATTGATGGTATTCTATGTAAGATCCTCGATCCTTACTCACGTGGTCTGTAATACCTTGTTCTGTTCATTTTGTTGAGTGTAATCTCAAGTAAAGTGATTCATTTTCTAGCAGGCATAACATTTGATCTTCTTAAGATCAAAGTTCTTTGCACCATGCTTTCCCTTTTTCTTTTTGAATGTTTTCTTACCCTTGAAATTGGGCCCAGGTTTTCTCTTTTAGAACTTCTTACCTTTCTTGAACTTAGGTTTGGACTTCGAGGGACTTGCTCCCTCTACTATGTATGCTTGTCTAAAGAACCTATAAGCCTTCAAACATTTATTCTCAAGTTCCAAATGTCTCGCCACATCATCAAAAGTAACAGTGCTTTCATTGTGAGTTAGGTTAACCTTTATGTGTTTCCAACTTGTACGAAATGACCTAATTATAGCTTGCACTTGCTGCTCATTAGAAAGTGCATATCTTGCTGTTTTTAGATCACGAATTACATTTGACATTTCACGTAAATATTGTTTCATCAGCATATTAGGCTGAAGTTTATAAGTGTCAAATTTGATTGTAAGTCTCCTCAATTTTGTAATAGAAGTACTACTAAATTTCTCTTTTAGGGTAATTCATATACTCTGGGCAGTTAGGTAATTCTTATACTCACACATAAGATCATCTGTCATTGCACTTAAAAGTGTAATGCAAGAAATACTATTCTTTTTCTTCTAAATAGTATATGCCTTAGCATCCTTTCTATGCTAGGTTGTGTTCCCATGTTTTGGTTCCATCCTGATTTAGTTCAAGGCTTCAAGAGCATCTTGCTCTTGTAAGATATAAGATATTTTTTGATGTCATATATTCCAATTATCCCCATTCAGTTTGTCACCTTTATTTAGTTCGATAATTATATTCCTACTAGCCATTCTGCTAAATCATGATATATGAACATTTCCTATAAGTACACATTATCATTTATTTGCATAGTTTTCATATAGAACAATAATAACACTACTTAGTTCATGGTCAGAAGTTTACCTTTGTCATACCTCTATCACATATTTGCCTAAATACTATTATTGTTTCCTATTGAGATCATTCTCATGCAAATATCATGTGTTGTATCGCTTTAAGAAAATTACAATCTAAGAGCTCCCATTCAAATGTAAGATTCCACAAGATAATCGTATATGAAATAAGGAGATTAAACATTCACCAAGTAATAAATAAGTTCAATAAATCGTGTCAAGTTTAGAAAGCAATCTTAACAAAACAAAATATAAAGACATATGAAAAGTCTATAAATTTAATACTTAATGTTTCTATCTGAGCTTTTTATTCTAAATTTAGAGTTTTCGTCTCTTTGAAAGTATTGAATAATTTTAGTGGGTTTGTGGAGTGAACTGATCCAAATTTGTGCATATTCATGGTTTTGATTGGACCTTTCAACTGTATTCCTTTCTCTAAAGTGTTATGCCTAAAATGTCTTGCACTCTTCATGTTTAAGAATTGTGACAATAGGATTGTTTTGCTCTAATTTGCTTTAACATAGCAGACTTCTTGTTGTCTCAATTCTTCCATGCATTTTTCAAGGTCAATATATTTGACAATTCCTAGCTTATAATCTTTGCATTTCCATAATGTCCTTTTAATTGGTGTCCAGAAATTATCATCTGGAATTTCTTTCAACAAGGTACAAACCTAAAAATGATTGGGAAATACTTTTCCTTTATGGTCGAGGTTCACTTTTAGGGCTTTGACTTTGTGTAAGAAGGCTTCCGTAAGACACATTGTACGTATGTTTCTTTGATATAATAAGTGCATCATTTCTTTAAGATCTTTAGGTATATCTATCTAATTTGACTTTTAAGGTCTTCTCCTACACTCTCCACAAAGCCATATGGATCATATTCCTCCATGAACCATTATTTCATGTCTGTTTACCAAAAATTGACATAAAATACTGTTAAAATGTGTCATTTTTGCCACTTTTTAAATAAAAATAATGTTATAAAAAATTTCAAAATATGTAAATTATATGCCAATGTGTAAATCTCAAATTTAGAAATTTTTTGAATCAAATTTTGCCTCGAAAGGACACTACACATGTCACCACAGTTATCTGGTGTCAAAAATCCAAAAAAAATGAAAAAATAGAAATTTTCCCACTCTTGCCACCGACATATGACATGCACGTGTTGTCGTATGGGGCTTTTTCGATCATTGGAACTGGCTATTCGAGGAGAAATTTTTCTCCTCTTTCCATTGGTATATAACACATGGCATTTAGGTGATGGGTGAAATGACATGTCATTTTTGTCATGCGTAAAATGATGTGTCATTTTAATTTTGGTTTAAATGGCCCTGAGCTAAAGCAATGTGTTATTTACTCACAGGGCCAAAATGACCTGTTGTTTAGGTCATTTTTTACCTCCAATTAGGTCAACTGGGTTGACTCGAGCTGATTCACATACCTATTTGGGACAATACGACCCAAAATAATTTTTCAGCCATAACTTTTGATTCAGAGTTCCGTTTTTAGTGATTCAAAAGCTAATTTTCTCAAAATTTTATTATCTACAAATCTAGACTAATTTTATGGCATAAAAAATCATTATCTAAAGGACCTATTATTTTATGACTATGGGCATTATGGAGTCTTTTGGTGTTCTTGCTTTTTTTGGCATTTATGAGTGTTTTATGTGCTTTTATCAATAGAGAATTTATCTCTAACATTATTATTCCAAGAACAATAAAATTAAAAAAAAATTATATCCAATGGTTATATTTCATACCATAAAAGCAAAACTAGGAAGTATGCTTTTGATAAAAAAATTACTAGTCATATACAGTAAACACTAAGTTTGTAAAATACATCTCATATAACACATGCCTTGCATTGAATTACATTTAATACATGTAGGGGATCATAGACACCGAATCAACTAGGCTCTAATATCAATGTTGGCAAAAATTAATTGAATTAAAAATAATTATGAAAAAATACATATTTATTCTTTATCCTTTGATTTGATGCTATATTCCACACAGTAGCAAAAAATCACCAGGAACTTTTGCTTTTTGTTCATGACAACTTTCACCAATAGCCACTTTAAGAGAGAAGTTTTTGCTTTTTGTAAAAATTTTTTTTCTAAATGTGTTCTTTCTCTCTTCTTGTGGGTGGTTATCTCCCTTTTTGTTTTGTGTGTAGTTATTTTTTTGATCCGTTTTGTTATCAGTTATAAAAAATAATTAATTTTATTTTATTTAAATTTAAATTTAAAATTTTAAATCATGATGATATGGGTCTCCCATTATAGGTGTCTCCACATTTATCATATATATATATAATTTTATTAAGAATTTTCAACATCAATTTATATAAATATTAAAAAAATTATAATTTGCTCTCAAATGATTTTCACTAAATTCATTTAACTCATTTGTTATGAAATATTCTATTAAACATTTGATAAGAAAAAAATTAGGAAGGAAAGGTATTGTTATAAGTAAGTTGTATTACTTAAAAATATAGGTAGATTTAGTGAAAATTAATAAAATATAGGTAGGTAAAGTATAATTATCCCAAGAAATTATTTATAAATCCAATTTCAAATGAATTTAACTCACTTATTATGAAATATTTTGTTGAAAATTTAACAAAAAAATTTAAATGAATAAGGTATTAATATTAGAAAGTACAGGTAGGTAAGTTGTAATACTTAAAGACATAGGTAGGTTTAGTAAAAATCAATAAAATTATAGGTAGGTAAAGTATAATTATACCAAAAAATTATTTATAAATTCAATTTCAAATGAATTTAATTCTACTTTTTTATTATTCCAAACAAAAGATTAATGCATACTGTGCTTACTATATGGTTATTTATTGTCTAGGCCAACTTAAAACTAAAAGATAGCAACAATAAAGAAAATTTTCTAATTACGTCAGTAATATTAAAAATTTTAGTATTTTTTATTATTTTCTGATTATTCCATTATGAAATTATTTAAATTTATTAAATATTTCAGTAAAATCCATCTCATTTGCAATAAAACACAAATTGCCTCAATAATTTTATTCTTATCTTCATACTTTACTCATCACAATATACTATCAAAATCTAACTTTCAATTAAATTTCTTGTGTTTTACAATATATTTCAAATAAAAATTTCATTTACAAATTAATTAAAATAATTTTTTGACTTTGTTTTCAAACATTATAGTTTATTTTTCAAATGAATTAAATTGATTATAGTAAAATGAATTCAACTTAGTCCTAGGAAAGTTAAAGTTCTAATCAAATTAACCAACAACCATATGTGTTAGATTATAAAACTTGCGGAAGAAGAGGGCGTGAAGTTTGATCATTGTCACAAATTTTACTATGTATCTTAGTTATTTTGTGTAAAAAAATAAGTTTATTTTTTGCCAAAAGTAAGAGAACAAATGATAATTAGCATTTGTTAATTTCTCCAAGCATATGCGTGATTATAATTTCATCAAGGTGCTAACAATTTTAATTTTTTATTTTTTCATTAATTATAAATTGAAGTTATCATGCATGCATCGTGTTTGTAACATCTAGTGTGATTAATCCCTTGATACTAATAAATTATCTTCTTTGATGGCATTGTGTGAAAATATGTTAAGGGTGAAAGATAGGATTATGAAAATAACAATTATAATTGAAGGTACAATTAGGGATGCAAACAAATTAAATTAAAGCAAAGATTTCTATTCTCCAATTTGAACTCATTAAGGATAAATGAGTTTGAACTCGAGTCAAATATCATAAAGGCTGAATAATTCAAACTCAAATTTGAGTTTGACTTAAATATGAATCCAAATGAGTTTACATAAGTTTATTTGAATATTATGTTGTTAGGCCTCAATTTTTTGTCAAACTTGAAATATTTGACTTTGAGCTTCTAGTGATTAGGAAGTAAAATGAGTTTATGCAATCTTACTTAAATAATTTGTTCTTTTACTTGAATTTGAGTATATAAAATCTTATTATTTACAAATAAATTAGATGCTAGACTTTTTATCTTATTTTATTTATTAATATAATTTTTTTGCAACCACCAAATTTATAAAAATTATTTATACAATCATCACACAATGTCAATAATTACACTTAATAAAAAGTAACATATACTAGAAAGTTAATTATTTATCCATAACATCATATTTCCTCATACAACCTCAATAATTATTAACATGAATGACTTTTTTATGTTTTATATTATTTAAATATAGTTTAAAAATAATTTTTTTTTATTAAGCTCATAAACAGTTTGTGCCAAATAATATGAAACTCAATCTTGGTTTATTTAAAGTTAAACTTGAATCAACTTTCTCATGAGTCAATTTCAAATTACTAACAAATAACTTAGTTTGTTTGCACCTCTAGGCAATGCAATTGGAGGTGGACCTTCTTGGAGCTTAGGGGGTCATGGCTCCCTCATTTTTTTCAAATTTATTATTATATTTAATTTTTTAAGAAAATTTTGTAAAATTGACCACCTCTAAAGATAAAATAAATATAGTATAATAAATAAATATTATTATATTTAATCTTTTAGGAATAGTGTGAAAATAAAGGCTCATTTGTTTTACCAAAAAAATTTTTAATAAAAAAAATAATTTACATATATATTAGTAAAGAAGTGACATGTTATTTATATAGTGTGTGATTAAAGAAATGACAAAACCTAAGTAAAGTTTCATAAATGCTTGTCATAAAGTTCTCTAATTAAACCATGTCATCTTTGTTAATCGTCCGATCTAAAGAAGAAAATAATATGTATAATAATAATTATCATAATTATCAAATTATAATTTTTTAATTGTAATTAAATTAAATAATTTACACATATATTGTAATATGATTAGAAAATCTTATAACAAGTATTTAAGAAACTTTATATAAATTTTATTCTTAAAAAAACAATACTAAAAATTATGGTAGTGAAGGAAAGAAAATTCTTTTTTGACATAGAAGAAGTTTTTTTTCCCAAACTCTTAATATTGAATAAATAAAATATTTTTTATTATTTTAATATTTTATAATTATATTTTTAAAAAATTTTGGATCAAAATAAATAGACCAAAAGTTTGCTATCATATTTTTTATTCTTATTAAAAATAAGATTTAAATTTAATTTATTATTAGTATAAATTAATCTAAAATTATCACTTGTTATATATTACTATATTATAAAAAATTGTAAAATTTCTCTTAGTAAAAATTCTTTGTTATTGTCGTTTTTCTTTCAATGATACACTTTTTTAATTTATTGACTGCGTAAAAAATATTAAATTAATAGTGAATTAAATTTAAACTCTTAAAAATAACCCTTAAACATATCAAAATTTATTTATATTTAATTATGTTCGTGTAACAGTCAAGTTTGAGTTTAAATTTTATAAACATGACAAATTTTAACTTGAGTTTGAATTTATTTATTTTTATAAATTTTTAGTTCAAATAAATATATTTTTTTGGAATAATAGTAAGAGTGAATAAACTATTAGATATATACATGCAAAAGATTGAACTTAGAATATAGAAGAATGTAAAACTTTCGAATAACATTATACTTAAACTAAATGTTTTCAATGAAAAAGTAGATTTTTTATTTGACTCTACTTATTTATTTCTTTAATTCTCCACAGTAAAAAAAATTTTTTTGAACAATTTTGGTCATTCCTAAAATATATCCCGGTGACCACCCTGGGTGATGTTCTCAACAAGTTGTATACATCGGAAAATGCTGTCTATAAAGCCAAACAATTAGGGTTGCAAAACATTGCTACACTTAAACGTGAGATTACATTAAAAGAAGTGGTTGTGGTTGAGTTACGTTTAACAAAATTTAGGAGAAACTTTAAAAATAAAATGTGACCATTTTGGTGTAAAAATTACGGCTACAACATAATTTATAATTATAATATTAATTTTATGTTTAATATTATAGTTATAAATCATAATTTAAAATTATACTCTTCATATAAACTTTCATTGCATTTTCCTTCTAAATATTAAAATGTATTTTGATTCTTTTAGAAAATGAAATCAAATTTGGTTGGCATCTTTCATTAGATTGAAAATTACGATCCTGAAGTTGCACAATTCTACCAAATATAACATGATGGGAAAAAATATTATTTTTATTTCAGTAAATTACATCGCAGTGGCACTTCCAAAACTTCTTTTCAATAAGGTGCTAGCATTGGTCTTTATTTCAAATAGGTGCTAGTTTTATGAATTATTACTATTATATTCTTAAAATACCCTTTTTTAATTAAGAGAATACAATTATAAATCAAGAATTTTGAAAAGGCATAACTTTATGATTAGTTAACCAATTTTTGCATATAAGCACTTATTTTTATTCGTCTTGCTATAATTTTTTAATAGAAAACAAGAAAATTTAGGTTTGGTTGGATCTACCTAGTAAAAAATGTGTAAATTGAGTTTAAAAATTTGAACGATCATAACTTTGTACTCGGTTATTCGTTTTGAGTGAATTTTTTTTATTTCATGTAAATTTTTGAGATCTACATGCTTGTAAAAAGCCAAAGGGATTTTGCCCACTCTAATTGATGAAAAAATGCTTTTTTTAATGACTTTTATTAATTTTTCTTTATTTTCTTATTTTTTTTAACTTTGATTTCATTTTTTTCAATTCAAATTTATTTAAATCCTATATTGAACTTTGGATCCCTAACTCTTTTGGTGTCTAGTAGTACTATAACAATTTTCTTAACAAACAAAACTACTAAAGAATAATATATTATTATTTGTAGATTAAATAGTAACATGTTACTGTTTCATTTCAAAATAGTAACATCAATCAAAAACTCATAATAAATGAATAAATCATGTCTAATTAATAACCAAATTATTAAAGTAACAACATGTTATTACTTATTCTCTAGACAGTAACATGTGTAGTAACATGTTACCATTTCATTTCAAAATAGTAATATCAATAAAATTTTTTAAATAAATGGATAAATCAAATCTAATTAAATACGCAACTGATAAAGAAGAGGATGTTACTATTTTATTTCAAAATAGTATCACGTACCAAAAATTTCAAATAAATGAATAAATTAAGTTTAATTAACAATCAAATTATTAAAATAACATGTTACTATTTATTTCATAAACAGTAACATGTTACTGTTTCGTTCCAAAATAGTAACATTAACCAAAAACTCTAAATAAATAAATAAATTATGTATAATTAACAACAAACAAATAAAAAAGAGGATGTTATTATTTCGTTTCAAAACAATAACACTAACCAAAAATCTCAAATAAATAAATAAATCAAGTTTAATTAATAACCAAATTATTAAAATAACAACACGTTGCTGTTTGTTTCCTAGACAATAATATGTTATTGTTTCATTTCAAAACAGTAATATTAACTAAAAACTCCAAATAAATGGATAAATCATATCTAACTAACAATCAAATTGTCAAAATAATAATATGTTACTGTTGTTCTATAGACAATAACATGTTACTGTTTCATTTCAAAACAGTAACATTAATTAAAGACTCCAAATAAATGGATAAATTAAGTCTAATTAGTAATTAAATTATTAAAATAACAATATATTACTGTTTGTTATCTAGACAGTAATATGTTACTATTTCATTCTAAAATAATAATATTAACTAAAAATTTCAAATAAATGGATAAATTATATCTAATTAACAATCAAATTGTCAAAATAACAGCATGTCACTGTTTATTTTCTAAACAATAACATGTTACTATTTCATCCCAAAATAATAACATCACCTAAAAATTTTAAATAAATAGTTAAATTAAGTTTAATTAATAATCAAACTGATAAAAAAGAGGATGTTACTATTTCATTTTAAAACAGTAACACTAACAAAAAATTTCAAATAAATGGATAAATCAAGGCTAATTAATAATCAAATTATCAAAATAACAACATATTACTATTTGTTTTCTAGACAATAACATATTACTATTTCATTACAAAACAGTAACATCAACTAAAAATTTCAAATAAATGGATAAATTATGTCTAATTAATAATCAAATTGTCAAAATAACAACATGTTACTATTTATTCTATAGACAATAACATGTTACTGTTTCATTCCAAGACAATAACATCAATCAAAAACTCCAAATAAATAGATAAATCAAGTCTAATTAATAACCAAATTATTAAAATAACAACATGTTACTATTTGTTCTTTAGACAGTAATATATTATTATTTTATTTTAAAATAGTAACATCAACTAAAAACTCTAAATAAATAAATAAATCATGTCTAATTAATAACCAAAGTGTTAAAATAATATGTTACTGTTTATTCTATAGACAGTAACATGTTACTGTTTCATTCTAAAACAGTAATATCAATAAAAAAATTTAAATAATTGAATAAATCAAATATAATTAATAATTAAATTATCAAAATAACAGTATATATACTGTTTATTTACTAGATAATAACATGTTACTGTTTGATCTTCAAACAGTAACACTAACTAAAAATCTCAAATAAATAGATAAGTCAAGTCTAATTAACATCTAAATTGTTAAATAATAACATGTTATTGTATCTCTAAGTTCTTATTTATTTTTATTTTTATCTTAACTAAAAATATATTTTAATACCTAAAAAATTAAATTTTTATAAATTTTATTATAATTAAAATTTTATATTAATTTAATTTTTATAAAGTTAAAAGTTTTCCAATATTAATTTTTATAAGTTTTTAGTCTTTTATTTTTTTACTTTTTATTAAATTGAAAATTCTCCAATTTTAGTGTATGGTAAAAGAGGTTTCTGTTTTGGTTCTTTTAATCTTCTTAAAATGTACTGTAAATGTGTCATTTTATTTTTTGGATATCGTAATAAATTTCTATATGCGGTTGTACTTAAATGAAAGTAAGTGAGCTTCAAGTACTTCATTGCAATAAATTATACCAAACGATACCGGCCTGATTTTTTCCCTTTTTATTTTGATACATGTTAACAACTAAGAAGATTGAAAATGAAAATTTCAATATTTAAAGGGGCCAATAAAAATAAAACATATAAGAAAGGAATCAAAATCATAATTATGTGTACAGTATAATAACAACATTTGCACAAAATTTAGGAGATTGTAACACTATGCTAATGAATAATAGTATAAATAAGACAACATGGATGACTTACAAAAATTATGACTTACGCCAAAATTCCTCATGTGGTTCTTCCTGGTTATTAGTTGTCTGGTACTCTCACCGAACATGAAAAAGACAAGAAATTTGCCAACTAATATAAATATCCAATTTTACATTTCGGTTTAAATTGGATCCATTTTTTATGTAAAATATTTTTACACTATCAAAAAAAGACACGTCATTAAAAAATAATAATTAAAATTTTTTAATAACTATAAAATAATTTTAATAATTTTTATTAATATAACAGTAAATAAATGGATAATAGTATAAAATTGATAATTTATCCTTTACAAGTAACTTAAAATTTCAGTTTATTTGGACCTAATCAATCCAGTTGAAATACAAACCATTTGGCCTAAATGTATTGGAACCAATCCATATGTAATCTAATCTAATTCATTCCACCTTCAACTTTTATGCCATTCAATTAAGTTAGTAGTAAGCTTAACTTCAACCAAATATCAATTCTTATATACATCATTATAATCTAAATTTTCAATCAATCTATATCTAGTCGGTCTAGTTGAAATATAATCCACTCAACCTAAATTTATTGGGCCTTATCCATATGTAATTGAGCCCAATTCATTCTACCTTCAACTTTTATGCCACACAATTAAGCTCCTAGTAAGACTTAAAAAAAAAAAAGGCTTCTATTAAACCTAACTTCAACTAGATATCAATTTTTACATGTATCATAATAATTTAAATTTTTAGTCAATTTAGACCCAATTAGTCTAGTTGAAATATAATCCACTCAACCTAAATCTATTGGGCCTTATCCATATATAATCTAACCTAATTCGTTCCACCTTCAACTTTTTTGCCATTCAATTTGACCTATAATAAGCCTAACTTCAGCCGAATATCAATTTCTATATTGATCATAATAATTTAAATTTTTAGTTAGTCTAAATTCAATCAATTCAGTTGAAATATAATCTACTTGACCTAAATCTACTAGGTCTTATTCAAATCAATCCAACCCAATTCATTCTATCTTCAACTTTTATGCCACTCAATTAAGTTAGTAATAAGCTTAGATTTAACTAGATATCAATTTTACATCTATTATAATAACTTAAATTTTTAGTCAATTTGAACTTAGTCGATCTTGTTGAGTTATAATGCATTTGACCTAAATTTATTGGGTCTAATCTATATGTAATCTAACTCAATTCATACCTCCTTCAACTTTGATGCCATTCAACTAGGCTAGTAGTAAGCCTAGATTCAGCCAGCCAAGTCAAGACTAGCCTACGTATAGTTGAATCCTGGTCCCTTGTGCACATCATCTACATTAGGAGAACATGTGATTTAAACGGCCACACAATTAATTAAATCCAGTAAACAAAATTACGATGAGCATGGTTTCCAATTGAAATTCAACCAGTCTCAAGTCATAATCTCTTGATTTTATGAATTTTTTGTATGAAAGAATTATTTACATGTATATTATATTCATGCTCATGTCATTTATATGTATATTAGTAAATGAGTGATATATAATGTATAACTTATGTTTAAAAAACTAATATTTAAAATTATAATGATAGAGAAAAATAATTTTTTTTTAAAATAGAAGAAATTACTTTTTTTTAAATTCTTTATATTTAATATTATACAAATAAAATATTTTTTATTTTAAAATTATATAGCTACATTTTATAAAAAAGCATTTCTTGTCGAAATAAATGGAGCTATGTGGGACAAAAATCACATGGTAAAAGTAATTAAATTTCAATTATTATTTCAACAAGAAAATTTAAGGTAAACAAAGTGCTAACAAAATAAAGGAAATCATATATATGATAATTTCAACGCTCTAAAAATTAAAGGTGGGCAAAATAAACTCAAATTATAACATAGCTGCTTGATAAACTATATCCCCCCCCCCCCCAATAAATTAAAATCAACCAGACACTGGCGCTGGGGTAGCAAGTGAAAAGAAAGCCTTTGTTGAAGATAACTAGGAATACAAATTAATACTCAACTGATGCTTCATCAATAGCATACCTGAAATTTGTTGGCTATATATGATAACTAACGTGAGGGTAACTTCATGCAAAATTCAATTTATTTACTCCTTTTTTGCTATAACCAAAAACAAAATTTAGTTTTATTTCCAAATGGATTTCTTTTAAAAATGATGTTTGAGTTTAAATAAAAAAAATTCATTTCATTTACAATTTCTATTTTAATTACATTTATACCATCATAAAATCTGTCAAATTTAGCAAGCATTTCATTAGAATTCACTTCATTTAACTTAAAATACATCTTATATAAAATATTTTACCTTCTTTCTAATATTATATTTATCATAATACTATCAAATTTTACTTTTTAATTGAATTTCATGTATTTTTCAATACATTTTGAATAAAATAATTTATTTACAAATAAATTAAAATCATTATTTTTGATAAAGTTCCTAATAATAAAATTCATTTGTAAATGAATTGAAAATCATTTCTATTGAATTGAAATGGCATCAATTCTAGAAAATTATAATATCAAACAAACCCTTAGAGATTAACTCTTGTTTCATTTGATGGAGAAATTTTTTTTTTGTAATAAAAGATTCAATTACTTCTTTTTATAGTTAGAAATATTAATATTAAAAAAATTATTCAATATGTTTGCTATTAGATGTGAAAACTATGATGCAAAACAATATTTATTAATTTAAAGATAACATTATTTTCCCTTCTTAATTTCACCATGCATACAATATTTTTTGAATCACAATATTAATATATATATAGGAAATAGATTCTCTCCCATAATTGCAATTGTAGTTGCAAAAGGGAACCGTTGATTTGCCATGGGTCTCATGTAGTGTCTGCAAGTCCCATGGCAACCAATGGTTATCTCTCGCAACTACAGTTGCAGTTACAGGAGAGGATCCCAGTCCATATATATATATATATATATATCTATCTATCTATGTGTGTGTGGGGCATAAAACTCCTTTACTTAAATAAACAAATTAGATTTTTCTATAGAAAATGTCTTTTGATAAAATAAATAACCTAATTAAGTCTTATTAGTATAAAATTAATTGTTCATTATAAGTTTCAAAAAAATTCAAACAAATATAAAATATTTATGCTAATTGATCCTAATTACGTCTTATCATCATAAACTTACTTGTTTATTTTAAGGATCAAATAAAAATATTTATATGGTGGGAAGCCTAATCAACCTTTGAAAAGGTTCAAATCTATGTATAAACTTTTGTTTGTTGTTTGGGAGATCATGATGCACCATTATGTCATAACTCAATCTTTGGACTATCGTGATGGGGGTAAAGATATCAAATGAATATCTTTAGAAGCCCTTTTTAAACCAAATTAATTTCTTAAAGCAGTTATTTTTAAGAAAGACTTGCATGATGTAGAAACACAAGGTTGAAAATTTTACTAATTTTTTTTTATTCTTTTGTTGTAAATCTTTCTCCAAAAATTTTTCTTCATTTAAAAATAGTCAAATCATAAAATCATCTTCCATAATTAATGAGATTCAATCTTTTAAATTAGGAAACATTAAAATTTACTTTTCTTTTTTTTAAGGAGATTTTGAAATAAGAAACACAATAATTCATTTGTAGTCAAAATCCAAGATAATCAGAAGAATATTTCTCTTCTAATTAGGAAATAATTGAAACATAATGACCTTAGTAAAATAAAGAATACAAGTGAAATGATTTCAAAAAAAAATCTAATCATCAGATGGTCATTACTTTCAGCAAATTTTCAAATAGAAAATTTTTCGAGAAACTATTTTCTAAAGATATGACTTTTTAGACAAGATTACAAAGGATTCAAAAGATAAATTTATTAAACTGGTTTGAATAACATTTTCCTGAGAATATACCTAAAAACTAAAAAGATATTTTGAAGGAAACTTTTTTATTACAAAGTAATATTTTTAATTTAGATGTTCAAATCATGAGACAAACATAATAGGATAGGATCAAGTTAGTAAACCTTGAAAAAATTAAAAGATTCTTTTTTAACTTAAAATACTTTAAAGATAACATCAAATAGATTAGAAATAATTTTGGTTTAAGATTTGATGGGTACTATTTAAGGAAAATACTTGAAAGATTCTTTGAAAAAGATTCATTTTTACCCTTAATGAGAATGGAAATCATGTTTCATTTAGGAAGAAATCATTCATCTAACTCATTATTTGTCAAAAAAATCATTTTTATAGTAATCATGAGGTAATAATATTAGAAACTACATATGTACTAAAATATGCACCATACACATATATAAATTATTCAGAAAGTTACCTAATCATACTATAAACCAATTGCTAGAGTCTTAAAATAATTATACAAACTATAAAAAGATGTTTAGACCATTTCACATATAATAATGTAAAGTCAAAATGCTATCCATTAACCGTAATCTAAATATAACATTAAGCATAATCTAGCAAAATAGATTTTACAACTACTTCGTCACAATTTTAATGACCACAAGAAATATTGGTACTTTATTTCTATATCCTAGATTACAATATTATCTTCAAGAGCTCACCAAAAATGGAGTTTCAATCATAGATATTTTCACATATGACCATATTAGTGCATTTCAAATAGAATTTCATGCACTAACATTTTAAATTTGCTTATGGTTTTAAGAATAGTATCCTTTTATTCTATAGAATGCTTATCAAGTATTGAAGTACGCATTCAAGTTATGATCAAAACATGTTATCCACACAAATATTAGTATGAGATCAGCATGTTACCCATAGTTTCACTAATAGAATCATATGCTGCATAACTTGCTTGTTCCAAATTCCATAACTTTAATTTTATAAGCAGTTTTAAACAATACTTTGCGTAATGTTTTAACAAGTAAGAAAATTATTTTTCCTTACTTACCAAGTATTCACACATGCTACCCAGAAGCAATAATCCATATAGTTATCATCTAAAACTAAGGAAACAACCACAAATCTATACTATATCCTAATAATCACTGTAATACTCATAAATTCTACTAAAAAATATCAAATCTTATTCAAATTCCATTAAAATCTCTAGAATTGACATTTAGATATTTAATAATCTTATTAAGCTTTTTTCATGCTTAAAGCAAGTCATACATGGTTTCCATTTATCCAATTATCAAAATATGTCAGAATAAGACACTTTTAACTTGAAAATTCCATTTCAAAGATAAACCTTAATGAAATTCGTGCAAGTTTCCAGAATGAATAACAAGTAATAAAATATTATTTTAAGCTCTTTTTATGATTAAAACATGTTGGACAAGGTTCCCACAACTTAAACCACCAATATGCCAAAAATGGCCTATTTCAGCTTTTATTTTTTCATTTTATGTAATAACTCTATGCAAAGTTTTCCAAAAATTTCCAAAACCAAACCAAATACTTTTGAAAAAAATTTCCAATATTTTTCATGCTCAAAACATGTTACATTACTTACCATATTAATCTACTATCATTTAGTAGCAAGAATGATAAGATTTTTTTTTGTAAAAAACTATCTTTTGATGCAATTTTTTGCTAAATTTCCAAAAAATTTTAGTCACGTATTTGAGACATAAAATATCATTTAATAACTATTTTCAACCTTAAAACCATAAAACCTATTACAGAAGTAATTAAAACATTTTTCTTGGAATCTAGCTTGAAAAAAAACTAATTTTCTCTTGAAAATAAGTTTTGAAAATAGCTTTTAAGGTCACAAATATGTTTATAAACATGTTTTATTCACAAAAACTTAAATAAAATGTTAATAAATATTTCTAGAATAGTTTAGAATTTAATACAACAAGTTTTTCTCATGAAAGTAGAATCGTTCTTACCAAATAACAACATGGCCGTAGGATTTCAAAGCTTGATTCATGATAGTTTTTGACTTTAAATCTTTGATGTAAAAACTCTAGACCATCCTTAGACATTGCTATAATGGATTAAACAAATCCATGATCACTAAAACAATTACAATGAAAAAAAAGCCAATGTGAACCTTAAATAAGCCAATAGAAACAATGATAAATTCAAAACTATAATAAAGATTAACTCCAAATTAGCAACATAAATGCAACCTATCATACCATATCATGCAAATAACTTGACTAACAAGCAAGTAATAGAATAGCGAAAACAATGAGAAAACAAAACAAAACTCAAAAACTTTTAACTCAGATACTAGGGAAAAAAACCCTTAAATCCATTGAAAACTTGCATCAAATTTATCCTTTTACCTAAAAAATTCTTTCTTTCACCAATAGAAATTATTTTTAGTGAAAAAAAGAAAATACAAGAAGGAAAATTTTGGCCTAGAGAATAACTTACAACATTTGAAGAATCATAACCTCCAAAGGGATGCAAAATCACAGAGAGAAAAAAGGATCGCACTAGAAATGACTTGCTAAAGGTTTACATCCATGGAAGAGTTACAGAGGATGAAGATCATGCTTTATCTTCAAGTGTTTCTTATGTTAACATAAATGGTGTTTAATTTTTTATTTTTCCACAAAAAATAAAGCTCTATAAAGGCTAAGGGCATTTTTATCTTTTCAAGCCATTCATTAATGACATCTTAATCCATTGGCTATAAGGGAGGTAAATTGAAATTCCTAAAAATGAAAGGAAGTTTGTGTAAATATGTCAAATTATGTGTAAATATGCCTAACATTAAGGGAGGTCATTATAATTTGTCCATTTTTAAATCACTATCATTACTACTTGATAGCCTATCATGACCCACCTAGGTTATGACTAGTGTGGAACTCTCTTCTTATTTTCCACTAAACTATTTCATTCTTAGACTTGGTATCACTATGTAAATTCTACAAACAAACATGCTTTATGGAGATCATCAAAGTTCTACATAAATGCTTGTTTACAAATCATTACATTTATAATATCCTAAAAGGCCCAAAATATCCTTATTTACAAATCATCTATAACCATAACTACCTTAATGAGATAACAGGGAGATTTATTACTCTTGAATTGTAGGTGAAGGAAGAGCTTCAATAAACATGTTTGAAAAAATAAACATTTAGAAATTGTAAGTTTAGACTTGGTAAATAAATAATTTACTTAATAGAATAAAAATAAATAATAAACAATTATGGATATTATAATACTCTCCTTTATCCATAAAATATTCATATTAAATGAATGCCACAAGATAGCATTAATATTTCAAGGAAAATAATTATCAATTCATGATAATAAAAGAAGCATATATTCCTCCTTGTGTCTCCTAATCAGTCTTATCTCTCCATAAACCTTTCCATCCTTATTCCCCCCAGTTATCCCACCTTATTCCTTTACAAACTTTTTGCTAAATTCGCTACTAATCAAATATTCATCATTACCTTGTCTCATTGTATCAAACATGCCTAATGGCATTTTCACGTCAGATTATCATTCATAAAGTATTTATTGATACAATCTCATTATAAATAAAACAATAATAACAATCAACCACTCTGTATCTCTTATATGTGGCTATAAGTTATCGATTCAATATTAATTACAAATTATATAAACAAACATGACTTAATCTAACAATAATGGTAATGTCATATTTTCATTATGTAATTCCAAAGAAATAGTTAACAATAATTTATAAAGGACTCCATTAAACATTACAATAGTAGAACTACTGGCAAATAATCACAATTATAGAATTCTATACCTAACATACTAAGGATAATAGTATTGGTATATAGCTTATGTATATAGATAAAAGGATAGTATAGAAAACACATAAAATAATATTTAAAATAATTGTCTACTCACTTTAAGGCATACTAATCACACACATATGCTTGAAAGAAGTAAAGTATTATTTAGTACATTTAGATTTTAATTTCAATGCATAAAATGTGTTACTTAATCAATTCTATATTTAGTATTTATATGCTAGTGACCTATGTGCAAATGAACATTGGTGCACCAATAAGAATAGTGGTCCCCAATGCTATTGAAGTAGAGGAACATTAGTCAACCAATATGTACATTGGCTGATCATTGCATACCAAAAGGTTTAAAAATTGGATTTTAAAAGTTGTTAGTTAACCACTAGCTCTAGCTCTGCCATAAAACTTTTCAAAAAACATAATTTTTGTCTAAATCAAGCTTTTAATACTTCAAGTTCTCATCCAAACTTCATAAAATCATAAATACAAGCTTCCAACACCTTATCGAAGTCATTCTCACCATTTATTACAATAATCATAACAAGAATCCCTAGTTTTTAGCATACCACATTGTACCATGAAGTTTTATTAAGTTAAGGATTCAATAAGGATTTAAATAAATTGTTCACTTACAATGGTACAAAAGAGAAAAGAAAAAGCTAAAATAAGGTTTGAATTACCCTATTAATACAAAATCTTAAAGTTTTTCGCTAGAATTCCTAAACCTTTTTTCACAATAAAATCCAAGAATATTTCCAACTTAAAATCTTGAGCCAACAAGAAATACCTTGATTAGAATAAAAAGATGATTGTTTCTTAAAATTCCTTAGCTCAAATTTGCCCCTAATTGATAAGATTAAGAGTAAAAGAGCTTAAGGAGGAAGATAAGTGAAAGGGTGGGGTTGGCTTCTTTTAACAATAATAGGTTTCTGCTTGCCCATTTATAAGATATAAGGAAGGGTTAGGTATTTTTGTGGAAAATTTTATTATTGCACACATTCCTAAGTGTAAATTAGGAAAAAATACTCCTAAATTTCTTTCATATATACTTAGTCAAATCTAATTATACCATAGCTTATATGTAACTTTTTTCCTCTTATTCATATCATAAAATGAGATTTTTCTCAAATAAAAACTCATTCTAAATGCATCCATAACATTTAAATAATTTTTCTTTTACACATGAATATAAATAAAAATCAAGATAAAATAATGTTAATTCCTAATTTTTTAAAATGTGTAACAATTCTTTCTCCTTCAAGGAATTTGTCCCTAAATTTTTAAGATATTAACTTTATAGCAAATTTTTGGTTTATTTATACATATAATCACATTTACAAATAAACACAACTTTAAAGTATAAGCTAATATTAAATTCAAAGGTTGTTACTTCACTATTAGTTTAAGATTCCATGCACTAGTTTATGTCTAAACTCCACTTACTACCATCTATATATTATTTATTTATTCAAATTAATTAGCCATCTTTTCCTAGTCTTGTTTAAATATTATAAGATCCCTACTTAATCAATTAATCCATTACTTTTTACTTAATCCCAAACCTTTTTATGTTCATTACCATTTCTATTCTAACATCATGGGTTTAATTTTATTGTAAACATTTTTCATTTTTTACTTTTGCTTCTTCTATCTTTTCACACCAAATTGGTCCTTCTTTGTAAATTTTTTGACATAATACTATTCAACCTCTTCTAATTTTAGTGATCATATATTAATCTATTTCCTTCAAGTTGCTATGTTAACTTATCCATGTTATAGTATCCACATCCAGTCTTCTTGTTTTATTTTTAATTTCTATGTTCTAATTTCATTAAGTCCTTAAGATGCATCATTAATTCAATTATATACCTTATACATTATTCCTCCTATTGACACACTCTTTATTTATTATATCTATCTCAATCAATATTATTCACTTAATTTCTATTAACTTATTGCTCCTTCAAGTTAAGTGATGGAACCTTTCTCAAATATAATATTTTGTTTTCCATGCATACCTATTAACCTTCCCATTATATTCATTTTAATCAAATGACTACAAAAATTTATAAAGTTCACATAACATGATCAATATACTCATGTCTTATAGTAGGTGTGCATGTGTGTATATACATTTATTAGATGATTAAAGCAGTGCTATTGAAAATTCAATGACAATTAATATGTTAGTTTCTATTTTTTGTGCAATTAACTATCCTAATATTTTAACTCATCATTTGTAGCAAAAAAGGATACTTATTCACACCCAAACCAATTATTAATGTAATTTATCAAGCATCACAGAGATAAATAAATTTAATCTTATTATAATAGTGTTAGATTCAATGAACTTCCTTTAAGGATCTAAGCAAAGGATTTTTAAACAAACAAAAAGATCTATCACATAATTTATTCATAAAATAATGCTCACAATATAATGTTTTAAATTGAAGATAACATTCCATTTATTCATTTAAACATATCCCTATCCAAGATGTAATTCATTATAAATAATTGTATCATTACATGAGCAATATAATTTATTAATATTATATAATTTCAATGTGATTATGAAATAAGGCATAATGTAATGACATTTATGGTAATTCAATATATAATTATATGAACTATACATTGGTATCATATCATTTAATTCCATGAAAATATTTGAAACTAGGTAAACAAGGGGTAATTGAGTGGAAACTCTCTTATAAGGGTTCAAAAGCAAATTTGGACTTAATGACTAATTATATAGTCAATTAGGCTCATCTAAAGAATAACTCTAGTAGCCATAATCAATCATATAATCAATTATATATACCTTAGAAATTGCTTTAAATGCTATAGCCAATTATATAATTAAGTATAATTATCCAAAGAGTACTTTATTTGCATTGATTGAGTATATATTTGATTATGAATTACAAATTTGCAAAAAAGTAACATATCATCCATTTATTCACTTTTGATTCATCATTTTCACTATTCATTTCTTAGCACTATTTCATTTTAATCAAGATTTCATCCTCAAGTCATAGGCAATCATATTGATATATTTGATATGTATAAGTATCAAGGTCATATGTGAGTAAAATGCTTTAAAACATTGCAAAATAAATAACATAAGGTAAGATAAGGAAATATTCAAATATATAGTCAACTATATACTTAATTTTCAATCCTAGATATATAGTTAACTCATGAATTCATTGTTTAGATAGTCATTTTTTGCCAATTTATAACATAATTTTTAATCCAAATTTCAACACAAAGCAACTACCCAAACTCATTCTTAAGCTATGAATAATAACAACCATTCTAAAACATAATTTTTAACATTTAATCATTAATCATGCCATATATATATAATCATGAGAACACTATCTACATGGTCAATATGCTCTAAACTAACATTTATACTTTATTATAGCTAGTATTAATCATAATCTCATTATCCATGTATATTTTCAAGCTAACAATACTCATAATTCATACTATATCATAACTTTCCAATATTTAATTTTAAATTAGCAATAAAATTTACTCAAGGTTTATTCTTAGACCAAAACCTAATTATATGCAAGTATATATACATATGTTTATATTTAAGGGATCTTGTATCCACCTATATCATCATTAATTATAATCAGCTATATATAATAATTTATTTTTGTACCATTCACTTATTTGTAGGAGAACTTAGAATACCTATGTATACCATCAACATGTAACTTATTCCTAAAATTCCCTTTTCAAACTAATGTTCCATAATTTTTTTACATCATTTCCAACTTAATTCAATTACAATGTTCCTTTCTTAAAAAACAAAGTATAATTGTTGTTAAGAAATTATAGTCCATTAAGCTATTCATCCTGTGCAAATTACTATTAGTTGTTAAAAAAATCATATTTGAATATTCATAATTCATTCTGAGTTAAGAATTCCTAAAACATACTACCATAATTTATGAATTCACATAATTCACAACTTATAACTTATAAGTTTATAATCTATACTCATAATTTAAAATTCCTAAAACTTCTTATTTAAACATATAAAATAACATATTGTTATATACCACAACATATTTCCAACCCATACTATGGGTTTTATAATACTTGATCATGGTATTTAAGTATGACTTTTGGATTATAATTTGTATAGCTAGCTTGAATAGCATGTTTGAGTATACTCGTTTTTAAACCACCCTTTAATATAATATTTGCACATGATAATTAAGTAAAACCTATTGGGAACGCTTCTCAAGGCTATATTCAATTACCATACTTGAAGATTATCTAAGTTTTTCTAGCTTTGAATCAAATTTCACTAACCACTTAAACCATTCATCCTTATTTATCCCAATTTCACAATCCAACAACATACATGATCCTATTTTCTTCTTGCATATGTCAAGAATTTCAATTCTACATCTACTTTACATGCTGAATCATTAGAACTATATATATTCAAGGTATCACTAAAAGAATATAAAATTTATCAAATTAAGCATTATAATTAATCAGTATTATGTACATATATTTATTCATTATAACCAATATTCTCATCTCACTATTAATACTAGACTAATAGAAAATTTCCCAATTACGCATTCCCTATTAAATCACACAAATAAGGAATTAACTTAGTCATGATTGTCTTTACACTCCTTCTAAATTCTTATTTATGATCATTGCTATCATTTTGTTATTGAATTACAAAATTTAAATCTTTCAATTTTTATTAAGTGACTAGAAATTTCAATATCTTTGCTACCCCTATCGTAATAGTCTATTCCTTTTTTATGTTATTCCTTATATGAAACATGTGAAATGTACTTTGAGTTAGATAACCCTTAAATGGATCCCCATCACTGGGATTATTGGCTTGATAACTACCAAATTATTCTATCTTTAATGATTCATAAATTTTCTAAACATTTAGATTTAACACATATTGATAATAATTATTTTATAAGGAAGCTCATTCGCCACATTTTCAAACAATTTAAGGTCCGCTAAAGTTATATTGGTAATGTATGATCCCAAGCATATACATACCACAAATATAATTTTGACCAACATTCAAATAAGCTTCTATAATTACATCCTAATTATCTAATCCTAGGCCTTCTTTTCCTAATAAAATCTTAAACTATGCTCTAGTACTAACTTTATCATGACCTACTTACGTTGTGACTAGTGTGGAATCCATTTTCTAGTTCCACTAACCTATTTTAACCTTACATTAGGTATCACTACACAAATTCTACAAATAAACATGTTTTATAGATATTATCAAAGTTATACATATATATTTGTTTACATACCATCACATTTATATTATCTTAAAAGGCCTAAAAAAACCTTATTTATAAATCATTTATAACTATGGCTACCTTAGTAAGATAATAAAGGGATTTATTACTATTACATTATAAGTGGAAGAAGATTTAGGAGATTTATTTGAAAAAAAATATTTAAAAATAGTGAGTTTATGACTTAGTAACTAATTTATTTAATAGAATAAAAATAAATAATAAACAATTATGGGTATTATAATACCCTCCTTAATCCATAAAATACTCATATTAAATGATAGCCACAAGATAACATTAATATTTTAAAGAGAATAATTATCAATTTATAATAACAAAAGAATCATATATTCCTTTTTGTGCTTCTTGGTTGACTTTATCCATTTACAAACCTTTTCATCCTTATTCCTCTCAGTTATCTATCCTATCCCTTTACAATTTTTTTTCTAGATTTGGTGCTAATCACATATTCATTATCACCTTATCTCATCATATCAAACATGGCTAATAGAATTTTCACCTCATATTATTATTCACAAATTATTTATCAAGACAATCTCATCACAAGTAAAACAATAATAACAATTAGCCATTTCACGCCTCTTATGCATGGCCATAAGCCATTTATTCAATATTAATCACAAATTATATAAGCAAAATGACTCAATCCAATAATAAAGATAATGCCATATTTTTATTATATAACTCTAAATAAATAATTAATAATAATTCGTAAAGGACTCTATTAAGCATTAGAATAGTGGAACTATTAATAAATAATTACAATTATATAATTATGTACCCAATATATTGAGGATAACAACATTGATATATAACATATGTATATAAAGAAAAGAAAAATGTAGAAAATATATAAAATAGTATTTAAAATAAATATCCCCTTACTTCAAAGCATATTAACTACACACATATGCTTGAGGGAAGTAAAATCCTATTTAATATATTTATATTTTAATTTCAATATATAATATGCATTACTTAATCAATTCCATATGTAGTACTTATCTACTAATGAACTCTGTGTAAAGAAGCATTGGTGGCTAATAGGAATAATGGTCCCCTAATACTATTTAAGTAGGGAAACATTGGTTGGCCAATAGGTACATTGGTCGACCATTGTATATTGGAAGGTCTAAAAACTAGATTTCATAGGCTATTGCTTGACTATTAGCCTGGGCTTCAACATAAATCTCTTTGGAAAATACTATTTTTCATCTAAATCAAGATTCTAATACTCAAGTTCTTTTCGAAATTTTATAAAATCATGAATACAAGCTTCTAACACCTTTCTAAAGACATTCTGACCATTTATTATAACAATCATCACAAAAACCCTTAGTTTTAAACATAGCACATCATAACATGAATTTTATTAAATCAAGGATTTAAAAAGGATTTAAGTGAATTATTCACTGACAATAGTATGGAAGAGATAAGAAGAAGCTAGAAGAAGGTTTACTGGCCCTAGCAATACAAAATCATAAAGTTTTTAGCTTAATTCCTTATACTTTTTTTCATAATAAAACCTAAGATTTTCAACCTAAAACCTTAAGCCAACAAGAAACTACCTTTATTACAAGAAGATGATGGTCTCTTGAAATTCCTTGGCTCAAAATTGTTAAGAATTGAAAGATTAAAAGTAGAAAAGGTTAAGGAGAAAGATAAAAGAAAAGGTGCAAGTGGCTTTTCTTAACAAAAATAGGTTTATGCTTGCCCATTTAAAAGATATAAAGAGAGACTCAATACTTTTAAGGATAACTTTGATATTTCACAAATTCCTAAGTGTAAATTAGGAAAAATGGTTCTAAGTTTTCCTTTGTACACACTTACTTGAATTTAATTACACCATAACTCATATATAACTTATTTCCTCCTATTCATTTCATAAAACCTTATTTTTTTTCAAATAAAAAGTAATCTAAAAACCATCCATAACATTTAGATAATTTTTCTCTTACACATGAATATAAATAAAAATAAGATAAAATAAAGTTAATTCCTAATTTTTTAAGAGGCTAGAAACTAAAAACCAAAATTGTTACATAAATAGCATGGTAGACACATTTCTTGATGCAAAAAAGTACTACTTTTTAAATAACATTTAATCATGCAACAACATTTATAAAAAAATATTAATAAAAAATACAAAACTTATTTACATTTACAAGTAATTCCACTATTTTTACAAGGAAAAACATATATATATTTTCATTTACAACCTATTAATTTATACATTTACTAGCCCCTTGTTCAAGCCAATATTAATCTTTCTTTCAACACATATGTAAATAATTCCTCTTACAAAACTTCTATTTTTTTTCTATTATAAGAAGCTATGTCTACTCTGAAAAATTGTATGTTTATATGTAAAACTTGATAAGAAGACATAATTATATGTTTTGCATAAATGTCTACCTAACTAAAATTCAAATAAAATACCTTATTGAAATTTTCATCCTTCTTCATATGTTTGATTATATCTACCATGTATTTCATCACGAAGTAGGCCTACTTGATGTTATCTTGTTGTATAGGGCATTGTAACAAATCAATTCAAAATAGTGTTAATTTTATATAATGATAATTGATCATTATATTAGGTAATTAAATATGTACAAGAATGTTACCTGAACTTGGACCCACTAGATAACCTTTTTTTATTGACATTGCCTAGCATGTAATGTACTTTCGTAAACATGTTAAGTATTGCCTTCTAATGTACATATGGTTTATGTCATAACAAGTCAAACTAGTAGACCATCTTGTCCACATACTATTTAGGGCATGGTGCTATGCAGTAGTCTTGCTTCTTATTTACTAACATGGTCCTGTCTATGTATTTGTAGTATTTAGCTAGCAAGTTCCCCACTCATTAAGGTGTAGATATAGAAAATTGAAGTAGGAACCTAATTCCATGTCTCAGCATCACAATGTAAGTACCTATAATTTTTAGAATATATAAGCTCAACTTACTAATGTCCAATATGCACATAAAAATAGGAAAGACTTGAGACATAAAGATGAATGCATTGATCCAAGTCTACACATAAGTAATATCTAGCTTTTCAATGCTAAAAAAAATACAAGATGAGTTTCTTAAACATGTAAATGTCATATTTGTGTATCTTGTATTTCATATGCTATAGTATGATCTCTATATTTGATATCCTATTTGCAACGAATCGGAACTCTTATCAAGATTTGTTAACTTTTATTTTTTTAACTAAGGATAAGTTGTAAAATTCTTTGATTCTTTAGACTCATCATCCTTATCTCTATCCTCTTCCCATGACCTCTCATCAGTTTCTCTTAATTAAGATACATAAAAGGGATTGTAAAAAGGTATGAGAATTAGACATGCTAGGTAATATGAATTTGATTATAATAATGAACTTCAAGTGATGGACAACCTTATCTCTATAGACAATGTAACCAAAGCCTTTGGCCATGCTAAGTATGCATCAATTGCTTAGGCTATTATGGTCACTTCATTAGTCAGTAATGGCACCTTAATGGCACCCTCCTTGATCATATGTACCACAACTAGCCTTCTAGTAATGCAAGGGTATGGACACATGGTTTAAGGAAACCATGCCTATCATTACTTGCTTAATAAAGGTTACCATTCGTACCCTTTCTTTCTCTTTTACAGTTACTTTTCTTACCTCCTATAGTGTCATACCTTCTTACCTAAACATGGCCTTCATCTACTACATAACTTTTTTCTTCACTTTCTCTATTACTATAGCTATGAGTTATATCTTTAGCTCCTCAATATCTCTATCAGATGGTTTTCTAATTAAAAGACATTTTAAAGCTTCCCTAAAGTAGGCTGTAAGACCCTATTAATCTTTTAATACCTTTAACATATTTAGGATGCTTCTAAGTTCCTAGGGTAATAATTAATATGTTCATTTTCCTTTTTGTATGAAACTTTCATTTAGTAATTTAGTGCATAAGTTTATTCTAGCATAATGTAATCGAATATGATAAATCATGTACAAATAATTGAACAATATCTTTTGTATTTGATAAATAAAATAATAACATTACTTATTATTCGTTAAGCAACCTGCTGACACTTTTCTTTCATAAATACATCATAATTATTAACTTTAGCTCTTACCCATAACTTATGTCATAATGGAAGGAGATAAAGGTAAATGCTTGATCATTAGGTTGATTAGTAACCTCTTCAACAACTTAAGTCTTTTCCTTGATGATCTTTTCCTCAAGCTTCATGTATTAGCCCCTGAGGCAATGCTTGTAGACATTTTTAGCTTAATTTGCGCTCTTCTTTGCATTTTGGGCTTATTGAGAAAAAATAATGAGAAGACATTCTTAATTATCAATAATGGAAGAAAGACAATAATGATATGGCCATATTTACTTGTAACTCCTTTAACTTGCATATTTCAACAAATTTATCCCATGTCTCTAGATCAATCTAGTAATATTTTTTAGGGGACTTTTATCCTGCTTCCTTTTAGTGAAAATGTAATCCTTCTCCAAATTATATTTAAAGCCCTTCCACCTTTTGCTTGCATTTATCAGGACATGTTCCTTACACTTTTTAGACATTTTGAATGTAGTCTAGAAGACGATGCACACATGAATGACAAATAGGATCAATAATCTAGAAATATTGCTATATACATGTACAAAATGAAATAAAGATGAGTATTAAGGTTTTTTATAAACATATCCTCCCAAATGACATCCGTAATGTCTTATTACACTTGATGCCATTTCTTAGTAGTAATGAGTGTAACTCCCTTACTTATTAACACCTTAATCCTCATTTAATAGATAATTATTGCATACTAATTTGCCTTCTATTCTAGGCTAACTCACAATACCACAAATTTCTGTATCTCATACACTTTAGGCAAGGGTCATGTAATTATACAACAAGTTCAACTTACAAAACATACATCCATCACTTACAATATCACCAACTATACAATCATTTTTAATATACAACTTCAAAACTTTACTCTCCTTTGCCAAGAGGGCCTTTCGAAACATCACCTGGAATGGTTAGTAACAATACAAAACATAAGAAACAAAGTTTCCCAGTAGCTAGCTATCACTGTAAAAACATATCAAGCCATTCCAGATCCTTAAGCAAATAAACATACGTTTCAAAATCAATTACTCATTTGCCATCATATTCAATATCATACCATTGTAAGAAATATGTACTGCACACAGCAATCATCAAGCCCATTCAAGGACTTATATCAATATCTAGATGGCCATCACAGATAATTGTACCTAGGCCTTACACAGCAATTCACTGTCTTTCCGTGGTTCTCGAGCCAAAAGGCCTAATACAGTATCACACTGTCTTCCCGAGGTGTCTAGCCATAGGTACCACACATAACAAATGCACTATTATCCCCGAGGATCTCGAGCCATAGGCCAAACACAGTATTCTACTGTCTTCCCGGGTTGTGCCATAACAATTGTATTATCATTCCGGGGATCTCGAGCCATAGGCCAAACACAGTATTCTACTGTCTTCCCAGAATGCGTGCACAATAATTTCATACACATTCTATACAATGGCATAAAATACAGAAAATCATGTAAATAGAAAACAGCTTAAGGATAAAGCTAGCTATCTTTTACAAGCTTCCAATGTGATGTTTCCTTTGCCCTCACTAAAAACTCCTTTATAACTCCCCTTGTCTTTCCAATTTGTCACTCCTTAGTCTATACAAATACACATATGAGCATTAGAAAAGGTTCGAAAGGCAAAACCATGCAAATCCTGAAGAAATCAAGCCAAAAAGTTCACTTAGCAAAGAACACGGGGGTCCCATACCCGGTGTTCAGGGCCGTGTTCCTTACTGGATCACTTCGAGGCTTCACTGGGTTACTCGACAAAGAACACGGGGGTGAACACGGGCCGTGTTCTACCCCGTGTACCTTACTGCCCTTCAGTTCTGAAGTAAACACGGGGAGTGTTGCACCCCGTGTAACACACTGATCAGCTTCGACGAAGAATATGGGGTACAACACGGGTCGTGTTCTACCCCGTGTACATCACTGATCCTCCGAAAACACATTAAACAGCTAAAACTCCTTCCTTCCTTCTTTTTCATATTCATGGTTTTGGCTTCTCAAAAGGGAACATGCACACAAACACTTTCATAATTCAAAATTTCATCTTCCATAAGCTTCATAACTCATAAGAATCATCCTAATTTCATCATTTTAACCAAATTCCAAACAAATCATGCCAATACCACACATGCACCATTATGCCTCTAAAACCCAAGTGTGTACATCATGGTTTCTTGCTATTTTTACACCAAACCAAAGCCATAGATCAACATAACAACATCTAAAACACCATTAAACATGTTCAAATCATCCTAAACTCCATGTTCAATCATCATTGACCACTCCAACATCAAAATCTCAAGAAACTAAAAAGAGTACTTTAAAGAGCTTTTAGAGGAGAACAATTTTACCTCTTGCTACAACTTGAAAATCCTCACTTAGAACTCTTCAAACTTGATCAAACTTGAGCTTCTCTTCAATCTAAACACACCAATGGATAGAGCTTGATGAGAAGAGCAACTTTCCCTTCTACCCCCAAGCCTAAATCTCACTATTTTTGGATGAAAAAGTCAAAAGAAACTTTCTCTCTCTTCTCTCTCTCTCTTGCACGCCCAAGCTGGTTTTCATGGAGTCTTCCACGGCTACAAAGTGGAATGGATAAGAAGAAGGAGCTTTCATGAAGCTTCAAGGGTATTCTTGCCATTTTTGACAATTCCAAGGGTAATTTAGTCCTTTTTTCACCAAAAGTAAGGTTATTCTTGCCAATTCTTCAAATAAGGACACTCGTCCATTTTCTTCTAGTAATGACACTTGTCATATGTCTATTGGCTACACTAAATAAAAATCACATATCACACCCCAAAATCTTGGTTATTCATATTAGATCCCAAATTCTTGGTTATTTCACTTTAACCACACCCGATTCTGCACTTTTGCAATTTAGTCCATAGGATTTCTGTCTGTTTAAAATTCCTTACACTGTCAGACTTAGACAACTTCCCTTTTTAGGATTTTCTAACCTCCTCTGATCATCTATACTGTTTAGGAAAATTAATTCTTTTCCTACTACCCTTTTTCCTTCAGAATTCCGTTTACTCTTATACTTAATTCCTTTCAACTTAAGATTCACCCACTAAGCTAAATCAAACGTGCTCTTCGTTTCTACGACCTTAGAATTTAGAGATTCAAATAATATAATTGAAAATTCGGGACATTACAATGAGCACCTTAATGCAAATCAAGTAACTGATGTAGCTATTAAATATTGTTGCACTAGGCCTATATGTCTAGCTTTTGTCATTGAAAACTAGATATTGTTTTTTCCTTTAATATGTTTGAGGATCATATCTCTTATGATTGTAAAACCTTTAATTCCTTTCCTTTTGTGACCACTTTTATTGAAACAAGTTGAATTCATGTTGCTTTTATTTAAATAATTGTAACAAAAGCAACACAAACATTTAATTTATGTGTCAAGCAACATCTAATAAGTTTCTTAACTTAAGTAGCAAGGGATGATTGGAAATCATTTTATCATATTTGGTTTGATCCTAGATCAAAACTATACTCATAACAAATTGAAAATTTCAAACAATAGCATCCAAGCAATAAAGTTACACCAATGAAGAAAGTTACTCTAAAAATATAACATCTAAGCTAAAATAATATTTTTAAAAATATAAGTACAAAATAAGATATATATTTAAGTACACAACTCTATGTTAAATTAACATTTCCAAAGTAATATCTAAGCAACAAAGTCATACTAATATAAAAAGTTACTTTAAAAACATAACATCCAAGTAAAAATGACATTTATTAAAATATGATAATAAAACAAGACATTTTTTGAGTATATCAACTCTCTATGTTAAATAATGCTTTTAAACTATATTCATAATGATTAAAGAGTAATTTTAAAGCAAATAAAAAAAATCTTTTCAATAATATAAGATAATGCAACTTATCTAATCCTAAAAACCATAACCAAAACACTAAATGCTCATAAATTATAAGAGAATCGGTGAAAATACCTCAAATAATGTGGAGTAGATGCTTAAAGATGCTAGAGGGCTAACACCATACAATTGCCAAATAAATGCTAGAGAAAATGGAGTAGAGAGCACAAAAATTACAAAATAAATCTTCATACAAAATAATTGTATTTTTATTTTATAAAAATTGTGACTACACTTTTGACATTGATTATTAATAAATAACCAATATCTATATATTTCAACATTAATTTTTACTAAAATTAATGTCTAGTGTTCTACACATAATTACAAATAACACTTCGGGCAAACTTTCAAAGTTTATTGTTTATATGAACCAACGTCTAATGTTTAACCTAATCTTCAAATTTAATAGTTCATCTTCATTTTTTTATTTCAATTTTATGATAATTGACATGAAAATTTATGATTTTTCTAAACCCATTTTCTAACTAACTTTTAAGCTTCCATTAGACATTTATTTACTAATAATTGATATATAAAACATATTATAGTTTCAAAATGTCAATTGTTTATTAGAATTAACATGAAAAGTTGTTCATATTTTCAAAAATGCTACTATGCCATAGTATATGTTTTTTTTTCCCTTTAGTTAACATTAACGTGATGGCTTGGTATTGCAATTTTATAGCAGTGACAGGTGCAAGAAGGTTCTTTTAACTTCAATATTTATTTGGTTTTTAAAATCTAACCTTTAAGATTGCTTGTTTTGGACTACTACTCTTACCATGAAGATGTTAGGAAGAAGAAAACAAAAAGAAAGAGAAAAAAAGAGGGTTAATATTTGGTAACATGGATAAGAAATGCTATTCTTTTTCTAACATGTTATGCCATGTTAGCAAGTCCATTTAAAAATAAATGACAATTTATTAAGTGGAATGAAATTGATTCAATTTGTGTGTTAAAATGAACAAAATTGAAGAATAATTTTAAGAAGAATTAAATGTGATTGATTTATATTTTAAAGGATAAAAAATGTCTTTAAAACAATATTTTAACTTTATGAGCTATAATGTATTTTCTAAAGAATTTTAAAATATTAAGAACATTTCTATGGTTTAGATATTTTTTAGAGTTCTCATTGATAGATGTTCATAATTCCAAAATTTCTCTCTACCTTTGCCATTAATTCTAAAAGGATATGTAACTATAAATCGTAATTCTAAACTATGGTTTGCAATCATAATAGTCTTGTTGGATGGGTTTTAGAACCATAATTAATTTTTAAATCTTGTTCTACCGCTATGACTTTTCCTCATGCTTGTCTACAATTTAGAACCATGTTGCAAAACAATAACAAAATGAGAAAATTATATATTATCAATTGCAAGACATAATATTTACATTTTTAAGACAATTTAGCCTTTCATATGATCAATTCTAGCCATGAAAGTGTTGAGAGATTTCCTCCTTGGCTTGTTCTTGCCACTCCTAATGCATACCTAACAATATCATAGTTCAAATCAACAAAAAAAAGTTGGTATTTACTATCTTGTAAAGTAGAATAGCTTGCATTCATCTATTATATCATTAAGATTCATCCCAACATTTTTATTATTTTCATATTCTTCAATTTCCTTATGAATTGATTCCAAATGTATATGCTTGATAAATTAATAACTATTTTTTTAGTCTCCTATTGGTATTAGTTGTTACAAACTATAAAGAAATACAACACAATTGGTAATTACTTGGTAATATGCACATTAATAATCAAAATTGTGTATCAAATCATGTATGCACTTGCATTATTGCAATTGCACTAAATGCTAAAATCACATTTCAAAATAAATCTAAATTGTATTAGCTCATAAATACTAATGTGATTAGCTTCTGATGGCAACTATAGTTTATATATGTGATATATTGTAAATGTCTTATTGTAAAATTAATGAAAAATTTTACATAAGCCTGAGGAAACAAGAAAGATGGATTATAAACCATCCATCAAAATCACAACCATTAAATATAATAAATTAATTGTAAGATTATGAGCCACAAGAATAAAATTGTATGTATTAGAATATTATTTTGAAATTAAGTTCTAAATTTATCTAATCCATTGGATGAATTTTACAAATTGAATCCATGGTGATGCGCTTAACACATAATCCTTGATTTGTTATTGGAACCTAATATCAAATCTTTTACTTAGTGCATATAGTACTACTTAAGTTACAAACTCATAATTATATCAAGTTGCTCGCTATTATTTTTTTTTTGTGAAAAATATTATTAGTCTTATTGTATCGTTGAAATCTTAGTACTATGGATTATCGTATTTTAATTTGACAAGTCACATGTTTTAATATTATGGTAGAGTGAATTAAAGCAATGACTTTTTAGACTTATCAAAACTTAATAAGCAATAATATTAACATTTTTAGTACTCTGATACAACTAGAAATATTTCTATCCTTATGAAACTATCATCTATTGTCATGAAATAACTTTGTTGTTGTAAGAGCAAAAAGTTTAAAAGAAGGATATAAGATATGTTATGTAAAGGATGATCATAAACCTTCATTGCATGGTTCTATAAATAGAGCTGGAGTTTAACAAACTAATAAATAAATCCTTGATATCAAATATGATAACAAACTAACAAATAGATTGCTAATATAAAGACATGATAACAAATAAGTTCCTAATATCAAAGCATAACTAACAACCAAAACAAGAAAATCCAAAATAGATTCTACAGATATCTTGAAGACTTAGTCATATAGCAACTTTTTAAGCACTTTCACAACACTCCACCTTGCCTTAATAGCTATTAACCCCTAGTTTGTTTCTCAAGGCTTCAAATTTGGCTTTTAGAAGAGCCTTTGTTAAAATATATGTACTTTGATCATCAGTCCTGTAATAGAGTAGAATGATTTCACCTTTTTTCTATGCTTCCCTTAAGAAAAACAACTTGATCTTAAAATGCTTATCTTGCCATGAAAAATGTTATTTGATATTGAAATAATAGATTGATTGTTAACAAAAACTATGTTAGCTCATTCTATTCCATACATAAATTAGCAAGGATGTTTCTAAGCTAAATTGTTTGATTCACAGCAATAGTGGCCACCACATTTTTTGCCTTAATTATGCTTTGAGCTACAATCTTTTACTTCTTTGAACACAATAAAAATACATCTAAACCAAATTTGAAACAATAACCTATTATGCATTTCATATCATCAATTGAAACTCCCCAATCACAATTAGAATGTCTATGAAGCTTAAGATTCTGAAAGTGAGTGTAATTAATGTTATAATCTATAGTCCTTTTAACATATCTCACAATTCATTTGGTAGTTTGAAAATATACTTCATTAGCATAGTGAATAAATCTTGAAAGCATGCTTACTACAAACATAATATTAGGATTGGTTGTAGTAAGATACATTAAGCAAAAAATAAGACTTCTATAATAACATTCATTTACATTATTATCAATGCCATCATCTTTGCTAAATTTCTCCTTTTGGTTCATGGGAGTAGTAATACTTTTATAGTCCTCTATATGGAATTTTTTAAATATTTCCCTTGCATACTTTTTTTGGCATATGAAAACTCCATCATTATCTTACTTTACCTCTATTCCTAAAAAAAGGTCATTAAACTGAGGTTAGTCATCTTAAATACTTAAAGCATTTTAGCTTTAAACTCCTTTATTAACTTCTCATCATCTCCTATTACAAGAAAATCATCAACATAAATAGAAATTATGATTAGATTAGCATATGTTTGCTTCACATATAATGTAGCTTCACTTAGACTTTTAATAAATCCAAGATTTTGAAGATGATCATTAATTCTATTATACTAGGCTCTAAGGGCTTATTTAAAATCACACAAGGTTTTTTTTAACTTGCAGACCTTTTGCTCCTATCCTTTGACTTGAAACCTCTTTGGCTATTCAATAAATATCTCTTCTTGCAAATAATTATTTAAAAAAGCATACTTTACATTTAAATGGTAAACTTTCCATCTTTTATATGCACTCAAGGCAAGTAACATTTTGATTGTATCAAGGTATGCAACTGGAGCAAATGTTTTGGAAAAATCTACTCCAAACACTTGAGCATATCCTTTCACTACTAATTTAGCTTTGTGTTTGTTTATAAAACCATCTATATCAAGTTTAGTTCTATAAACCCATTTAACTCTTATAGATTATTTGTGTTGTAGTCTATCTATCAACTCCTATGTGTCATTTTTTTCAGTTATCTTGAGCTCTTCTTTCAAAGTATCAATCCACTTATCATTCTTTTCAGCTTTTTTGTATTCTACAAGTTTTAGGATAGCAACATTGCTTTTTCATAAATTTTAGGTAAAGGCCTTATTCCTCTAATTAGTATGCCATCTACATCATTATCAAAGTGTTATGAAATTTTTTACAAATGTTTTTTTATTGGCTCATCCTAGCTCCATTGTTTGTCCTCCATGAATTTAACATCTCTGTTTATAAGACTCTTTCCATTTTACGGTTGAAAAATTTTGCAAGCTTTAGAGTTACTATTATATCCAATGAAAACTCATAGTTTTACATTTTTGCTAAGTTTGTCTTTCTTAACCTGTGGCATATAAGAAAAATAAACACAATAAAAAAAATTTAAATTCTATAGATCTAGCTTATATTCAAACCAAGCTTCAAATGGAGTTTTTTTTTTTTAGAACAGCTCTAGTTAGTAGCCTATTTAATAAGAATATTGTAATGTTTGTAGCCCCTACCCACAGCTTCTTTGGCAGCTCCTTTTCATGCAGCATACACCTTATCATTTCTATAACATTTTGATTTTTTTTCTCACTCACACTATTCTACTGAGGGGTGTAAGGTGTAGTAAGTTAGTGCTCAATGCCAGCTTTTCCACAAAATCTTTCAAAGGTTTCATTTATGTATTCTTTCTTATTATCTAATCTTATAATATGCAACTTGTAACTACTTTAATTTTCCACCAATGCTTTGTATTTCAAAAATATATTAACAACCTTAGATTTGGATTTAAAGAAATAAATCTAGCAAAATCTAGTAAAATCATTAATGTAATGTAGTATTTATTACCATTTAAAGATGATATTTTTTGAAGTCTTCCAACATCTATGTGTACCGGTTACAGCTTTTGTGTTGCTTTCCATTTTGTTTGAGGGAATGGTCTTCTAACTTGCTTAATATTATTGACAAGCCACACAATTAACGAGCTTGTTTTCTAGTGATGGCACACCTCTCACCAAAGCATGTTTTTGCATGTATATAAATCCAACATGATGAAAATGCCTAAGCCTTCTGTGCTATAATTTTACATTGCTTGTTATGCTTGAAAATAATATGTTCTCCTCCTTAATTAAATTTAAAGTAAAACTTATTGCTTTTATTTTCACCTTGAATATATCTCTACCTTTTGTATCTTTAATCAAATACCATTTGTCTTCATAACTTTGAAGCCTTTTTTAATTAGTTATCAAACACTGACCAAGTTTTGGTCAATATCAGGCATATATAAAATATCATAAATATACTTTAAACCTGTTAAGCTTTCTATAAAAATAGTTCCTTTGCCCTTGATTGAAATAAATTCATCATTTCTAATTTTTACTTTGGAAATAACTATTTTATCAAGCTTTTTAAACAACTCTTAAATGTTGGTTATATGATTTATACAGCCATTATCAGTCAGTCAAGAGTCGCTTAAACTATTCCTTATTGGAAAATATGTGGCAACAAATAACTATTTCTTTTCAATTTGTACATTAGTTGCTTTTGCTTCAACTTTAACTTATTATGACTTGCAAATTCTTTCAATATGCCCAAGTTGACCATATTTCCTACACTTGGCATCAAGCTTTCGCCAGCATTTTCTTTAAAGGTGATTTGTTTTCTTACAATGTGGACAAGGTAAGTACATTTCATCCTTGCTTTTGTTGTTGCTGCTAGGCTTGTTGTACCTCTTCTTTTGGTTGTTCTTCTTGTCCTCACCTCCTAAGGTTTCTACCTTTGCTTGAAGAGCACCCTTATAACTTCTTTTCTCATCATTCACCTTTACTCTTATGTTTACAATGCACTTACTAATTCTTCTAAGGATATACTTGACAAATCATTTGATTCTTCTAATGAAGAAATCTTAGATTCATATTTTTTAGGCAAAATTATAAGAATTTTTAGCACAATTCATTTATTTAATAAGTCTTTACCAAGTAACTTGACTTTGTTTACTATACTCAATAGCTTGTCAACATAATCTTTGATGGTTTCCATCTCTTTCATTTTCAGCATTTTAAACTTCTTGATCAAGTTGAGTACTTGCATATTTTTAGTTCTTTCACTCCCCTGGTATTACTTTTTTTATGTAACCCCAGACATGCTTTGCAAACTCCAAGTTTATAATTTTTATGAATATTATGCTTAACATAGGTGAAAATAGGTAGGCTTTAGCTTTGGACTTCCTAGTTTTTTTTTGTGAATCTTGAATTGAGCCATTATCGAATTTTCAAGCAATGGAGAAATGTTAGAATCTTCTTCTACAACCTCCTAGAGATCTAATGCTTTAAGATAGATTGTCATTTGAACAACCTAGGCTTGATAATTATCACTATCAAAAAATAGTGATGAAATATGTGAGATGGTTGTTTTGTTTCCATTGCTTTGTTGCTTGCTATATTTTTTATTTTGTCTTTGGGTTTGGGTTATGTTTATAGACTGACTTAACTTACAGATTTCTCAAGAAAGAAAGCTTAAATACTAATTTGTTATTGTAAGAGTAGAAAGTTTAGAAGAAGGAGATAAGATATGTTACGTAGTGGATGATCATAAATCCTTATTACATAGCTCTATAAATAGAGCTAAAGTTTAAAAAACTAACAAACAAATCCCTAATATCAAGGCATGATAACAAACTAACAAATAGGTCCCTGATATCAAGGCATGGCTAAAAACTAAAATAAAAAATCCAAAATAGATTCTACTAATTTCTTGAAGATTTGGTTATATAGCAACTATTTAGGCACTTTCATAACAAAATTGTTAGATGTTAGGAAAAAATAAATAGAATTATTTTCAAACACCATGAAGTTATTATTATACTTTTAGCTTGTTGTCTTGGAAATTCAAATATTCACATTCTTTTTTCATAGTTACTTTCAAATGTATTTTAAGAAATAACATTGTAAATCAAATTCTAAAGGAAAGGCCATATATTTACATCACATAATCAATCTAAACATTTCTTCCTATATGCTAATCATATCATTATAGCTTTCAAAAAATGATGTAACATAGGTTAGTAAAATGATAAAAGAAATGAAGGTAGAAGATTTCAGTGTTAGATTAAGCATGTAAACATATAGGACCAATAGTTTATAAAATAAAAATAATTATGTTCATGAAATATGTGCTACAAGCTAGAACTAGCAAAATTATGGAGTCCAAATCATTTTGCTTATGCTTGGTAATGAAAATAATCCTAGCTTTAAATTATCATTCATAATTGTAATATTGTTGATATAGTATACTTTATAATTGCAATCTTACTATGCAATATCTCATTTTCCTATATTCAATCTCAACTTTACTAGTTACGACTTAGAATAATGTTCAATTGTCGATGATATACATATTTACCGATAAAATTAAAAATAAATTATTACTCAAGAACAAATTATGAAATGGTTGAGATTTGTTTAATTTATTAATAATTATTATAATCAATGGAAAATTATAATCACTAATACTTATAAATAAGATTTTATAATTACCAATATATCATAAATTAGAAAGATAAATACCAGGAATTCAGATAAATAGTTATGTCCATTAAATAAAGTCCTACAATTAACAAATAATTCCAATAAAGATGTGATGCTTTAAAAAAATTTACAACTTTATACATAACTATGCAAAATAATCTAAATTAAGCTAATTGACGTGTTAATGTATATAGAGCTAATTTTTAATACACATATACATATTATAAAAATGATTGTTAATAATAATTTTGAAAGTGTCATTAAGGTACTGAAATTATTTTTTGTAGAAAAATTTCTTTCTTAGGAATAGCATGCTAGTCATCAAATTTTGCTAGAAGAAATCTAAATTAAATCTTGTAAAATTAAAACTCTAATATGTCATAAATTAGTAAATATGACTTTAAATTAATACAAAAATGATCCTTCAACTCCTACATTTCCATAACTAGAATTGGACAAAAAAAATTCATTTTTATTTGAATCCATATTTTTTTTCCAAATCAGAGCTACACACAAATATAAATATATAAAAATACAATAATAGAAGTTTAAGATCCTCAGCATAATGTTGTCATAATTGAAAAATATGATTGCAACACACTATTGTGGATCACATAATCTATTTGGTAATTCAAATCCTTGATGCTTAATTTCTTATGTTTTCAATTTATGTAAAATAACCTTAGCACTATATTGTGGTTTGAAAGTTATCACAGTGGTAGAAACATTGTAAAATCAAGGACAAACATAGTTTTACTTTTAAGCAAGAGAAGTTTAAACTAATGCAAATTATAGAACCCTATTCCAAAGACAAGAATAAAACTTTTCCTTTTATAGCCTTGAAAACTCCTTTAGAAAATCTCTTTAGGTTAAACTCTCTTGCACTTTTACCTTAAAGTTAGTAGCTAGGGTGAATTAGAAGTATTATTAATGAAACTGCCTTATTAGTAGGTATAATAAGGCTTCCTAGCTTCATCTTCTTGTGAATGTTTCTATTAGTACTAATCAATAGAGAGTAGAGCCTAAGAGTTTCATGAAAAATCATGTTAATATAAGGAAGCAAGTTAGGAAAATAACTAGCATGTAATCATAAAAATGTGGTTTAAATATGAAAAGAAAATACGTTACTTTGTAAAATTCTATTAATAAAAAATTAATATTTTATATGGTAGCACATATGTAAAATAAAATTAGTAAAGGTTTTATTGACAAATCTTTAAATATATTATAGTATAAATACAAAAAAAAGTAAAAAAAATTAATTTAATTTAAGAGCTATAATATATATTTAATAAAGAATTAAAATTAATTGAGAAAATTATCATTATCTAAAAGGTTGAGGAAATGGACCTAGTGAAATGTGGGGACTTTAACTTTGTGAAAAAAGACTAAAATATGAGTTGTAGTCTATATATGAGTATTTGAAGTCTTTTAAAATTGTAAGAAGCTAAGTAACTATAAATTGTGATTCCAAATTATGGTTTACAATCTACATGTTGTTGTTGTATAGGTTCTATAACCATATTTTTTGCATATTATATTTTGTAATGGTCATATTTTCTAGTATTTGCTTAAAATTTCTACTATCACAACAAATCAATAAAACATAATTGTGGTTACACTTTAGAATCATGATGTAAATCAACAACAATACGAGCAAAATATTCATTATCAATTGAAATATGCAATACTCACAATTTTAAGGCGATTAACCCCTTTATAATCTGGCTTTTGGTCACCTTATTCTTGCCACTTCAAATGCATAACTAACAATATCATAGTCCAAATCAATAAACAAGTAGGTGTTTCTTATCTTGCAAAGTAGAAGAGCTTTCATTCCTCTATCACATCATTAAGACTCTTCCTAATATTTTTACTGTTCCTATGTTCTTCAATGTCCTTATAATTTGATTTTAAAAGTATGCCTAATAAATCATTTCTTGTTATTTTTCCTGCTTTCAATGCCTTCTCTCTATTGTTGATGATAAATTTAAGTGATTCCACTATTTCTTTGTTAATTTTCTTCATTCTCTTATTGAAAATAGTAGGTAAAAATCTATGAAGTAGCAAAAGAATAGCAATTATAAGATTATTTGAATTGTGTTGGCTCCTAATTTTTTGTAATGCTATACCTTATGATGGTGACAACATTATGGATATGTGATACATAGTAAGTGCCTTATTATAAAACAAATAATGAATCACCTGCTAAAACATAAAGAATTAAATATAATTTCAACTAATTGTGAAATTATGTGCAACAAACTCATAATGACATTATCAAGTTTCTAAGAAATATTTTTTTATTCTATCATACCTCTAAATTCTTATTACTACTATCTATTGTATTTGATAACTTAGATATTTTGACGATCATGTATAATTATAAATTAAGTTGTTAGGTTTTAGAAAACAATTGGCAAAGAATTATTTTCAAACATCATAAACTTGCTATTATGGTTAAAAATATAATGACTTTTCTTATTATCATATTTAATGTATTTGTATTGTTTAAAAGAATTAACATACATAAAAAACATAATGACAAATGCTAACTACTATGAAATAATAGATATAATAATACGTATATCTAGGAATGTAAATTTTCAATGTAGCACTAGTAACATTTTCAACTTGTTGTCTAAGAAGTTGGAATACTCTCATTCCCTGTTTGTAGTTACTTCAAAATGATGTTTGAAATGTAGCATCACAACTTAAATTCTAAAAAAAAAAATCCATACATCTGCATCATATGGTCCATTTGAACTCAACATTCCTTCCAATTTACTAATCATGTCATTGTAGTTTTCAAAAAATGATGGTTACATAAGCTAGTAGGATAGTATAAGTTTTAATGTTAAATCAAGCATGTAAGCATACAAATCAAATAGTTCATAATCTAATAAAATTATGTGCTTGAAATAGAAGTTGCAAGTTAATCTTAATAAAATGATGACATCCAAATTATTTTGCTCATGATAAAGTTAGCTCCTCATGATTTTAAATTGTGGTTCATAATGAGATTATTGTTGTTCTAAGCACCACAATTGAATTTTTTTTCACAATGGGCACACTTCTTTTTCTTTTTCTTTTTCTTTTTGCTCGTTTTTACTAGTTGCAATAGAACTGCAGTTACACAAGTTAAAATCAAACTCATAATATACATATTTAGAGGGTAACTTTATATTTTTCATTGTTATTTGTACATGCAAAAAAAATTGTACTCATGATATATTTATTGTAACTTTAAAAAAATATTTTTTTATAATTTTTTCATAAAAATTTGAAAATTGTAATGTAATTTTTGTTGATTAAGTTAAAGCTTTTTATACATGTGTTACATTTCAAATCCGTAAAAAATTATAACATTTTGGCAAAAAATAAATAAAGGAAAATATTTTGCATATAGTGAAAAAATTGTAAAATTTTTTATAAGTACCCAACCACCATATAAACTTTGTGAACTTGTTTTAACATGTTAATGACTGTTGATTTTGCTAATTTTTCACCAGTAAGGTAAAAGAAAACAACCTTTAATTTTTACAAATGGAATGCAGGGTTGATAAGTTTTCTATGTTTGGACCATTATTCTCCCTCATAGCTTACAATACCAATAGCTAGTAACTTGGCAATTGGACTAACGACTTTTGTGTAATAATAGCATTTGTTAAACACATTTTGATTTCTTCAGGCTCCATGATCACTGCTCTTGCTTTTGGGCCAAACCATACAAAAAAATGCATGCCTGCATATCATGTATTATCAAAAAATTTTAGGGAAAAAAATCCTTAAACTTTTGACCTAAATTAGAATTGCGAAGAATGTTCACATCAAATATGAATTTCTTCAATTTCCGAAAGAAATTGAGAATATGAATTTAGAAAATAAATAGATACATAATTTTTTTTTACTGAAATGATGAATTTTAGGATAAAAAATTTATGAGTCATATAATAGAAGATTGTGTCTTTATCTATTATAAATTTTAAAAAAATTTGACAAATAAAAAGTTGAAAAAATCATATCCATTTATTATAACTATGGCATAAGAAAATAAAATTAAAAACCTCATGTAGTTTGGATCGGATTTTTCTAAAATCAAGGTTTGAATTTAAATTTAATAGAATAAACTTATAGCAGCTCTTTTTATCATTTCTTGGCCAGAAACTTGTCGAAGTATTTTTTTTTCCTTGTGATTTTTTTGGTAAATATTGTCTAAGTATATTTGAATTTATTAAATTATTAAAACAGAAAAGAAAACAAAGCAAAAAACATAACAGTTAAGCCATACATATTTATTATTGATATTGATTGCTAATTCTATCAGTGTCAACCTATTCCATCGTATATGTGTGAAGAAAATCACTGAAATTAATAGAGAAAAAAAAAAGAATTTTGCATAACATACGCATGTATTATCAGATTATTTAAAAAAATATTAACTTTTAAATTGTTAATGCCATTGATTGTATAAAGATGATTTTACTAGATTTCTATTATTCCGTATAATCAAATTCTAGTTAGATTGTTATAGTTCAATCAAATTCTTATATCTAATTTGATGCTTTTGATCATTTTACTATTAAAAATGAAATAAAATGATCTACTAGTGGTTTATAATATGGAATGAAGGACACATGACCGATCCATTCCCTCTAAAAAATGAAACCCTAAATCAACAATTATTAAATGGCATGAAAAAAAAAATGATGTCCAGATTTTCAACGAAATTTGACAAAAGAAATGAAAGGCAGTATGCAATTAAAAGAAAATATAAATATAAAATCTAATATAAAAGTATAAATTATCCAGATTTAATTAGAAATTGACAAAAATTATAAAAAGGACTAAAGTAATTTAACCTATTAAGAGTTTTACACTAATTGTGAAATCTATATCTATATATCTAATACGAATGAAGGTTTTTGGTTGAGTGCTTACTTTTTGCGCCCCGCCCCCCTTTTTACCACTCTTGTCAGACTCATGACAAATTTTTCCCACCATTTATTTCTTTGCATTTTCTTTTATACATTTTTTAATTTTCTGATTTAATACTTTTAATATATTATTTATTTATATTATTTATAATTCAAATATTATTGGTAATATGGATATAACATAATATAATTTTATTACTATAATAATATTTTAAATGTGTTAAATATTTTATTTAATGGAATTAATTTACTCTATTATATATATATATATATATATATATATATATATATATATATATATATATATATATATATTACTTTACAATTCATTGATTATTTCTTTTCTATTTATTATTGGTCCTATCTTATGCTTTTTTATTTTTAATGTCCACTTTTGTTGCTCATAATTTCGAATTAACTTCACTAAATAATATAGATAGAATATAATATATTTTATTTTTAAATTTTTAAATGTAATATATGTTATCTTTTTTTTATTACTTTATGCTCCACATATTATTTGTCTTTTTTTATTTGTTTTTTTGCATTTTTTTATGTGTACCTCTATTGTTTATGATTCAAACACTAATATTACTAAATAGTATAAATATAAAATATTTATTTTATTTTTAACTTATTCAAATATTTTAAATATCTTAAAATTTTAATATAAATATTATTGAAAAATAATTAATTATATAATTTTATTTTAAATCAAATCCATATAATTTTTTTCACTTTTTCCTGTTCCCCCTCCTGTTATGTAAATCCAAACACCGTTAATTCATATTGATATAAACTAATATATTTTCTTTATCATAAAATATTTTAAATAAAATAAAATTTAAATACAAGTATAAAAATAGAATTAATTATATATTATTTTTTAATAAAAATGTTAGAAAATTAAAATCATATTTATCTACTATCATTTTGTCTATATTTTTTTATTTCGACTTTTATGATGTATATCTTATACGGATGTATTTTTAAATATGTTAAAAGTATAATATAAAAAGTTTTAATTGAATTAATTAATTGTATATTTTATTTTAATAAATACACAAAAATAAAAATCATATTTATTTATTTATTTAAATTTTATTAACATTTGTATACAATCAATTTTCAAGTATTATATTTCAAAATAAACTCAGTTCAAATTTTTTCAAAGCTTTACAATTCAAACATAATTTCTCTTCCTTTTATTTACCGCATTCCCACTTTTCATTTTACATGTCTACTTTTTATATTTATAACTCAAACGATAATATTAAAAAGTAATATAAATATTGTATAATAATTATTTTATTGTAAAAATATTTTGAATAATTAATAATTTTAATACAAAATTATTAATTTAATGAATTAATTACATATTTTATTTTAAATAAGTTAAAAATAGTGCACATATTATTTCTCTATTTTTCATATACTTCAAAACGTATTTTTCTTTTTGATGCCCTTTCATGTTGTTTATAATGTAATTATAATAAAAATATTTAAAAAGAAATATCAAATTTATTTGTTAAACATATCTTTTGGATGTTAATTTTTAAATGTTATATTTCATGTTAAATTTACTATAATCAATTTAGAATCTATCAAAATTTTGATATATAACCCATTAATTTATTTTTAATTAATATATTTTAAAAAATAAATTAAAGTGTACACTAGTGATTAAATTTTATTTTTATTTTACAGATTTTTACATATTAAATTTCAAATATAACATTTTTACAACTCACATGCAAAAATTTTAAAAGAAGTTTTAAAGTAAATTTTTTAGATAAGTTTGACTCTTTGTATTTGAAAACAAACATACATTTTTTTGTTTCTTTTAATAGTTTTATTACTTTTAAGATTTTTGCTCCTAGAAATGAAATTGAATGATTAATTTATCTAGTTTCATTGTTATATCTTTCTTTTTATATTTTTTTACTATATATTATACTTATAATATTCTTTTTATAATTAATTAATTCAATTATACTCAAGAATTAGACATTAATATTTCTTTAAATATCAACTATGCCTCTAAATCTTTTATCTTTTATTCCTCCACAAATATACAAATTTAATAAATATAAATTTAATTAATAATTAAAAAAATTAATAAATCCCTACCCCGCGTGGTCCCTAAGACTAGTTTAAACTAAAAGAAAGAGTAAAAAAGAGCAGCCTACTCTATTGGTTGACAATTTGATAGGTAAAGGACAAGGCATGAGGAGCTATATCACCTTAGAGATCCTTAGGCTTGGAATCTGCATCATTTTGCATTGGGAGAGACTTCGGTACACTAGTTGTATGGTGCACCAGTCTCTTTTGAAAGTCCAGATTTCTGGATTGTGCAGTACTATGCAGACTGAATAAAATCTAACGATTTTCAGGCACTGGTGCACCATACACTGGTGCGTCTTAGAATTTTCCAACATCTCCCTTAGTCTTCAAACAAAATCCCAGGGGAAAATATATTGTACCCCCACAAACTTTAAGTTAGCGACATATTACTCCTTTAAAATTTAGAAGACAACACTTTGAACACTTACACTTTAGGTTAACGTGAAAAAGTTAAAATTCAATTAAAATAAAAGAAAAAGCATTCATTTTTAAGTTCACAATCTTTTCTCTGCACGATTCTATTTTCAACTTCTTCAATTCATTTCTATAGCCAAATTAGAGTCAGAAGCTATCCCTTCAGTTCAACTCTCTCTCTCCCTCGCTCCCTCCCTCCGTCAATGACAATAAAAATCAATTCTTGTTAATTGATTTGGCAGCTAGCTAATGTATTTTGAATTTGACAATAAGGGAAACTCACACCATTCAATTATGTCCTCGTATATTAAAATGGGGTTGTAACTATGGTTTGGAAACATCTAATTTCAATAGATTTCAACAAACTATAATTATATTTTGGACAAAATGACATGATTTGAATAGGTTAAAATGAGGGTCATAATTCATATTTACATGTCAAATTTGTGTTGGGCCAAAAGTTAGTAACAAACTAAATAATTTCAACATGAATCCAACCCTAAAAATAATTGTGTTATGTTGAATTAATCCATTTATTGAATGTACTAAGACAAATCAACTCATATAACCCATTTAGCATTTTCAACTAAAAAAATTTATGTTATAAACTCATTTATCAAATTTAATAACTTAATCATTTTCATTAAAAGTATGTTTAATTATTGATTAAATGCTTTATTGAAGTTTTATTGTCGTTTTCCTAGAATATAAATTTCATCTTTATATTACATATAATTATTTGTAAGACTTAACATCTATTCTAATCCCTTACGAATTATGTTTGTATCAATTTCATCTCTCAAAAAAACTAATTATTATTTTGGTCCCTCACTAATGGATTTATGTTAGTCCCTCCATCACAATGGGTGTTAAATAATTAACGGTGTTAAGGATGTGGTATTAGTAGTAATTATTTGGACTATTAATTGATAATGTGGCATTTGAATCTATCAACCTACATTCTAAGTAAGCAAAATGGCATTGTTACTAACTATATATGCACCGTATAAGATGACGCATAATCAACACAACCACCAAAAGCAATGATAATTCTATCTTTTTATTATAAGAAAGATTACTATCATATTTTTCTTCTCTTTATTTTTTATTTGGTAAATAGTTCAATATCATATTCTTTTTATTTGTTATTATATACGTCGCCAACAATAAACTATTCTACTATATTCATTGTTAAATATACTATATTCATTGTTGAATGCTTAATTTGTTGATAGTATTCTATAACTCTCATTGTAAATTTAATTTGTAGATAAACTATCATCTTTCTTGTAATAAGATTGGTATGATGGCATGAACCTATTATCTATCTTAATATAATTGATGCTATTCTTACATTCTTTGCTACAAGCAGGATTTATCCATATGTTTTGCATAATTAAAATTGGTCATGCCGTTTGGTTTAAAAAATGCACTCTTAGAGTTTTAAAGGATTATGAATTATATCTATAATCTATTTTTCAAATTTATCATCGTCTATATTAATGATGTTTTAATATTTTCAAAAAATATTGATTAACATTTTAAATAACTCAATATTTTCCTTGACGTAACTCAAAGAGATGGTTAGCTATTTCAAAAAACCAAATATGCTCTTTTTGAAATTAGAATTTGATTTCTTGGTCATTATATTTATCAGAGAATTATAACTCTAATTGAAAGATCCATTGAATTTATTGATAAATTTCCTAACTAATTAATTGAGAAAACTCAATTTCAAAAATTTTTAGGATGTTTAAATTATGTCTCTAATTTCTTTCCAAATCTTTCAAATCTTATAAAACCATTGCATGAACATCTTAAGAAATTCATACAAAAATAGTTAGGTAAGTTAAAACTCAGGTCAAGAGTCTTTTTTGTCTGCATGTTTCAAATCTCAATACATCCAAAATTGTTAAAATAGATGTCTCTAATTTTGGTTATGGAGGTGTTCTCAAACAAGCTTTAAATAACAAGAAGTATATAGTTACATTTACATCAAAGCATTGGAATTTTGCATAACAAAACTATTCCAGTCTTAAAAAGAAAATTTTGGCAATTGTTTTATGAGTTCAAAATTTTCAATATGAACTTTTAAAACAAAAATTTCTTATCAGAGTTAATTGCAACTCTACCAAATTTGTTTTAGAAAAATATGTTAAAAATATTGCATCAAAATAAATTTTTGCTAAATGGCAAGACATTTTAAGTGTTTTCAATTTTGAAATTGAACATTTAAAAAGCTCTTCAAATTCCTTTCTAGATTTTCTTATAAGAGAATATTTGTAGAGATCAAATCAATAATTATGCCTCCAAGAAAATCTAGAAATCTAGAACCTCTAAATCTAACTCAAAAATTCCAAACAATTTTTTGCTAAATGGCAAGGCCATCAACAAGCATATGAGAATGCCAAATTGTATAAAGAAAAGACAAAGCCATGGCATTATGAAGAAATCATGAGAAGAGAGTTTACTCCAGGATAAAAAATTTTGCTTTATACTTCAAGGTTGAAGCTTTTTCTAGAAAAGTTAAGATTAAGATGGCCATGACCATTCACAATAGTACAAGTCTAGCCATATAGTATGGTAAAAATTTAAGATGAAGATAAAAAATTCAAGGTGAATTAACAAAGACTGAAAGAATACAATCATGGTGCACTCAACAAGTTAAAGATTATCATTACACTTGAAAAACCAATTGATGAGTTCTAAATATATATATATAAACAAATAAAAAGAACTAGTGGCAATAATAGGTTATGATTTTATCCAGCTAAAGACGTTAAAGATAGGTAATTACTTAAGAGACAATCCAAGATTTCTTTCTCTACTCATTCATTTTCTCTTCTTACTCACTCAACCACAAATTACAAGACATTTCAATTACAATTTTAATTATCATCATCTTTGTTATTTCAATTTAACATGGAGGAATCCTTTGTAAAGCTTATACTCAAATTCTCTACTCTTCCTAAAAATGTGCTTAGGAAGATTTACAACTATCAAGTTGAAAGAATGAAGACACCTGCAAAGCTTAGAATTAGATTCCCTACTCTTCCCCAAGATGTGCCTAGGAAGATTTACAACTATTAAGTTAAAAGAATGAAGACACTTAAGTGTCTAGGCTTTCTTAAGGATGTACGATGGATCATTAAAACTAAGGTACATTTAACAGATGAGTTTAATAAATTATTTGTTAAACATATGCCAGAAGTGGGAAGAAGTTGTTATTGTAAAAAGAAAAAAGCTAGAAAATTAGAGTCTACCATAAGTGTGTGAGATGGACATGGAACAAGCTTTTTATGAGTGAAGGAATGGTTTTAATAAATCGAGAAAATAAAATCTGATTCATAAAGATAGACTGAGTAAAGAGTTATTGGATGATATCATTCAGACTCTTAAGACACATCCTAGTAAAAATGTTCATATTATTGTTCTTGATTTAGAACATAAAAAAAAAAAGCATTGTAGTCTTGGGAACCTGACTGTAAAAGACCTTATTTGCTAGTTTATAAGAAAATTAGATGGGAAGTAATTCTTCAACTCATAAAAAGCATTTAAGCTATTACTAAATATAAAAGTTAAGGACGATGTGAGCCGCAATCATAACTACTATTTATCTTAATGCTTGTCTTTTCTATCTTTTCTTTTCTTTTTATCTTTTTAGTTGCTTTTTTGACTTTCTTTACATTTTTTCTTTACTTTATCTAATTTCTTCACGCCATCATTAGACCCGACAATTCTTCATAACATTTGTCAAATTTCTTCTAATAATGTATAATTTGCATGATCCCTTTATTTTTGTTATTGTATTATAAAGATGTATCCCAACAATCATACCATTAATACAAAATGTTTGAGAGTAAGGAAGAAAAAAAGGTAAAAAGCCATCAAAATGTAAATTTAAATCTATCTATGTTTTTAATAAATTTAATACTAGGAAGGATGGAAAGTTTCTAAAAGTAGCAAGTGATCTTAGTAATGCATTAATTACTATAAATATCAAGTTTGTGTATAGGGAAGGAATTTTAGGCTTAAAAGGAAGTGCGATAATTTCTGCAAACATTAGAAGAAGCAAAGTACTGAATGTTCTTGTAAAGAGCTTAGATGATAAGAAATATACAATAGGTAATGGGTTAAAGGTTTCAAGCTTGCCTGAATGTATCATATGCATGTTTTACAATGTTAAAGCCTTTATTGCATTACCTAGTGGTCTAGAAACATTGGATGGAATTTCTAGTATTATATATTAGGTCAACTTAAACTTTTATCAAAAGCCAATAGGGTTATTAAATGTTAATAGTTTTTATGATGATTTATTATTTTTTTTAATTCATATTATGGAATAGGGATTTATACCCCAAGCAACTCGTAGTGCTATAATGTCTTTCTCAACTACTAATCATCTTATTGACCAACTGCACATTTATGCAATTAAATCTTATCCATTAGTGAAATAGATAGATTAACAATCTTCGAACAGCAGTATGAAGTAAAATCTAGATACCACTATCTAATTATAACTTTCTTTACTCTTATAATTTTACTCCCAAATTTTCCTTTTATATGTTAGTTGCCTATTTAATAAATACTTTTACTAATCTACTGAAGGCATTGGAGACAATGTCTACGTTAAGTAAAGGAAAAGGAAAAAAAAAGCTTTTGTTAGTAGCTTTTGTTAGTAGATTTTGTTAGTAAATTCACTATCTATGAAAAGGATGGCTGAATAAAAACTTATTTTTAACTATTGATATGCATTCCTTTGGTAGCAATTTTTTTTCTTTTATAATCTATCTTTTTCCAACAATATAGGATTTTCTTATTTATTTAGGTACTTTTGAATAATGTTAAGAAGTGTATAAATCTTAAGTAGAATCAAATGGGTTTAAAGGTTTCATTCCATGATTGAATAACTTTTAAAATTGATGGGTTTAGCAATGGATTTTGAGTTAAATGAATTGAGTTAGAAGCCCTTAATTATGAACTTTTGAGTCTATTTGTTTAATCATCACTATCTTTCTTGTGTGTGATATTAATTAAGTTATCACTCTAGAACTTATATAAAATCTAGTTAAGATTATATTTCACATGCATACTCAAATATGATTAGGCTTTTTTTCTATTTTAGCTAGAACCAAATAACTAATGTTGCATTTTTACCATTGATAAGCTCTTTTGAGCCTAATTAACTTTTTTTTTTTGCTTTTAGCCCATTAATAAAGTGTCTTTATCTAATCCTAAAGATTAGTAGAGCATTTGAATCTTTGTGAAATATATTCTTGATAAAGTGTGGGGGTATATACATTATCAACTTCAAAGTTGTAAAAGTTTTCTCCAAAAAACACATAATAAAAAGCTAAAGAAAAAGGAAAGAAATTGAAGAGTACTTGAATTTAAAGCTTGAATTGTTGTACTGAGATATAATTGCTCATATATTACCTATGTTTTAATTGCTTTACTAATTTCTTTCTTTATGCTAGCCTTTTATATCCTAATTTTATCTTTCCTTTACTTTAACCTCATTATAACCTTTAATAGAATCTTTTAATTTGAAATATGCATGTGAATTAGGTAGTTGAGATTAAGAATTTATGTAAATCTATGGTAGTGCAATATTTAATAGGTTGAATTTGAGTGAAACACTTACCTTTAAGTACTTGAGAGAAGATGAATTGCAATGATTCTATCAATTTAGTTCATTCTTTCTAAAATGAAGTTGTGATTCCTTTTTAGTTTTAGATGTCAAGTTTTGTTAATTCATGAATGCTATGATATCTTTGTATTTTAATTATTTTCTTACTTATGAATTTGCATTCTTAATTTCATTGGAAGATTATTGTTTAGATTTTGGTCATGTATTTGTTCGAAGATGTTCAAAAGCTAAGTGTGAGAGAATTTGATAAGTAAAATATTTACATATTTATTTTCCTTTATATGATACATTGTAGATGTTATATAAACTTAATTTAATAAATTTAGTTACATTTTGTGAATGGGTTTTGATTTTGAGATGAAATTAAATTTTTTTGGATAATGCCGAATTTCAACCTTATTTCAAGTTTTGGGCTATATCTGGAGTTCTAAATATTGAATTGGGTCATTCTTTATATCAATCAAAAGCTAAGAAGAGCCTTTCAACTTTCATATTGTAGCTAGATCCCAATTCTATCTTTAAGGATTTCAAATTTTACTTAAAAGCTAAAATAGTAGTTTGTCTAAATTTAACCTTTACCCATTAATTTAACTATGACTAGAGCTATAAATGTCAAAATTAGTATTTCTTGATAGAGTTTTAAAGCTAAGATTTAGTTTTACAACTTTTATGTTGACTAAAAAGTGAGAATCCACTATTTTAATTGTCAAAATATAGTAACAATCTAGAAGCATAGCTACTGCGAAGTCAAGATTAGTGGCTTGATAAGTTCTAATATTTGTACCCATTCATCTATAAATAGAAAGGAGCATAAGACGCAAGGTGACAACACTTTTGGGAAAGAATATAAAGCATCTAAAGTTTAGTTTTTCATGTATGTTTAATTCTTCTTGCATACCTCCTCAAATGTAAGACTAGGTAGTCCTTCTATATGGATAATTTAGGTTACCAACTATATAGATAGCTAAAATTTTCATTCTCATGCATTTATAGTTTTATCTTTATGTTTTGATTATGAGTAAATAAATTTCATGTCATATTCATAATGTTTTCAATTCATTTTAAATTTATTTCTAATTCCATTATGAATTAAAATCTTCATTTTCCTAGAGTGATAATATACTTAATAATAATGGATTGAATTCTAGTTTATTGAATCCAATTTCAGTTTTCTTTTCCATGATTGAGTTTTAATTATTCATCTTAATACTTTCAATTATTGGTCACCTTTTGAATGATTTCAATATACATATTAAGATTGGAAAGAGATGCATATATGTGAATCCTATAATTAGAATCATAAACTACATATGAAATAAGAATAAATTCATATGATTTGTATAATCTTAATGAGTTTCATAAATTATAATGCATTATTAGTTGTTTTAATTCACATGGGAATATAGTAAATTAGCAATTAATAATAGAATTACTTGGCCTTGAAAAGGGTAAATAATTAATTTAGGAAAACTCACATATTAATCAGAAAGATTAAAATTGGATTAGAATAAATAGATGATTCAATCCAAATTTATTAAGTGAAATCTAATCCCTAAAGCTTTATTCATATTAACTTTTACTTCAATTGCATTCATATTCGTTTCAAGTACTTTGCATAAATTTTTATTTAGTTACTTCAATTCTTGACTAATTAATTTACTAAATAGTATTAAGATTATCAATTTTAATACTTAGTGAAATAATCCCTATGGAAACGATACTCTATTTATCATTTTATTATTTGATTACAACAGTGTATACTTGTACTAATTGGCAAAACCATTTCACATGTAACAATCTTCTTTATTTAATTAGTAATAAACTATAGTATATGATTTTATCTAAAGAAAGATGGCAAATGGATGTCCATTCCAAAAATTTATGATCATACTTGTTTCCATACCTTTACAATTTTAGGGGAAAAATCTAATAAATGCTAAAGTATGTGAGAATTGTTTAAAGTGATGTTAATCACATATTAATGGCATGATGTTTAAGTTTTATGGTGTCTTAATTGTTGTAATGATAGCCTAAACTACAACTTAAGTTGAACACAAGAATAGAGGGTCTTGAGAGTTAATTATTCAAAGGAATATGGTATTTACTTAATCAGCTTTAATGAAATTAGGTGATGTGAGAATGGTTTGCTCTTAAGTAATATAAAGTGGTGTTGGAATGCACCTTAAATGAGTAGGTTTTAGCTTGTTTCATTTTAGGTTTAATATGAAGAAAGATAAAAATACCAATGTAGAGGATAATAGAAATAATAAATTCCTAACTATTTAATAAGAATTAAAACCAAGTTCCCTTAGGAAGTATTAATACAAGGAGTATTTTGTATGGGTGTGAGGAGGTTAGAAACGAATGTGTTAAGTGCCATGATACTTTTTATGCATATTTTCATTGTTTGATCAAAAGATAATAAGAAAAGAAGTCACAACTACTAGTGTATATACCCTAAAATCAATTATATTAATGATTGTAAATTTGAATCGTATTATTTTAATGATAATTTCAATTATCATATTTATATATATTATCTGTATAATATATTTAATTATGATAATTGCCTTAGAATAATTATATTCTTAAATATTCCTAATCATATATCATTGAGAATTAGGTTGTTTTGATATGTTAAGACTAGCATATGTGGTAACTTATATAAGATATTAAGTCTACACATGAATACAAGTTAGAGAACTTATATACTGGATCGACCTACTCTAAGAACACTACATGGATCGTTATGTGAATGTCATAAGTGATTCTTAGTGATCCTTAGTTATTGTTATTAATGTAATCTTTTGACTTGAGATCACCAAAGTTCCTTACATGTGAGTTTCATATTTTGATACTACTCTATGTCACTCATCATTAAATGAATGCAAGGGTAATTACTGGATATGTCACATATCATGCGGAGGAATTTGTGTGATCAAGACAAAATTTGTCCCTCCTATATAACAAGAGTGACATCTGTGGGCTCTTTGATTAAGTAAAGCTGAGAAAATGTATGGCCATACTCAAATGAATTAATATGGGATGTCAATTACATTTGTTTCAGTCAGCTTACTTAGAAATCAAGAAACCTGTAGATTGGGCTATACCAGAATGACACAGTCCATGTCTCGTACTTAATCTAGATGTCTAGGACAAAAGGACATAGATGTCTAGTTGTGTTGCTAGACACCGCTCGTTGTTTATAATCATTAATATGATTTATGATCATTACCAATGTAATAAGAGCTTGTAGGGTCACACACTTAAAATCAAGTGAATTTGGAATTCATAGATCAAATTATTTAGGCCTAATATTTAGGAATTCCATATTATAATTATAATGCCTAATAATAAGCCTATAATTATACATAGAACAAAGCCTAATAATTTAGCATTTTATATGTACCTATTTAAATAAGCTTGTTAGATAATAATACATGATTATTCACGCATCCCCAACATAGAAAAACCTAGCAACTCCTTTGAACCCTTAGAAAGCATAGCTAGCATTATAAAACAAAGGGAGGTGAATTCTAATCGGTGGATGTGAGAAGTTTGTTGGTAATTCACTAGTTCGCATGGATACCTTAGAATCTTTCGCTGAAAGGAAGTCAAAGAAGTGATTAATGAACAAGTCCCTGAATTATCAGAAAGGTATTAATCGAATCCTATTCTAATTTAACGTTTTGCATGGATCCTTCAACTGGGATTGGTTAAATTTCGCTACATTTGTTTGACTCCCGATCCCAACAACAACTTAAGGAAATAATGGCTAGTGAGTGATAAAGTTATAAGTGTAAATCTAGTAGCTTAACAACTTAAAGGATAGTAAGTGAATGCCTAGGGATTGTACAAAGGCAATTTTGAATGACTAAGTTACCTTTAAGAAATTTTATAAGGCTCATGGGAATACTATAGCAACAAAACATAACTTTGTTATGTAGCTAATAAAGGTTCATCTTTGAGATTTCAATAGGAGATGATCACATTTATCAAATTATTATAAGTCTTCTAAGTTTGAATTACCATTGAACTAAGATGGATCTATTAGAAAGGTTAATAGGCAAGTATAGAGAATTGCAACATTTTAGGAAAAGTTCAATCATTTAAATAAATGGGTAATTAATTTAGAAAGAAAAGTGAGTGATAATAATTGTGATGGTATACAATTAATCAAAAGCAAATATCAGTAAAGAGAATGACAATAGAGTCAAAAATTAAACTTAAGAGAAAACTTAAGGACTTTAGTTATGGGAAAAGTAACTAAGAAGGATGCACAATCTTAATATTAATTTAGTAGAGGTCTAGAGAATATATATTGAATAAGAATAAAGGAATCTAAAACAAGGAATCATGCATTTATTTGGTCATAATGGCACATACAAACACTTTCATGTGATAAACTCATGAGGACTCAATTCATGAGATTAAGAAATAAAGAGAAGGATGCATGGTAAACTTAACGAACTAAAGAAAGTAATTAGTTAAATTCCTTAAGGTGTGAGGAGTAAAAGACAAAATGTTCCATATAGTGTGATAAAGTTAATAAAGATTAGGTATAAAAGCCATTGTATAAATGATTCAATAGCAATGAATTAAAGAAAATAGATCAGTGCATAATTATGGAAATGAACATTTAGTAAGAAAAGACATGAGGTTGAGAAGAAAATAACTATTGTCTTTTTAAGGTTAAATAACATTGCGTTCAAAATATTTATGGCTAAGAGTCAATTAGGCGCAAATAAATAATGTGTATAAGAGTTAAGACTTATTTAGTGCATAAGAGTTAAGACTTAGTAGTGCCTACATGATGGTTTGACTTTAAAGTTATCTTGATGATGATGATGATGTCAATAAACCTATTGACATGAGGGGAATGGAGTTTATTTGCTTTGGAATTCAATATGTAGAGGATTGTATCATTAAACTAGTATTAAATAAGGATTGTAATCTTAAGAAATCGAAAGTATATGATGATTGAATAAACATACAGAGATTAGTGATGAGATTAAATAAACTAAGAGACTATTTTAATGTAATTGATATAATGAGCAAATTTTAAAGAGTTGATAATTTGGAATTTAAAGAAGACATCCTTAACTTGAATTAGGAATGTAGGCATTAGGAGAAAATGAGTAACATGCTTTTAAGTTCCAATTTCTACATGTGAAAATAATATAGTTTAATAGAATTCATATTATTCAAATTCTTAAGTTGTTCAATTTTTTAGCAATAATTCAAGCCAAGGAGAAAGTCTTCCAAAATGTTAAATGACTTAAAAATGAGCTAGTAAAAGTAAGGTAATACAATTAAGTGATAACTTGATATAGCTAGTCTAGAAATGGAAACTTCTATTGGAGTATAACTCAAGACATAGCCCTAAGAACATTGATTTGAATGTCTACAATAACACCATAATCCTAACTAACCTTGAATCCATTAGAGTATAAGATAGTTATGTTATCATTATAGTAAATTGCTAAGGGATCCAAATATTTGCCTGTACAATATTATTTTATATCTAATTGTGTAACCTTTATGCCTTGTAGTATAATATTGTTATCATATAAAAATATTCATATTATTATGATTAATACTACTCTTAATATTATCGTCATTAATACTAGTATAGATAATATTGTTATTATTATTGTTGGCGTTGCTACTATTAATACCAGTGATGTTAAGTTTGATATTTATATTGATGCTATTATCATTTTTGGTATTATTATCATTACCAAATTTGATATAATCATGCTATTAAAGAAAGAGGCAGTACACCTAAGGGGTGTTAAAAGCTCTATGATAAAAGTATAAGTCTATAGAAAATTGAAAGTGAGGAATAAGATTATATTATGTTATTGCACATATACCACAATGGATAATTCCACATATTTGTGTTAGTGTATATGTCCTAAAACTAATTATATTAATGATTGTAAATTTGAATCGTGTTATTTTAATAATAATTCTAATTATCATATTTATACATATATTATTTGTATAATATATTTAATTATGAAATAATCTTAGAATAATTGTATTATTAAATGTCCCTAGCCATATATCATTGTAGATTAGGTTACTTTAATATATTAAAACTAGTATGTGTGGTAACTTATATGAGATATTAAATTTACACATGAGTACAAGTTAGAGAACTTGTATACTGGATCGACCCACTCTAAGAATACTACATAGATCATTGTATAAGTGTCATTCGTGATTCTTCGTGATCATTATTAATATGATCCTTTGACCTGAGATCGCCAAGGTTCTTTACATATGAGTTTCATATTTTGATGCTACTTTATATCACTTATGGTTGAGTAAATGCAAGAGTAGTTATTAGATATGTCACTTATCATGCGGAGGGATTTGTGTGATCAAGATGAAATTTGTCCCTCCTATATAATAGGAGTGACATCTGTGGGCCCTTTGATTAAGTAAAGCTGAGAAAATGCATGGTCATACTCAGATAAATTGACATAGGGTGTCAATTACATTTATTTCAGTCAACTTATTTAGAAATCAAGAAATCTTTGGATTGAGCTATATGGGAATGATATGGTTTATATCTCGTGCTCAATCGAGATATCTAGGACAAAAGAACATAGATAATGATCACATGTAAAGGTTCAGTCGAATCACTGACTTTCTCATTACTTGGATAATAATGATGTGTTGCTAGACACCGCTCATTGTTTATGATCATTAATGTGATTTATGATCATTATCAATGTAATAAGAGCCTGTAGGGTCGCACACTTAAAACTTAGTGGATTTGGAATTAATGGACCAAATTGTTTAAGCCTAATATTTGAAAATTCCATGTTATAATTATAAGACCCAATAATAAGCCTATAATAATTATACATGGAACAAAGTCCAATCAATTAGGTTTTTCTATGCATCTATTTAATATAGGCTTATTAGGTAATAATATTGATCATTCATGTATCTCAAAGTATAAAAAACCCTAACAACCCTCCTTAATCATAACCTTTGAAGAGGCATAGTTAGCACTATGAGGCAAAGGAGGAGAATTCCAATCAGTGGTCATGGATGTTCATTGGTGATCTGCTAGTTCGTGTGGATACCTTAGAGTTTTTAGCCGAAAGGAAGTCGAAAAGGTAAGTAACAAATAAGTCCTTGAATTATTAGGAAAAGTATTGACCGAATCCTTATTTTAATCTAACATTTTGTATAGATCCTTTAGCTAAGATCAATTAATTTTTGTTGTATTTTTCTAGCTCCCGATCCCAACAATTTATAGGTTATTAGGGATTTAATTAACTAATTTGTACAACAAATAGGCATTTTCCTCAAACTATATCCTAGTTATGTGCAAAAAGTCATTCAATAGCTATGCGTATTTTACATAGTGGTTAATGTTTAGGATTTAGGATTAAGTGGAGAATAACATATGCATTGATTAAATAGGAACCCTATAACACTAAAAAGAAGTTAGGGAAAGATAGCCCTGATTATTAGGAATGGATAAACAATGTATAAATTTTAGGAAATAATGTTTGAGTATAAGTGTTCCCACTTAATACAAATTTATGGTGTTAATACATTATGACTTAAATTACAAAGTTAACCTGGTCGTAAGAATTCAAAGATGATTTTTTTTAAAAAAAATGGAAGAATTGTTACAATCTTCTAAGATTTTAAAATGTCATTGTGAAAGAATAATAATTTTACATAAAGGAATAGGTGATAAAATTTTATGTTAAGAATAATTATTTTAGAAAATTGGAAATAAGATCTTTTCTTTATATGGAATAGATGAGAATAAGGAAATAAATGAAATATTTGAGCATTTAGAAATAAGTATGTGAGTAGATGAATAATTTGGGAAATTTTTTTTGAAATTACACTTTCTCTCAATGCCTTTAAAAATTCAACTCCTCATATTATCCATTTATTCCTAAAGAACCTCTAACTCTTCCACTTTTCCATCTCTTTTTTCTCCCACATTCTCCATTGCAACCAAGTTAGATAAGGAGCAAATCTCATCAAATTCTTCATGTTATTGAAGGGCAATCAAATCCTTATCTAACCTTCCAAATATCTTCTTCAAGTAAGGTAAGCAATAATCTTCTTGAATTCCTTCTTAAATTCGAACATTTTGCTTAAATGAGACTTTTGTAGGCTTTTGAGGAGTATAAATGAAATGAATAGTTTATGCTTTAATATACAAGTTTAAGTTGATAGGTTATGTTGTTTTTAAGTTGTGGTTACATGTTGTGAAGGTGTGATAAGGATATTATATGAAAATCTTAGGATATTGGGGAGAAAAAGGTTAGATGAACAATGTTTCTATAAGAAAATCTATAAATTGCAAGGTGATAGTCAACTATACACCTCAAAGCACTATTTGGACTAACATAGTCAATTATATAAGTGGCTATACAACCTAGGATTGTTCTCTGAATAGTCCTGATTAATTATATAGCCACTTATGAAAGTGCAGTGGTGCTTTTGGAGTTTTAGTAATTAACTACATAGTTAACTATAATATCAAAATTCACATCTAAGCACCTATAGTTGATTATATAATCAACTACTATCTTATTCCTTTATAGTATTACATGTTTTATAGTAGCATATAGTATTGGATGATTTCGAACATATAAAAATAAGAAAAAGTAAGCTTAAACGCAAATAATGAAATGTATAATAAGTGAGTAATAAAATATTATACTTTTAATGCCATAAATTTTGGTAACTATAATTTTCTGTGACTTAGGAAAGTTATGTTTTACAATTTTGCTTTAAAAAGGCAAGACATGTAAAGCCTTATGAACTTATACTTGTAAATGAACACATATAATTTCATTTTGGATGAGATGCTAAGTTTATGAAGTTGAGATAATTATTTAAATAGTACATTGTGTTTAATTTATGTTATTTCCAATTGTTATATATAGTATTACTTATATATGTAACTATGATTGTAATGTGAATGTGATGTCATGGGTTTAAAATAAGTGTTGATGATAACTATATTGTGATTTTGGAAAAGAATGATGATGTAGGGATGTTCAAACTATGTTATGATATCGCACCAAATCCATGTGTCCCATTTATGAAGGGATAAGGCATATCTTGGATGAATAAGGTTAAGTTTATGAAGAAATAAGAATGGTTAAAAGTCATAAGGAGGTTTATTTACTTTCTACTTACAATTGCTTTAAGATACTTTAATTTAATTCTTATAAACTAAATGAGTGGAGTATTGTTATTATTATGTTATACACACACACACACATACATGATTGTTTGTAAATGGCTTTTATCAACTAGCAAGATTGTGCATATATGAATGCAATAGTTGGTGATTAAAACGTCCCAAATGAGTGAAATGTTATAAAGTAACCAATATGATAGGGATAGAGTTAAACATCATGTGCATTATGTTTATATCTTTGTAAGGCATACTTAAACCATCCCTTAGAATTGTCTCTTTCCTATAACTTTTTCTTCCTTTATATGAGTTTGACAAAGATGTAGTTATTGAATTTATAAAAATGTCATACATTATATTTAATTTCCACTACTCTTGCTTATTAAGTTCCCTAAGAAAATTCACTTTCTCTTTTTTCTTTTTCCATAGAGGTTTCCTCCTTCGGTACTCAACTACTATTTATTACGATGGAAGTGGACTTGATTGTGCACTTTAGCACTTAAGTGAGTTACCAAGCAATTGGAATAGATAGTAATATGTCTACATATCTATTGCATAGTGATTTTGTATCCATTTGCATTTATCTTTAAGATTGCCTATATCCATTAAGGATTAGAGCATCATAACACATACTTCAAAATTCCATCATTTCTATTGTAAGGTTGGTAGGTGGTTATTAAGTGCAACCCTTCATATTGGTCAAATGCTCTGGGATGGGTTATGATACTGTTTTTCCAAGTTTAGGGGTTTTTTAGTAATTTTTCCCTTGGTTCAAATATCCATATAGGTTTGATAATTCCATGGTTACAATCCTTACATTTTTATCTTTATTTCAGTACAAAATGTTGTCATTATCTCACTCAAAGCATGGAGAAAAGATCTTATATCAACTTTTAAAAACTATTTATGGCAAATGTCATTTTGTTCAAAATACTTGTTAGAAGGTAGAGTGTTAACAAGTCCAATAAGGTGGCTTCACATTGAGTTTGAAGCTCGAGCATATTAACTTGTAACTATTTCCTACACACTCAAACCTATAGAAGCAAGTATATATCAAGTGAATGGAATTGTCTCACTCCATAATCAAAATTGTCTCTACTTTAGCCCATTGTGCCTAAAAATACCTAGAGTAAAGCATTCTTGTGACTTAATATGCATGGATGCTTTAATGATAATCAAATATGACTCATAACATGTTGTACATGAGATTTTCTTCAAAGAAGGATAAATCAGAGATGTCTTGCTATCTATCCCAAATGTACAAAGAGGGAATTATAAAAGGTAGTATGTTTACCAAGAGTAAAAAAGATATATCACAGTTTTGACTAAAAAGTTACTAACTTATGACATAATAGCAATTAGGATTCAAGAATAGGCTAAAATTAGTATGAGCTTATGGGCAAAAGCAAAGGTTGAGTGTAATAGGGGTTAAGTGTGAAAAAGGTTGACATCCCATTAAAAAAGGGGATTAAGAAAGTGAAGAGAAAGAATATAGGGGGGAAAAGGAAAAAAGGGAAAAAGAGGTGAATATGGTGATTACAAAGCTTAAGAGAAAGTGAAACTTCAAAGGTAATTTTGGACATAGTGATAAAAAAATGGAAAGACTTAGAACATCATATGAAGTTGAAACATCTTAATTTCATTCATCCTAAGTCAAATCAATCACTAGACCCCAAAGTCTACTCACATCAAACTTATAAGAAGGTATTGAAGATTTTGTTCATAGAAGTTTGAAGTTAACACAATTTTAAAGTGGGAAGGTTCTATTACAAAACTCAATTCACAAGTATAAGCAATTTTAAGAGTCAATAACAAAGCATATAAAACCATCTAACTTCATTGGGTGGTTATTTGATGCTTAGTTAAGGTTTCCCTTGTTTCATTAGAAACATTATCCATATGTAACTGTTATTTACATTTATATTAATAAAAAATTGATATTTATTTATATTTGTGATTTAAAAAAATCTAAAATCATGGTAGAAAAAAATCTTTCTTTGAAAAGAAAAAAGAATTTACTTTTTGCAAACTTTCAATATTTAATATTAATTAAAACACTTTCATTCATTATAATATTTTATAAATGTATTTTATAGAAAATGTTTTCTATCAAAACAAATTGAGCTTAAATTTGTTTTTATTTTTCTTAACTATGTTTTTAGTGTCATTTGGTTTGCAACTATGCTTTTATTTAGACTCTGATGCATGCAATTTTAGGTATATAGTTATGTTCTCATCCCTATAACTATTTTTAGTGCATAAAAAGATAAATAAATAAAAAAACTTTAATTTTAACTAATGACAAAGTAATGGGTGTGTGACACATAGATAGTGAAGAGGCACTGTGCATAAAAGACTTTATTGATATTGATATTTATATTGACTATATTAATAATTATAATTATAATTAGATTCAAATCTCAACTTTTTATTTTTATTTTTTTGACATTGCATAAATTATTGATATAAATTTTCATTAGATATAATTAAATAATGATGGCACAAGTACACACACATCAATTAATCACATACAAACTAGTCACATACATCTTAGCTACATGGGAAAATCTACTCAACTTCTCACATACCCACCATAAATTAGCATTAGATTTGTTTTAAAATGTTATGAAATAAATTAATAGGAGAAATATAAATCATCCCTTTATTTTTGGAGTAGTTGTGTATATTTATTTTTACTATCACTTTCTAAATCTATTCACAAGTGGTACAATACTCTTACACATGGTCTTTATCATAGTTTTAATAAGAATTGAAATGCTACATTGTACATAAGGATCATAATCATATGCTTTTATATTCATATTGAACAAATAAATCTTATCAAAATGATCAAAATATTCTTTAACTGGAAAATATTCAAAAAAATTGTACATAAGTGGAATAGTTCTTGAATTTGAATCACAAGTCATCCACTCTAACTTGATCTTTTCACAAGGCCTAGAACTAAAGTACATTTTCCCTATCAAATAGCTTGCAAGGTAGTAAGGGTGATCATCAGTTGGTTAATAATGGTTAAAACTATTTTTTCAACCAACCGTTCTTAATTTATAAGTGTTTTTTTTAAACCAAAATTAACCAATTATATACTCTTAATTGAATTTAATCGATAAATTCAATTTCGATCAGTTAAATTCGATTCGGATCAATTTAAATTCTAGAAAAAAAATAAAAATACCAAAATAAATTATTCTAATAATTAAAATTAAGTTATAAACATATATTAACATCATAATTTCATTAATATAATTATAAAAAGAAGTAATTAAGTATTAAATTATAAAAAAATAAATTTTTAACTAAAAAAATTAATATATATTTCAGTTAATGTTGGTTAATTATGAGTTATTGCAGTTAAAAGTTTTCATTTGCAATTAATTGATCATCCAAAATTTGTAAATTTTTTCTCTATTTTTAATCGATAACAATATATTAACTACTCTTAATTGACCAACTTTGAATTCAGTTGGTTGGTTAAAAATGGTTTGAAAATATTTGATAATCCCTATAGGGTAGATGCTAGGTACAATTTATCACTTACAAATGAATTTTAAAGTAATTGTAAAAATTAATAACTATGAGTGTTAAATATAATTATTTTGAATAGGGTTAATTTATGTTCTCTCTAAAGAAATTGTCAAACAGTTTTAATTAATTTTACCATATAAAAATCTTGTTTCTCACCTCTAACTTCTTTTTGTACTATATTTGTGATTAGATGAATTTATTATTAAAAAAAATTTGCTTCAAAATGTTAAAAGTAAGAATGAAACATAGGTTATCAAGCTAGTTTTTATCAATGCAATAGCTTGAGGCAATTTGGGTTAACTTTTTGTGCTTTTTCTTTTTTTTAGTTTTATTGAAGATCTAGGTCCATGTTTGAAACTTGCAAAGGCCTATGTGAAAAATTGGGCCATATGATATTTGGCCCAATTAAGGACTAATTTATAATTACAATAATTACATTATATCTTTTGCAAATTGCCCCAAACCAGAAACACGGAATAGCCAGTAGAATTTCAAGAAATATTTGTAATGTGTCAATATGGTTACCTTAGTCACTTCACTCTACCTGTCATTTTGTCCCTACAGCAATCACATATATTTTTAATTTCCTTTAAAAAAAATTCAATTTTGCTCAGTTTCATTCCTAGGAAATATTTTATAACAATTTTGTTAATATTAATTTATCTATTAAAGAAGTTCATATCACATATATACGAGTTATATAGGACATGTACAATGGAGCAACTACAAGTGTAAGAACTTCTGGAGGAGAGACAAAAGATTTTACTATAAAGATAGGTTTATATCAGGGTTCAGTCTGAGTCCTTACTTATTTAATCTAGTCTTGGATATTCTTACTAAGGATATATAAGAGACTATCCCTAAATGTATATTATTTGTAGATGATATAGTCTTGATTAAAAAATCACAGAAAGAGGTTAATTATAAATTGAAACTTTGGAGATAGACTTTGAAATCAAAGAGTTTTCACTTAAGTAGGAGTAAGACGGAGTATATGCATTGTAAATTTAACAAGAAACAAGATAGAAATGATTTAGAGATAAGAATTGGAAAGCATATCATACCACAAATATCTAAATTTAAGTACTTAGGATCTTTTTTACAAAGCAATAGAGAAATTGATGAATATGTCATACACAGGATACAAGCTGGATGGTTAAAATAGAGAAAAGCATATGAAGTTATTTGTAATTGTAAAGTACTTATTAAGTTTAAAGGAAAGTTTTATCAGACCACTATACAACAGCTGTGTTTTATGGTAGTGAATGTTAAGCTCTAAAGGGATAACGATAGCAAAAAATAAAGGTAAAATGAGAATGTTAATATGGATGTGTAGCCATACAAGAAAGAATAAGATTTGAAATGATTGCATACAAAGGCATATTGCTTAGCACCTATTGAGGAAAAGATAACAGAAAATCAATTGAAGTGGTTTGGTCATATGCAAAGAAGGTCATTGGAGGCACTAGTGAGAAGAGTTGATCATATGATTTTTAACCCTGTGAAAAAGTATAGAGGGAGGCCAAAAAAAATATGAAAGAAAGTTATAAAAAAAAGATCTTTTAGTGAATAATATCACTGAAATTCTGGTTTATGATAGAATCTAATGGCATCATGTGATTTATGTAGCTAATCCCACTTAATGGGATAAGACTTTGTTGTTATTGTTGTTATCTGTAAAAGAATGAAATTGAACTAATTAATCTTCATACGAACAATAATAAATGGGTAAAATTAAATAAATTAATATATTACAAAGATAAAATTAATATAAAATATTTCACAAAGATAAAATTGAGAAAATTTAAATTTCATAAGATGAAAAACAAGGTTTACTCTTTTTTTTATTTTTTTCTAATCTTTCTCAAATTATTATCCTACACTTTATATTTTGGTAAATAAGATACTCTATACATTAAAAATAAATAAACGCCCTGGTATTAGGGGTGTAAATGAATTAAGTTACTCGTACAAGATCAATTTATAAAAATTCGATTCGAGCTCGAATTTTAACAAGTTGAGCCTAAATGTGCTCAGCTTATTTATTAAACGAGTCAAGCTTGAATTTTTTATTACTTGACTTGAATTGTTCGTAAGTTTAAACGAATTTAATATAAAATATATTTTTATTTTTTATATTATAATATAAAAAATTCACTATGCTTGTTTAGGCTCATTTAAATTCGTATAACCTCATTTAGGATCATTTAAGCTGAAATATAACATAAGCTTAAGTTTAAGTTCAAATATTTAAATTCGATTAGAAATTTAAAATAAAGAATTTAAAACTCGTTTTAATTCAAATAAGTTCAATTAAACTCATGTTCAAATCAAACTCAAGTTCGAGCTCGACTTTTTCAAGTTTGAGCTCGACTTTTTCAAGTTTGATAAGCTCGAGCTCGAGCTCAAGCTCAAATTCTAAACTTGTTTAATATTATTTAGCTTAAATTTGAGCATGCAGATCTTTGACTTGACTCGTTTGCACCCCTACCTGATATTATAATTAAATAGATAAAATTTAGATAAACTTAATAATTTCATTCATGAAATTATAAGTCATTGGTAAAATAATTCATGAACTATATAAAGTTATAAGTTCATCTTCAAATAATAATAATATATAATTTTGCCCATTTGTATAGTAATTCAAGAATAAAAATATCTCTACAAATTGATACAAAAAGATAAAATTATTTATACAAATTATTGTTAAAGAATAAAATTATAACTTTCATATAATTTAGAGATTATTTTCCTAACACCTTATAAAATCATTAATTTTATTAAAAATTTAAGAGGCTATTTCTTTATTTCACAAATACTAGAACTAAAATTCTTCGAACTACACCTGGACAATATTTCTCAAAGTTGAGAAGGCAATCACCATAAAACCAATGCATAATTTTACGATCAAATAATGATTCCCAACAGGGATTTGCTTTGGACCAACACAACTTTGTGCAATTTTTTTGTAACTTTTCCATTAAGCCCTTACGTATAATATTTCATATTACAAATTACCAAATTTTATGAAATTACAAAATATGACAAAAAAATTATTAAATTTGATTAAAAAATTGTAATATTTTATTAAAAAAAGTTCCACCACTATAATTTAAAACACTTGAATGATTTTATAAAAAAATTACGAGTTTTACATATAAAATTAAAAAAAAAAAAGGTTACAACTTTCCCGTAAAATTACACGTCTCCTAAAGTCATACCAAAGCAAAACTCTTCCTCGTATTAGACCAGGATTTTTAGGTCCAGCATATGGTTGACTCCCTACTTTTCCAACAATTTGATCTAGTGTAAACTTGAGAGAGACACAAATTTAGTTGTGAAACACTTTTTCTCCTGGAATGGTATGTAGTTTGCATAGAAGACTACAATTGTGGAATAGTTGATCTGAAAAGGTTAGGTGGGGAAGGATTAATTTGAGATGAATTAACGAGGAAAAAGAAACATGATTCACAAGATGCTCATATCGATAAAAGAAGAGTAGTTATCACAGAAATTTCAGAGCAGGAGTTCGAGTTTCAAGTTCAGCTACAAGCTCATCGTTTTGTGGGATCTAGCAGTGAAGTTTCAAGGATGAAGAATGAAAATGGTTCAAAAAATCAGAATATGCAAAATGAATTTTAAATTACGGAAGAGTTGACACAATGAGCAGACGGGTGAAGAAAATTTTAGAAAAATAAGGCATGATAATTAGATGGAAAATAATCGCAAGAGAAGGTTCCCTATTTCTGAAGGTAGCCCACAGATAGCTATTGAAATTTTAAAACAACAACCCTCTCAAGCATCTGGGTACCTCAGAGTCTCATTGAAGTAAAGGAGGATATGATGGTTGATAGTTTGTCTGAAAATTTAGCCTTATGCTCAATGGGTTTCCATGGGGCTGTCCCTAATCCACCTCCTAAGCAACCACGAAAGCTATGGCTTGGAATTGTATAGGTTTAAGCTGCACCTCTACAATTCAACGATTTAAAAAACTTGTGCACAAGCATGGTCCTGATCTTGTTTTGTAGCTGAAACTTTAGTATCACTGGAAAAAGCCAAAAAAATTACATGGAGCTTAATCATATAGCTGGATTAGACGTAGAGGGACACAATGGGGGTACTCTATGGGGATGGAATGATAACCTTCTGGTTAGGCCAATTCAAGTGAATCATCACTGGGTTCACTTGAAGGTGGATTACCCATCCTTTGGTTCTGTTTTTTGTAACAGGTATTTACGGCCCTCAAAAGCAAAATAACAGAGATATTTTGTGGCAGTTTATGAAGCAAACCACTACTCAAATTCAAGCACCATGACTACTAGTTGGTGACTTTAATCAGGTCATGTTTACGGAGGAAAAGATTAGTGCGTGCTCAAAAGCGGAGGGAGCTAAAGGTTTTCAAGTTGTTGAGTTTAGAAATGGTTTAATCGATCTCAAAAGTAAGGGTATGTATACATCGACCAATAATAGAGTAGGTCCTTAAAATGTATGGGGAAGACTAGACAGAAGTTTGTGTAATGGAAGATGGTTAGTTGCTTTTCCTTACACTTGTGTGTCTGTGCTTCCATTTTTGCATTGGATTATTCTCCTCTTCTAGTCAACACTATTAGGCCACATACATATAGGAGACATGTCTTTTGTTTCCAAAACATGTGGTTGGAACATCCACCTTGTCAGGATATTGTGTTTAATGCTTGGCAAAGAGAACAAAAGGGATAAACTGCTCATCAATTAACCACTAAACTGGCTGAAACAAGGAAGGCTTTGAAAGAGTGGGATACGACTAATTCCAGCAAATTAAACACCCGGATAAGATACAGGAGAAAAAACTAATGGTAGATATTGAAAGTGAGAAGCAAATAAGAAATCAACTTGAATTTTGTCTTCATTGTCAACAAATCAAGTTAGCACGAAAGGCTAGGCAGTTATGGTTAATTAATGGAGATCAGAATACAAAGTATTCCCATTTGATTGTGAATAATAAGAGGATTAAAAGATGGATTGAGGCCTTCAGAGATAATGAAGGGGATTGGAACTCAGATCATTAGGCAATTAAATACATAGTTGTGAAATATTTCAAGCAACTATATGATGATTCAAAGTCTAGATCTGATCTAATGCCATTGGAGCAATTTCAGGTTCCTAGATTAGCTGACGGACATATTGACATACTCAAAGAACAGTTTGGTGTACAAGAGGTCGAAATGTTGTTTTTCTTATGAATCCTGACAAAGCACCTAGTCCTGATGGTTTTAGAAGAAGATTTTTCCAGATATTTTGGGGGATTGTAAAATCTCAAGTTCAAAAGATGGTGATCTCTTTTTTTGGAAAGAGAGTGTTTGCTAAAATCCTTGAATCAAACTAATTTGTGCTTAATTCCTAAAAGTAAAGATCAAGTTACAATGGCAGACTTTAGACCTATTAGTTTATGAAATGATGCTTATAAAGTTATTTCTAAAGTAATTGTCGGATGCAAAAGATCTTGAATGAAGTTATTTTACCCCACCAGAATGCCTTTATCAAAGGTAAGGTAAATTTTGACAATATAATTATAGCTACGGAAATAACTAATTTTATGAGGAAGACTAGAAGCAAAAAGTGTTTTGGGAGAGCTTTAAAAGTTGATTTTCTTAGGGCTTATGATAAGATATGGAGTGCAATTAAACAAGTCTTAGAATACATGAAGTTTCCACAAAAATGGATCCAATTCTTGATGGAGTGTATATCAACTGTTTCATATAAGTTACAATCAATAGGGACAAAACAGAAAATATCAAACCTACAAGATGACTAAGACAATGAGATCCAATATATCCTTCTACTTTTATCTTGTGTGCAATTGTTTTATCAGCTGTGATTCAACAAGCTGAAAAAGATAGGAGCATCCAAGGTATACAAATTAGCAAGAAGGCTCCAAGAATTAGTCTTTTACCTTATGCTGATTATTTTTATTAAAGCAACTCCACAATCTTGTCAATCTATTAATGAGTTGCCGTTGAAGTTTGGAAACTGGCCAAGATTAAATGTTAACAAGAACAAATCTGAGGTTTGGTTTAGTTCTAATACTCCAAGGCAAGTTAAAGAGTCTTTGGCAGATTTAATTGGGGTTTAATTAGTTCCTAGTATTGGTAAGTACTTGGGTTAATGGATTGATGACAACAAGGTAAGGCTACAATTGGTAAGAATATCATGGAGAAAATTAAAAAGAAATTACAGGGTTGGAAAGCCCAGAAGTGTCTCATGTTGGAAGGCCGATTTTATGTAAAACTGTTTTACAAACTATTTCTTCTTATCATATGGCTACAATAAGACTTAAAACTGAAAATATTCAGAAAATAGAAGGTTTCATTAGGAATTTCTGGTGGGAAGGAAATTCAGATGGTAAACAGTTGCATACTAAAGCTTGGGACAGATTAAAGCAACCTGTAGGTAGAGGGGAACTTGGTTTCAGGGATTTGAAGAATTTAAATGAATCCTTTTTAGCAAAACAGATGTGGCGAGTGGTTTCACAGCCAAATATAATGATTAGCAAACCCTTTGTTCAAGGTTATGCAAGAGGCAGATTCGAGGAAATTGGTAAGATTAAGAATACTGATTAATGGAGATCGAAAGAAATCCAAAAAGTGGGGATTTTGATTACTGAAAATTTGTTCTAGCAAATAGGAAAGAATGATCAAGTTCAAATGGGAAGTAGGTTTTGATGGCCCATTGCAGGTCGATGTATTCAAAATGTCACTTGTGTTGCTGACTTAAGATCACAACAGCTAAGGAGTTGGCATAAGGATAGAGTTCATCCATCTTTTAATTAGGTATATTGGGACAAAATCTTGAAGATAACTCTGTCCCGTTTGGATACTGAAGATTGCTTGGCTTGGGTAAAGTCTAGTTCTGGTTTATATTCGGTTAAAGAAGGTTATAACATTCTTTGTAATAGACACACTGATATCAATGATGCTGATATGAATTTCCGGAAGACATTATGGAATTTGCCTTTACCGGGTAGAGCCAATCTTTTTTTATGGAAGATATGCATTGGGGCTCTTCCAACTAAACAGTTGTTGCATCGACGGAACATAATTCTGGAACCACTTTGTGTGTTATGTCAGAATGAGGAGGAGTCAATTAGTCATTTGTTTATGAGCTACTCTTTTTCAAAAGCTGTGTGGTTTGGTTTTGGACTCAGATTAAGAATTCATGAGGTGCTTTATCGGGATATTAAAGAGTGGTTACAGAGGTTGATTCAAGACAACAATCGGGCAGAAAATGACAAAATCAACATGATATGCCAAATCGCAGTTATTTTATTTGCCGTGGTTTGTTAGGAATGATATCGTTTTTTAATTCAGTAGCACCATATGTAAATAGAATTTTACAATTAATGAAGAAATGGAGATTTGAATATATAAAAGTTAAGAAAAGTAATTTACCTGTCCAAAGCGATCTTCCAGATGCGTGGACGATGCCGATTTCGAGGACTGCAGTTAGGAGCATCAGTAGCCAGAGGATCCGAAAGAATTTTAGGAATAGAACTAAGCTGTTCACTAAGAGTATTTTGGTTATAGATAATCAAATTCATTTTACAAACAAACACCCATTTCAGGGCATCGGAGGAACAGATCAATATGCTCTTATAGCTTTGAGGCTTCTGCTGATGATTTCGTGGTTGTCAGAAAAAGGGGAGTTTGCACGTCTTCTCAAACGTTCAGATTCACAGAACAGTTGCAACCTCGGAATCTAAGCAAGGAGGTCAAGAGTTAGGCTTCTCAGTTGACAGTGTGCAGGTGTTCTACCAAAGAAATTTACCTCCAGTTTTAGATAATGAGATAGTTAACGTATTACACCAGTAGTTGGACCGGCAGATGTAATAAATGGGTAATTACGCCTTTGTAATGTTACTGTTTATTTTGCGCCCCAGAGAAAAAAGATTGTTTGTGAAAATCATCAGAAATTGACATAATGTTATTTGTGCCAATATAACTAACTGATGGTCAAATTACAGTTCGTCCAACATGCACTGAATAAAGAAAGGAAAAAAATAACGGTTTGTAAGGTTTCTTATTACACTGAGACGAAGTCTTAAACAACTACGTTTTATGTCTTTGATTTGATTCTACAGTTTTTACTTTGAGTCACTAAAGATATCTATGCAAAATAGCCATAAGATCTTAAATGCAGCATGCTGAGCCCCCAGCAATGACGGACTAAATTGCATGGATAGTACCGCATAGGAGAGCCACTTTTCTCTTCCTTATTTATTTATTTTTTTTTTTTTGGGGCCGACAATCAAGCTCGTCCGGTACGTCTTCCAACTCTGAGCGCCAATTCAGTATCAATTTTAAGAGAGATGTCGAGTGCTTTCACAGAATGTGTGAGCAAACCACTGCAGAAAATTCGAGTCAGTGTCGTTATAATTGCCAGAAATGCTATTACAAAGATGAGCTAGTCAAATGCAAAAAGTGCCTCTAAGGCGTTTGCCTCCCCAGGGTTGAGAGGCACTAATTAGGCACTCGCTTAAGTGAAGTGAGGTGCAAAAAATTAGGAAAAATTAAAAACACAAACACACACACACACAAAGAATAGCTATTTTTTTAAGTATATTAGATAAATTTAGCAAATAAATATACGCCCAAGTATAAAAGCCATATAAAGCAATATTAATAAAGCAAGAAAGTTAAAACTATAACTGAAAATGACAGTAACCAAAGTCACTGAAGGGAAACAGAAATAGAACTAGACTTCAATGGAATCGTCAGTTCCATAGTAAACAAAATTAGACTTCGATGGAATCATCAGTTCCACAGTAATCATCACTCCTTATTTCTTTCCTTGGATTTGCATCCGTCAACATCCCTCTCAATCTCATTGTCTGAATCACCACCTTCAATACTTCTAGGATTTGAAGATGATGCTCTTATGGCTTTACACTTGCATTTTTGGCTTGGCTCCTAGTTCTTTTACTTAGTTCTCTAACACCTGCTGCCTCAGCCACAGTACCCACATGTTAATTCTTCATTCTCGTCACCCAAGGCAACAACACCTTCAGCATCTTCATCAATACAAGATTCCACCCCCATTTTACCGACTAACCATTCAATACTTTCTTCAATATCATCCAAACAAATGGGGTCAATAGTATCTTTCTGTTCTTAATGGGCTGTGAGAACTTGGTTTCTTATACCCCCACCCCCCTTTTTTTTTTTTTTTTTTTTTTGGGGGGGGGGGGGGGGGGTTGTAATAGCAGGAGATTCTTATATTTATTTTTTACTCCTAATTGACCACTGCATGTCATCCTTTTTGTTAGGTTTTATTAGCAATTGGTACAGTAGGACAATGATATGTCAAAGGTTTATGAAGTGAGAGACATGTTACCCATCATTTCCCTATAAAAACGAAGTAATTCCATAAAACATTCTAATTTATTCAAAGTTATGGAGCGGAAGTTCAGCATCAACAGTTGTTAGGCTACCTCAACAAAGCATTGTCCACAAAGAAAATGACAGTAATGACCTAATTAATTGAGTGTAATTATAAGGAGTAATAGCATAATATAACCTAAAACAGACAACCTCTCAAGTATTCCTTATAAAAGATTTGTGACCCTGATTTAAAAAATCACTGTTTGAGGCATTTATATCCCTTAAATGCATCATCGTACCCTAAAATGAGAGATAATAATTTCCTGTCTTGATGCATTGATTCCAGTTTACCTTCACCAACACAAACAATTACCATTTGATAGGATAAACTGAACGACTCTAAACAGAAAGGGAAAGTAAAGAAAAATTTTGGATACCAGAGGTCATGAAAAGTTACAGGACATACCTAGAAATGTAGGTTACTCCAGTTTGTCCAATTTTATGCACCGTTGCAAGAGTTACATTGCCAGATGCCTGGCATTACACCAATGAAAAATCTAAACTTAGTTAAACCACTATCAATAAACAAATAAATGTCCTGGATTATTGTCAAGTAATTCCAAGACCAATCGCACTTTTAGTGCTCCTTACTTATGCTTGATGATTTTCTATTCACCTCTGTAAGCAAGCAAATTTCTCAACAAAACGATGAAAAATGAAAGAGATATTTTTTTGTTTTTTTTTTTTAGGGGGGGGGGTAAGATTTGAAAAATAATGATAATATCTGCAGCAATATAATCTTATGCATACAACTGACATATAATCCAAATAAATATGAAATTAAGATTAAATGCCAGAGATTTACTCTTGGTACCTCAGTCTCAAATCTCCCATTGACCAACTGCACTGCATCTTTAAGCATAGACACATCCACATCCCCATTTGGTAGGGGTACAACCATATTATCCAACATTATCCGGGTCAAAGATGTCTTTGTTTGAGATGCATATTGTAATACTTCTTTCACTTCCTCAAGGGTCCTGGTCTCAACCTAGGGAGAAAAACAACCACCTTAAAACTAAAATTGCTGCTGCTGCTGGAATTAGGGCACATGCATGCACAGACAGACAATGAACACTAAGACAGACACAGACACTAAGTTAGATGATGTAATATTATACCTAAACCAATGTCTTTTTGCATGGCTAACACCACTACATGCACAAAAATCAGATAAATATTTGGGACTGGATAAATTATCAGTTTGGCGTCAATCAGTCATTCAGAGAGCAGGTAAGTTATATTGGAGAAATGTGGATGACAAACAAAAATAATAACCCTTAAAACTCACAATCTAATAGATTGTCAGTAGTAAGGAATCACACTTTTGTTACGAACTTTCAATATTGATACAATACAAGGCCTCAAAATTAGAAAGTAATACATAAAAGAAAGAACCAGTACGTTACCTCAACCTCCATATGAAGGTTTTGTTGCTTCAAATACTGGTCAACAGCTCTAATTGCATTAGTAGCACCTCCAGCTATTGATATATGGTTATCTTTTATCATCACCATGTCAAACAAACCCATCCTGTGATTCCGACCCCCACCAATCAGTACCTATAGAAGCAAAAATACAATGTTTGTCAATTTTATTAAAAAATAAATAAATAGGTAGTTAATATAGAATCAAGCAAGTGATACAGACCGCCCACTTATCCAGTAATCGTAAACCTGGAGCAGTTTTTCGTGTCTCCAATATATAAGCAGGATACGCAGCATCTGCCATTGCCTATGAAAGACATTAAAACTGGAAAAGAAATCCAGATATATAACAAAAATTAAAAAACAAGAATTCACCAACCATTAGGCATAGTAGACATAACATATTTTTCCATTCTATTAAAGTTAATCAAAATTCAAAAGCTGAAAAAACTTCATTTTTTTTTTTAAACTTCATATTTGTTAGTCATATTTAGTTCATTACCTCAGATGATAATAAAATATATGTATGAAGCACATATTAAGAATTTACGATATTTAATCAATACAATGCCTAACAGAGCACTGTTCAAGAGTTGGCAGGAGTGACATCCTTATTTTCTTTTATGTATTTTTAAGTTTCCCTAAAAATTTGTTTGAAATTTACAGGAAAACCACAAAAAAGAGCAGCATTTGTTAATTCCTCCTTAAAAGTATAAAATTGGACTCTGGACAACCAAGGTACAAATTTTAATAATTCTTCTAGTTAAATCTAATCAGTGTAGCCATTTTTGCCATTTTAGTAGACAGCTAGCCAAGTTGCTAATAATGAATAAAAATATATCCAATGGCCCTATAAGGACCTTCAGAAATGACGTCTAATGTAAGCTAATTTAGTTCAGTTTGAGGTGTCATTGTGCTTTGTTGTCTATCAATCACAATTTTATCAAAGGAAATTTGCCAAAATGTAAATTAATGAAAGAACAGAGTACCTTGGTCAGAGTTGCAATACCACTCATCCTCTGCATAAAGTTTAGCACTACCCTTTCAGCTACTACTATGCAGTGTGCCCGTCCTACTCAAATTATTGAGGATTAAAAGTAGCAGCAACAACAACAATAACAACAAAGCCTTATCCCAGGTCATGAAGATTAAAAGTAGCAATTTAAAAAAATTATTTAAACATAATAGAAGTATGTTTGTCTCCTCTTCCTTTCTCTGGTAATATTTTCCTTACTGTTTTCTTACCAGAAACTTTTCCAAACTGAAGTCCCTTATGGACATAATCTCCATCCTTTAGAGACCACTCAACCTGAAATTCAAAAGTAACTCTGTAATGTCTCAGCCTGCTATGTGCTAACCACACATAATGTAAGCACAAAAGCCTGTTGCCTTCACAGCCATACCCTCAAAGAAGGATCAACCTCATGAAATATCATTTCTGCAAGTGCAATCCCAGCGATAGTACCAACATCCTTTGCCAAGAAGTAGGCTTCCACTTCCATGTCAGAGGGAATGGTGGCCAAGCATGTTACATCACCTGCACTTGAAACACTTCTGTTGCTCAATGCCATGTATGTAACTAAGCAGTATAACTATCAAATAGAACAGATTATCTATCAGTCTTCATTGAAGAAAGATTAAACACACACCTCGATCCCCAGCATCCTCTGCAAGGGCTAATTTAATAACTTCCTTCAAATCATAAGTTGGGTGTATGGGGGGCTTTATTGCAAAGGACTCAGATGAGGGGCTTCCGACATCAGTTGAAGACATTTTAACAACCCTCCTGCAGTTGAATACAATTCAAAATAAACAACTTAACAAATTTATGAAATATATTTATTGTCAACAGGAACTATTGCTATATAGCTATATATTTTGTAGACACTAAAGCCAATTTAGCATGGTTTTTTCCAATCAATTGATTTCATATGTAATTGATGCATTACTTATTTCATATTGCCATAAGTTAAGCATAAAATCGGCCCTGCAGCTTTTTAATATGTCAATAATACAAAATATCCGTAGCTGATTATAAAGACATATGTTTTAAAAACTTACAAAAAACAAAAGAAAGTATAATCCAGCGTGCTTCATATAGTATCACAAAATGATCACGTGCTTATAGTTCTTTTTCTTTTAGCTAATATTAGAAGCATAATTACATTCATAATAACTACTATAGGATCTTCTTAGCCAAGGTTGAAGAATTTCATGGAGTGTATGATGCAAAATGATCCAGTATTAAAAAAAAATTATGATATGAAAGACAAGAAAACTAACACTGCAAATAATAAGTTTGTGGCATCAGTAGTCATAAAAGTCCAAATTGGCTGAATAACTTTACCTGATTTTTGATTGTGCTAGGCCTGGACAATTAACTGAGAAGCTATACAAAAACAATGTAAAAAAATATCAGAACTAAAAAGACCATAGAGAGAGCAAAAAAATCAAAGCATTATAAACCCAATGGAATGAAGCAGATATATTGAGGTCGTACTAAGTAGACAAGCAAATAAGAAGAATGAGAGGGCTGAATTAAGGAACAAGAGTCCCTATCCAAAATCCATATCAAGCAATAGGAAGAAAACAATTCTTAATGACCTCAGATTTACACCCTTTGTACAAAGCAACAACAAATCAAAACCAAAACCCTCTTTTCCACCTTTGTCTTCACTGCCCTCCCATGTTCCATCTTTCTGTAATCTGATTCTCCTATCAGTCATGCCCTTAGAGTACAACTCATCTAAATCTGTCGTCAATTCTACTCTCCCTCCACTGCCCACCCCCCAAACTTTCCCTCTTCCCTCCTATTCTTTTTTGATAGAAAGAAGACATCACTAGGAGAGAATATATGGAAATAGGATAGAGTATCCTCCTAGATTCTGCTGCCAAAAGGCTATAAGAAATGGCAAATCAAAACATAGAAAACAAATACATTAGCCCAAAACAGCAGCCCATTTGCTCTTTAGAACTTACAAACCCTGGGAGAAATCATTTGCTTTAAACCATAAAAAGGCTAATAGCATATTCTTGTCCCCAAGAAGATGAATAGGCTGAACTTCTGTTCAAAGATACTAGTATTGATTCCAGCATAAGCATCATAAGACTGCAAACTGTGCACAGTTCCAAAGAGCCTTCTCTTAATATATCCTAGTCCCAGAATTCACTCTGATGCCTCTTTTCCATCTTTGTGATCAGTGAATTCCATCCTACTTTTTCTCCCCTAGCTATGGAGAATTCTCACTCCCCCTTCCTCCAGTAAACAATCTATTGAGCTCCAAAATTCCCCTTTTTTCATGATATTGTCACATCATCGGCCTAATGAGAACTTAATAATGGAGAACTAATAATCCCAGTTTGTGTTGCCTTTCAAATATCTAGATTAATGGTTGCACTTTAAAGCCAAATACTTTTAATGAACTTCCTCCATTCTGCCCAAAATAAAACCAATTCTACTATTATGCGAACAGCCAAAGTTCTACAAAGAATGGAATGAAGTCTTTTTCCTTCAAGCCAACCTAAAACAAATTGCCCACGACCAAAGAAGATTATCTAAACTTAAGGTGAACTCTTATAGAAGAAAATGCCCCAAGGTTCGATGCTTCCATTCAAAATTAGAAATTTGAGCTTGATATAACATGTCACTCACATTTTGTTTGTTTTGCTTCCCTAAATAAATCTACAAAAGCCAAATTTAAAAATAATAGGATTATTACATTTATCTAAAACATGAAGTAAGCTTCTTTTATTTGCACCATTTTACACTCTTCCCGTACTATCGCTGTAAAGGTCAATTCCCAACAAGTTAGAGCCTTTATGGCCTTTCAAATCCCAATGAGATCACAAGCACCACTCTATTTCATTAATTTTGAATTCTTGAATAACAAAGAATTCTAACCCAGAAACTAAATTTTTTCCCCAAAGAATATTGCATAAATCCCCCTAAGATTACGAGACTGATTAACCAGTCCGAATTACCAATACTATAATCTAAACTGCGTAGAAGGAGACAACCTGAAAAAAGACGGAGCTCCACGATCAGATGGCGGCGGCAGCGTCCAGGGTGGAGAAATGTGCAGTGAGACGGTGGCCGGAGAAGAGAGACTGGTCGGACTCATAGGAAGTAACTGTTGCTTTAAATTTTAATAGAAAGCAGAGAACGAGAACATTAAAGGCATAAAAGGAGGTCTTGTGTCAGTGATGGCCAGCGAGTGAATATGGAATATGGAATGACCGGAAGGACAATCTCTGACTATGGTCCCTCAAACGGAGACTCAGATGAGAATTGAAACGAAATCTGCATGACGTCTCTAACTTGGATGAACTTGAACGCGGCACAAAAAATGCGTAGAAGCCTGTTTATTTGAATTCTTCTTAAAGCTAAAATATGGAATATACACTTTTTTTACCAAAAAGGAATATATACTTTTTAGCGAGGGTTTTATAAAGCCTTTCTAATGATAGTTTAATCGTTAAAATAAAATAATTTTCTGGCACATAAAATTAGTTGTAATGATTATTTTAGCTTATGTTCCGAATATTTTCTGGCACATAAAATAATCGTTAAAATAATCTTCATATTATTTATACTTCAATTTTATATTTTTTTTTATAATGCTTTGCAACATTATAATCCATAGAGCTGGTAATTCATATCATTCAATTAATTCATTTACAATATGTATCATTTGATCAATTTTTCTAATTTGTTTAATAATTTTAATTAATAAAATTTATATTATAAAATTATTTATTAAATTTAATTACTTACTATTTTTATGAAAATATTTTTAATTATTAATAAAATACTATTTTAAATTTTTATTGTCATTTTATTAAATAAGAATTTTATTTTTTACTATACATATACATATTTATAATTTAATTATTAATTATTTTATAAATAATATTTTTAAAAAATTAATATATATTCTTAAACAAATTATCATATCAACTTAAATCCGTATAAATATCTCATGTTCATATTAAGTTATTATGTCATGTAAAAGATTATCACCTTACCTCCTAACCATACCTCCCAAATTAACTCTAACCAAACTTGGCCTAGTATGATAGGAATGAAATAATTTTAAGAAAATATATATAGTTAAATAACACTATGGATCCTTGTACTTTCATTTTTTTTTAAAATGGGTATGTGTAACTTCAATATTTGGCATTGAGTCCTTATACTTTAAAATCATTTATTAAATCGTCACTATCATAATTTTATCCAAAATTGCCTAGGTAGCAAATGTTTTGCTAAAGTGAAAATTTTGCTTACATCATGTATTGCAACCTCATTTCCAAATGGAAAGTGATTCCTTTGCGCCTCATGACCTTCAATTATTTCCCTAAAAATCTCCCTCTAAAGATTGATAAGTTGCAAATATAAAATTTCTATGCATTGTCCTAATCACAACAATTTGCAAAGCTTTAAGAATCGCCCTTATCCTTTTGTTGTTGCTATTTGTTGAAATTGACAAGAGTATCACATAGTGGACCATCATTGTAGCCAATATTGGGGCCAAGATATGCATTGATTCCTTTTTCTTTCTTTTTTAGATTAGATTCAATGGAACTACTGTCATTTTTTTTTAAATTTACTTCTTTTTGTTTCAAGATTAGTTATCATCTTTATGAGATTTGTTTTATCATTATGAAACTTTATTTTAGTTTAGATTTGTGTAATGTTGTTTATTTAGTTTCCATTTTTTTATCCAATGCAACTTTGGCCTCTAGGCTAAAAAGCCCGACCACATTCCAAATAACAATTCACCATAAGGGTAATGTTATTAAAAACAAATCTCTTAAATATGCAGGTGGTAGATTTTTATTCTTAAATAATTGCAAACTTAATGAGTGACCTTTGCAAGAACTAACTGCTACATTTAAGGAATTAAGTTACATTGGGACAATTAACATATAGCAAGCTCAAATTGCTAATTCATTAGACTAGTAGGTTGAAATTAATAATGACATCGATGCACTTCCTCTAGCTAGGATTAAATTGTTAAAAAACTATAAAAATATTGATATATATGTGCTACATGGACTTAATCAAGGAAATGTAGTGTTAACATAAGCCAAATAGATTCTTGAACCAAGTGGTATTGCTAGTGTTAGTATTAGAGCTACCTTTCAAAATAAGAGGCAAGTTGGAGATGCTAATAAGCAAGTGACGAATGGTGTTAAGTTGCAAGGCATTAAACCAAATATGAAGTTTGCTTAACAAGTTAATTTGTAGGTGGAACAAGAAGTGAATGTGGAAGGGGATTTTGAATTAGATATGAAGTTCCATAAGCTACAAAATGTTCAAGTTAAGGATTATAATGAGGATAAAGTTAATGTGACATTCGCAAAAGGTGAAGAAAGTAGTAATGATATTAATATAAGAGATATAGGCTAAGAAGAAAGTGCAAATGATAGGGATAATGATGACTATTTGAATATCAATATTAACAATTGTAATGAAGCCTACCCTATTTAAGAATGAAGTTATGCCTTTTATGATGGAGCCTTTGATAGTGACTATGAAACTAACTCCTTAGATAGTGTTAAGCTCAATTTTAATAGTGAAATTAAAGAGTCCCACCATTCTAGGTACCCAAACTATAACCCACTTAAAATGAATGTTAACTATCCATGAAGTAAAGGTTTATAGTTTAATTATATTAAAGAGTTTAGGTCTACCATGAAGGAATGGCGTTCTTTAACTAGGAAATATGTGAAAATAAAGCCAAATGATTCCATTAAAAGCAAAGTTAAAAGTGTGGCAAAAGGTTATGATTGTTATACTTTGTAAGCAAAGTTGGTAAAAGTGACATGTTTATGTTAAAAACATGGAAACTTAAACATACATGTGTTAAAATCGTGAAAGGGAAATTGACATCTTTTAATTAGGTAATTGAAAAAATTATAAAGAATATATATAATAATCAAATACCAAAAATTATGGATGTTATTGAAATGAATAAGAAGTATATGGTAGAAATTTCTATGAACAAGGTATATTAGGTTAAAAGGAAGGGCACTAGAGAAACTTAATGGAAAGTATGATGAACAATACTCAAAGTTATATGATTATAGTGTTGAGTTAAGGAGAGCTAACCCTGAAGCTTCTAGTTAATGAAAACTCACTAGAAAAACAACTAAGGTTATTAAGATATTATAAGTGTCTTGGACTTGTCAAACAAGGCTTCTTGGCTATTTGTAAGTCTATCATAGGATTTATTGGCTACCATTTGAACAACATGTATAAAGGGTAGTTGCAAGGAATCATAATGACCAATACTTCCTATTAGCTATTGTTGTGGTTAAATTTGGGACTAAAAACTTTTGGTCTTGGTTTCTTGACATTTTAATAAATGACATTAAAAAAAGGCATGGGTATTTATATCTAACCAATAGAAGGTAATGCTGACTACTTGATATTATTTTTTTTATTTTTATGCTATCATATTTTTTATGCTAATTTTTTTACCTAATCAAGGTTAAATCCTATAATTGAGGAGCTTACTACATGTATCCTAGTATAAAGCATAAATAATGTGTTAGACACATCTATACCAATGTTAAGGCTATGTATTATGGTAAGGTTATTTTAAAAAGCCTAATTTTAGCTACTTTAGAGTTCACCTACAAAAAGGAATAGAAAAAACAAATGATAAAACCTAGGAGGTTAAAGGCCAATACTTATAATAAACCAATGGGAATTAAGCTTAAATCATAGGCTAGATTATTTTTTCTCCTTCCAAGTCAACAAGGATATGATCATGAATAATATTTCAAAGGCTTTGAATAGAAGGATAATTGAGGCAAGAGTCAAACCTATAACCACTATGTTGAATTAGATTATAGTGTATTAAATGACTAAACTTGCTAAGAAGAAGGCCAAAGAGGAGGCACACAAAAGCAAAGTATGTTTAAAGCCTTTAAAAAATTGAAAAAAGAAATTGAAGAAATAGGTAAGTGAATAACAAAATAGGCATGTTCTTATATGTTTTAAGTGAGGATTTTTCCAGACAAATTGTGGTTGACCTATAAGCTAGGCATTGTAGCCATAATTGGTAAGGGGTTGATAGGTTTACCTTATAAACATGCATGTGCATGCATATTACTCATAAGGGATAAGCTAAAGCATTATGTCAACAAGTACTATCTTGTAACAACTGACATAGCATGTTATAAACCTATTGCAAATCCTATTAATGGTGAAAAATTGTGATATGCTACAATGAGGGAAAACACACTTCCTTCGAGATATAAAAAAGCTCTTAACAAACCAAGAACTATAAGCATGAAGGAACCTAATAAGCCAAAACTACTACATAAGCTACATAAGATTAGTGCATGTTTGATATGCTTAAAATGCCAAAAGCATAGCCACAACCAAAGAACCAACAAAGAACTAATAGTACAAAAGAACAAACAAAAATTAATATTTGAAAAAAAAATATCTAAAGTTTAAAGGTCAAAGTACAATCAAAGTAGAAGAGAAAAAAAAAGTAACAACTCCATCAATAATATCTTGTAACAACATAATGTAAAAGGAAAGCACAAGTGGTCAAGCAAGCTATAATAACTATGGGGAAAAAAAGAAATGAATTCAAAGCTAAAAAGGTAAAGAAATTTTTTACATCTCATGAAACACTTAATACTAGCAAACCATCTCTTAATAGTTTGGCATAAGGAGTTAAATATCATGAATATACTTCTAGTGTAAATATTTTGCATTTATGGTTGACTTAGGTACTTAAACATCATGCTTTACTATTTTTTATTGCCTATTATAGTTTTGCATTTTTAGGGTTCATTGAAATAAAGAATACTTAATATTTTGCTTTAGAGTGTAATTGAATTCAAATAGAAAGTTATGTTGTTTTTGCAATGAAATGAACAAATTTATATACAAAATTTTGTAATTTTTTTAATATGAATTTATTTCATTATAAATTACATAAATTTATTGAAATTATCAATTTATTCACATTCAAGTGTGAATTTTTTTATTAGTTCAATTAAATGAGATAGAAATAGTGTATATTTATGTGAACATATGTGTATGTGTACAAGGGATGAAGTGTGTCCTTTGATAATTTTTTATGTAATAGTGTATTAAAAATGATGCAAGATTTGGCTACATATGCTTATAAGATAAAGGCACTAGAAAAAAAAACATTAAATTCTTCTCTCATATTGGTATACTCTAATATTTTCCACTTAATGTTTAAATCTCTTTCTCTAACTTTATTATAATATTCTTGAAAATATGTAAAATGTTATTAAAGTCTTGCAAAATAAACATATAATGTAAGATATGGCATAAAATAAACCTTTATGGATTGCATTAATATCCAGCATGCTCATATGAATATAGTATAAGATAAGCTTTTCTAATGGCAACTATCTCGAAATAGCAGTAGTGAACTTCAAATGTAGAAGATATTCATTAATACAATCATCTTTCAAGTTTTTGAAATGTAAACAAAGAGCAAATTAATGCAAAAACAATAAGAATTTGTTGTAATATAGCCAAATAACAAAGAAATTCAAACTTCTATTAACTTCTAACAAAATACAAATAAATTGCTACTACCAAAGTCATACAAAATCCATTGATTTTAATCAGATATGTTCATAGTATATTGCCTTTTGTCCACTAAGTAAGGGTTGTTATAATTATACAAAATCCTTCTAATTTTAATCCTATATCTTCCCATAACTAGAAAATTTTGCAATTACCCTAACTAGATTCCAAAACTAAGCAATCAATATTAGCATACTCAATTAAGACATTATTAATAGAAGCTTCAATGTTATAATAGTGCTCTCCAATAACCTTATGATATTTTATTCTACAATGACTTTCTAACCTTAATCTTTGATAGGTTTATCAACCCACTCAAAAAATCCACAAGACTGTGGTGCTTACATATACAAATAACATCTTTAGTAATGGCTTAGCTTAATTAAGGAATATTTTAAATGAAACAAAACAAGATAAAACCATACCTCAAAATTTTGGCATCATATAAACTTCCTCTTAGGATTAGCTCAAGTTTTGGAGGCTAATAGTAAAACTTACTCACCATAATGGCATAAGCATCAATGCTGATACCATTTAAGCTTAAGAAACCTAAGTCAAACTCATTCAATCTTCTATTCTTTTACTATAATGAAAAAGACAATAAGGCTAAGGTTTGTAAATAGCAAAATCAAGCAATTTCAATATCATGTGCCTTGCACATGAAGCACTTAAAGCCACTTTTCAAGGTGAATTTTCAAGCTTTGATAAGTGGAAATAGAATATTCATGTTAACTAGGACAGTGTGGTAAATTTAGGTGAAATTCATGATGAAAGGATCCAATTAGAAATGATTATAAACTCTATGGACCTAATTCCAAGTTTTAGAACCATAGGTACCTAGTTCAAAAAAAAATTAAAACTATAAAGACCTAGAGTGCAAATTAACCTAATTTTTTAGATATTATATTATCAATAAATTTTAATTTATTGCAATAATTATATTTGTAATTGATGCATATAATAGTTCAAATGAGTAGATTCCATACATTTCCATCGTTCTTATGCTAATTAAAAATCAAATAGAATGTTCATGGTAAAATGTGATTAACATGAAACCTATGAAAATACAATGGCTCATTTATTTAAATGGCAAAATGTACCAATTTTAGCTAGAGTTGTTGTAGTAATTTTATATTTAAAAATTATTTTAAATAATTTTACATAATATTATCATGTACCTAAGAATTTTCTTTTAAGCAATGAAAGTAGTGAAGGCAAAAGTGAATTTCGATGGACCTTATGAAGCTCCAATCTTAATATTAAGCTCTTGTCATTATAAACCCATTCGCCTAGGTCTAATTTGGGTATAAAAAATAAATCAATAAAATTTACCCTTTCAACTTTAAAAAGGTTAAATTTCCCCCCCATGAATATTGGAAATAAAGAAATCACCTCTATGAATTATATAAAACTTGGAATCAACCCTCATTGGTAATATAGTTTATCATTTTTATTAAATTACATAATTTTTATTAATTTTTTAAATAGGAATTCAAATATTATAGTATGTTAGTTTATTTTGTCATTTTTGCAAATAATTTCTATGTTAAATAATTAATAAATATTAAATTAGATATATAAAGTTTTAGTTAAATAATTCAAAATGAGTTGTAAAATTATATGTGAAAAATTAATGAAATAAACCAATATACTATAATATTATGATTGTTTTTTAAAAAGATCATAAAAAATCATATAATTTAATAAAATGATACACTAAGTTAACAATTGGTATTAATTCTAAGTTTTGTATAGTTTAAAGGATGATTTCCAAATTTTTAAAGTAAGAAAGAGCAAAATCCAATCACTAGAAAGTTGTTAGGGGTACTTTGCATTTCATAAAAAAAATTATGAATTTCGTGATTGAGAAAGGAAAATATAATTATTTTTCTTATTGATAGTTAATAGTTAGTGAAAAATTATGATGTTCAAATATGTCTAATATGATATAATATTAAAAAAGGTTTGAGGTTCATTAGATATTTAATGGTTAAATCCAAAACTAAATTATTAAATAGTGTGTTTAATTTAGGTATAACTAATTAAATAAAAGTAAACACAACAATGAGTCCCTAATTTATAAAGGTGGCCATTAGTACATGCCTCAAATTTTTTTAACTGACATTATTGATTCCTTATTTTTACTTTTTTGTAATTATTTGTCTCTCCGTTCACTTGTTATGCCAAAATAAATGAACAATATTGAAGTTAATTATTAAATATCAACTTAACAATGTTAATAGATGCTTTTTTTATAATATTCTTTATTTTTACCATTTATTTTAATGTTACAAATGAAGAGAGGGATGAATAATTATAATAAAAATAAAAATGACTAATAATGCTAATTATAAAATTTAAGAGAGATGATAATTACTATCTTCATAAATAAGAGACTAAATGTTATGTTTATTTCATTAAATAAATATCTGTTGATTTGGTTAATACTTATTAAGTTTGAATATAATTATCATCCACCTATAAAAGAAAGAGCAAGTGTCTTTTTTTTCTCTTGGTAAATAGAAAGGCTAGAATCTAGCAAATTAAAAATAATTAAGAAATAAATGCAAGAAGGGTAAAAACCATAATAACAACACCAAAAAAAAGTAAGTGTCTTGTTAAGGAGAAATTCTTACAATTTATTATGTTGATTCATTAATTATTTGACATATTTATTAATAAGATAATTTTTTATACTGATATTAACAACTTAATACTCTTTTTATCCCTTTTTATTTGTTGAATTAAAAAAAAATTCTTGTTCCTTTTTATCTATTGCATTAGAAATCTAATAAAGCATTAATTATTTTTTAATTTTACGCTTTTTTATCTTAAATAATTGTTTAATTATTTTGCATATTCATCTTAAAATATCTTAATCAATTTATTTCATCACAATTCTTTCTCCACTTTTATCCCTTTTGTTTGGCATTAAATACATGTTAAAATAATGATAAAATAAATTTTGATTATTAGACTAAAAGATAATTTTAAAAAGTACAGTAAAAGTAGATATAATGAACTAATGATAAACTAACTTCTTTAATCTTCATGGCATAATTTTATATAACAAATAAAAAGTGATAGAAAGAGTATAAAATCGACATACACTAGTTGGATGAAAGATTGCAAGTAACTATTAGCAACACAAAAATTGAAAGAAGTTGCTCTTCATTTTAGAAGAATGAATTAATTTCATTTAATGGTACACATAAGTAACATAAAAAATGGTTAAAAAAATAAAATAAAAATAGTACAATAAGCATTCAGATAGGAAAATATTATACTTAAACTTAACATGCATAAAAAAAAGGCATTTGTGAAAAAAAATCATCTATTAGTTCTATAGATAGATAAAAATAATCTTTTTTTTTATCTTAAAGGAGAGGGAAGGGAAAAAGGAATTGAGGGAAGGGATTAGGATTCAGATGTGGAATGGATGGGTGGGAGTCAAATACACCTCTCAACCTTTGGTACCACTGTTAAGAAGGCAAAACAAAATGCTAAATGAACCATGTTTCCCATGGTATATCATAGATCAAATTGGACTTCTTAGCATGATTGTATTTAATGGGATAATTTTTTTAACTTTACCTAACTTTTGCAAATTAATTCCTTAAATATCTCAATTTTATCCATTATGATATTTTTTTATTTAAGCTTAATTAAAATTTTGATCCCTCAATTTACACATTGCAGACATTTGGTCCTTCTTAAAATTTTCAAATAATTTTAGTCTTTTTTTGACATAAATGTAATAATATCTAGTCCAAAATGCTTTCATTTGTTAAATTAAAAACAAACTTAAATAGATCTCCATTATGGTATCAAATTTCTCGAAAAAAAATTGACACCAATTTTTTCAAATCTTCTTCCCTTTTCTTTGTGACTTTGTCCCTTAACATTCTTTTCTCTTCCCTTTTTACTTTGTCTTCCTCACTCATTATTGGCCAATGTCATTAGAAACCTTTACCTTGTACTTCAACTAGCACTAAACCTCCTTGTCTTGTTTTCTTTATTCTTGATCTACTTAATCACCAAACCACTATGGTTGACACCATTAACAAACCAAATTAACACTTATTAGAAGAGACTTTTGATTCTTGAAAACTTTGCTTCATACACTAAATATCATATCATAGCTAAACATTTTTTATCCTTCTTTTATTTATTATGCCACATGAATTATTCTTTGGCTCATGTGGCATGGTTAATTCATGGGTCTAGTTAAGGATGATAATAGGTTAGGTCTATCCACCTAAACTCAATTAGATCCATACCTATTAAGAACTTGCTACTTTTGATTCATTAAATATTTAGACTTGTTAAAGATTTGCTCCAAAATGGATCTACTTGTACTCATTAACAAAAATATAACTAAATTTTTTTAATAAGAATAAATGGTTATTTTTTATTAAGAATAATTATATCTGACAATTATGAATCATATTCATTTTATTATTTACATTCATTCTGTTTTAACTCATCTATAATATCAATATTAACTTTAGGGTAAATGTGAACTGTATCATTATTAACTTTGTTAAATAAAGGTTGTATTAGGATTGAATTCTATCTAAGGAGCAAAGGAATATAAAAAAGTAATAAGATAGGCATATAGATTAATCAGTAAATTCATGAATAATTATTCATATATTTATATTATAATTGGATATTCTTACATTATACAAACTAATATTATAAAATAAAAAAATGTTATTTTAAAATATCTTTATAATTTAATATGAATTTAAATATTTTTTAAAATTATATATCTTAAAAAAATTATCACAATATTATTATATATGTTATAATATTGATTTGCATATAATTGTATAGTAATTATAGAATATATTATTCAAACATATCTAATATGATACCAAAGAAAAATTTAATATCTATTAAATATTTTATAACAAATAAATTTATAAGTTATACAAATTAATATTAATAGGTCTAATATAATACTAAAAAAGGATCCAAAATTTATTAGATAGTTAATGGTTAAACTTAAACTTAAAGCATTGCATCTAGTTTGCAAAGTTCTACATTCTTAAAAATATACACATTCTTGAAAAGATTATAAAGAGACTTTTTTATTAGTATTAAAAAAGGACTCTTTCATAATTGTTATGACTCTTATTGCTCATTTTGACTTAAAGTTGCACCAAATGGATGTGAAAATAATATCCTCGAATAATGATTTATCTAAAATCATGTACATGTACAACCAAACAAATTCTAAGAGAAAGGTAAACAATACTTAGTGTGCAAGTTAAAGAAATCCATATATGATTTGAAGTAAGCTTCTCGAGAATAGTATCTTAAGTTTTATAAAACAATTAATTATCTTAGATTTAAAAAGGATAGTGCATACTAGTTTATTTATATAATGAAAAATGCTAGCGAATTTATAATTTTGTTCCTGCATGTTGAGGACATTTTCTTAGTGAGCAATGACTTGAGCTTATTGACTAAGACAAAGCAATTGGTATCACATTATTTTGAGATGAAAGACCTAGGAAATGCCATTTTTGTTTTGGGCATTAAGATACTTCATGATAGGTTCCAGGGTATTCTTAGCTTATCTTAGAGATCCTATATTGAGAAAAATTCGAAAAGATTCAATATGTCCACCTATTCTTATGTTACTTCGCCTATTTAGAAGGGTGAAGTGATCACAATGGCCTAATGTCCTTAACCTAATGAAAAGAGAGAAAAGATGAAAAAAGTCCCATATACATCTGTTATAGGTAGCCTAATTTATACTCAGCATGTACACGACTTGATATTGTATTTGTTATAAGTATACTTAGAAGATACTTGAGTAATCAAGGTTAGAGACATTAGACTATTACAAATAAAGTTCTGATGTACCTTCAAGGTACAAAGGACTTCATGCTAACCTATAAAAGATTAAGAGATCTTGACATTACTGGTTACTCAAACTCACACTATGCTAGTTCTCCAAATGATTTAAAGTCTATATCTAAGTATATTTTCATGATGGTTAGATATGCTATCTCATGGAAAAATGTAAAGTAGTTAATTGTCACAACCTCCACCATGGAAGCTAAGTATGTTGCTTATTATGAAACTTCTTGTCAAGCTATATAGTTAAGGAATCATCTCTCAAAGTTTCATCTTGTGAAAAGTATTACCAAGCTCTTGACCATCTTCAACAAGAACTCTACTATTGTGAGCTTCTCTCTTAAAGATAAAACTTCAACTTGTTTGAAGCATTTTAATTTGAAATATCATTATCTGATAGAGAAGATGCATGAGTATATTACTGTTATTGAGCATGTTTCCATGGATTATATGCTCATGGATCCACTGACCAAGGGCTTAGCAATAGGAACTTTTATTGAACATGTAAATCATATGGGCTTATGTATAACCCTTTAATGTTTTGGGTCAATAGGAGTTAATGTATATGACATTATTTATGATTTATGAATAAAATTTTGTGCTATGTTGTCATATTTGTGTACATTTTAGTTATAGCATATTTATAAAACATTTAAACCCTATCTTATAATTTTTAGGCATCTTAGGTGAATGTTAAGACCTATTATGCATAAATTTACATAGTCACATAAAGTTATGTAAATCTTTTTTTGCATATATTGATAGTATTGCTTAATGAGGTATAGGTGTTTAGTATGTTGTAATGCTAATATCCATTCGGATATAGTATTTATATTATTAGATACCTATGATCTCATTAGACCAATGGGTGTAAAAGTACCATTTTGTATTAACATTTATACTTTAGTGACCATTATTAATAAATTATGTATGCCTAAGTGGGAGATTATTAATAATTTTTTGTGAACTATACATAATTTATTAGTAAAAAGATTATTATTAATTAGGCCTTATGTATGTGACAATTTTATATAGGTATATGAGCACTTTGGCCCAATACTAGTAAATGGGTTTGGATCTTGTGATTGATGGGACCTAAAACTTAGATTGAGTAATATATAAAGGGGCCCTTACTTCATATATCTTGAATTTTAAGTTTTTTGTTCCATCAGTGATACCTACTACATAGAGAGTGATAGGTTGCTAAAAGAGGAATTTCCTAATATATTAGTGTGAAAGCTTATGCTTTGGATGCCTGATATGTATAAATTTCAAATATTATAAACAAATTTATAATTTTTTTCTTTCCTTTTTATCATACTACAATAGAAAGCCAAAATCATGGTGAACAATTTTATTAAGTTTTCCTTTATCAAACTCATTTTATTAATGTCATTGTTGTTGTTACTACTTCTCTTAACCACTATCGTTGCATACCCTCGACCAGACTAAACTACTAATTAGTGTTACAAAACTATGGAGTTATAATTGGTTTTGGTAGCAAAAAGACGCTTTTGGTCTTGATTTCGACAATCTACCATATTTTTTAGTGCTAGTGAGCCATTAGCAACTTCCTTAAGTGGTAATCAGTTTTCCTATATAAAAATTTCTAATATTTTTGGCTAGGTGAGCATAAATCAAAAATTTTCATTTTATCATTATATTTTGATTACTTAATGTAGAATTAATAAAATAAGAATTTCATCCTCTAAAGTGTTAGAATAGCATACTTAGTGGATATCTTGATCATCAAAAATTAATATTTTTGGTGTTTGGAGCTTGATATGAAAAATCCATAATATATGTGATTTTTTATTCTTTCAAAAAGAGTTAAAAAATATTAGGAAATAAATGTGTGATTAGCTAAAGTAATGTGATTATGATTTCTCTAGATCATCAATATTTTTTTGCTTAAATGGCTTTGATATAAGAAATCTCCATATATTAACATATTTTCACTTTTATGCTTTAACTTTAAAAAAAAAGAAATTTATGATCTACATCATTAAAATAACATGATTAAAGTTTAAAGCAAGATTTTTAGAATAAAAATTATCGTTACTATTATATTTATGATTTATCTTATAAATTAACCACTAAAAGGAAAAGTAAAATAGGTATGGTTGCTTTAGGATTCTTAGATAAGATTACTTTGCAAATGTAAGTTTATAACTATGCTTAAATACTATTTAACTTAAATTTTCATATTTCTTATTTATTTTTCTTATAGATTATATATTTGTATAACTATAAAATTTAATGGATGTAGTTGGACATTCCAACTCGTATGAACATAGGAACCATGATTTAATTAGCTATCATTATGCCAAATATTATAGTTTTTGGTAGTGTTTCTTTTGTCCCATATGTTTTCTTATAAAATATAGTTAATTATCTCTTAGGGTTTATATTGTGAAGGCATAATATACGTTGTTGTTTGTTTAATAAATATATGACATTATATTCATGTAGGTAGAAATTGTATGATATTGAATGAATGTATGCAGCAATGCAATATAGGTGTGGCATTACTATTTGATTTCATAATTATGATAATGTTAATTAGTGGTAATGGAATGAATTACATTTGTATCCTATAATAGCATTGATGCCATCATTATGAATTATGTTTAAGATGTTGTAAAAAATGATTATATGAATGATGGAATTATTATTATGTTATGAATAAGAATATGTGAAATGCAATTCAAGGGAGCTGTGATTGGAGGTGATATAGCAACCAGTTAATAGTATCCCAATAGAGAAATAAGTAGCGTATAAGGTTGGTGCAGAAAGAATAAGGATAGAAAGATGAAAGGGTATAAGGTTAGTTTAGGAGTTATAAGATGGATGTGTATCTTTATTCACTTTGTTGTTTAATATTATTATTGCTCCATCTATGTTACTAAAATAATTTCTCTTTATTATTATGAATGAAGTATGTAGCTATTGGGTTATAAAGAACCCTTGGGTGCTATTACTTCAATGTGTATGAGATTTTTGAAATAAGTATGAGTAGAAAAAGTGCGATAGCTTGATTATTATATGAGATAAAGTGCCAAGAATAAATGCTAGTAAAATCATTTAATAATATTTAATGAAATTATTCAGATTATTCTTGGTTAGCATTAATCATGATTCTTTTTATAAAAATACAATCATTTAATTTGTATAACTCATTCCTTTCTTATTTTAAATATTTATAGGAATTAACTTGAATATATCAAATTGTGTGACTTATGTGGAAGTCTAAGGCATTTTATAGAAAAATTAATAGTTGGGATTAGATATTGGATTAGAATTGTATCTAGTCTTGGTTATGTGTTGTATTTTATTTAGAATTGTGTATAAATTACATTAGAAATTATCCTTTAGTTCTTAGATTGCTAATTTAAGATGAGTGACCCTTTTTAGTGTCTAAAAATAAGAGAATCTTTGTTTTTTTAATTTAAAAATATGCGCCATGTTTAGTTCTTATAAGGATAAGGTTGATCTTGTTAGGTCAAGGTCTGTGTGGTTAGTTAATAGGACTTGTGGAAATTGAAAAAGGTATTCTGTGCCAGTTATAATATGTGGCTAGTTGATTAGGCTTGTGAAAATTAGATAAGGCATTCCATGCCAATTACGATTAGGTTAAAATTATGACAAGTTATTCAAACTATTCAAACTAATCTCATTAACACTCTAGAAATTTTTGCATTTATTCTTTGTGATCTCTCCTTAAACTAGGGTACAAATCCTAACTTTCCAAGCTTTAAATCTACCTCACCACCATCGAGCTTTATGTAGTCACCACAAGTGGCTCCATTATCACTACTTTCGAATACTAATATCGCTCACAATATTAAACAAAACACATAGTTACATGATATAATTGCTTAAGTAGGACTTTGTGAAAAGTTGAAACATTAAGGTTCCAATCAATGAAAAGTATCATTGTTGTTTAATAAGTTTAACTTCAACTTGATTTACAATTTGTAGATTCCATTTGATTTTAAGGTTACTTTATCTATAATTTTTTAATATTTTATTATTATTTTTAAATAACTTCAACCAATCTGCATCTTCATCTTTGTAATTTATTTAATTATATTGTTGTTTATTATATATATAACATGAATTATCCACCATGAAAAGGATTCTAATTTAGAATTGAAAATAAGAATGATTTCTAAACCTTGTCTAAACTATCTAATTGTTGTTTGGATAAGGAGACCTATATATTGAACAATTGTACCATTTTAGACAACTTTTAACTATTTATAACCAAAAAATTCAATTAAGAATGGTTTGAAGTGTAATTTTGATCAATTACAAAGGTTTTAGAAAAGTATTTAATTAAGAAGGATTAGATGGCTAGCAAATTGAACTTTATTGAACCCAAAAGTTGTACAACCCTACTAGGTTGAAGTATAATTGCTAATTGGTCTCTTAAATTAGGCTATAGATTTTGTCAATCTATTTGCTCCTCTATCAACTAAAAGTTTATCTCTTTCTTTTGGCCATAGAAAGATAAAGATCAAATCACTTCCATTATTGATGGTTAGACGAAATTGTCTACTTTAACAAACTTAAGATATATTTTTAAAAAGGATATATAAATTTGCTTTACAAATTGACAACAAAATAGATAAATAGATAAAACTGGTGATTTCTTTTTGAAAAATAAAAATACAAAAAAGGAAATTCAATAATAATGATCTAATTTATATTTAAAAATAATTTTAAAAATTGAAAAAAGGCATTAGCTATTCATTACTTTAAACACTTTATACATTGTACTAATGAATATAAATGACAAAATGAATAAAACTCTTATTAGCTAATAAGTAAATGTAATTTTAGATTATTTTAAACTAACATAATTTTATTAAAAAATATCTAATATGACATGCTATAATATACAACTTAATGTTATTTCATAGATGTATATTTAACATGTCTAAAACCATGTACACCTACTCTTGATGAGTCACATAATTTTTTAATTTAAAATATGATTTTCTTACTTTGATTGTAACACCATTTATAATTTTATTTTGTAAAAAGAAATAATTAACTAATTATAATTGTAAGAATTAAAATTAATTTTTTTATATGGGATGGATAAATTATAGTAAGAAAATATTAATGAGATATCAAATGCTAGAGAATAAATTAATTGAATGAAATTTAAGGTAGGATCCATGCATGAAAAAGTTAAAAAAGGAAGATGAAATCAAATATATAGAAGTTCAAAGTGTTTAGAGGTGATTAATTGAGTACAAAGGAGATTTAAGAAACTTTTTCCAAAATACCTTTGGCCATAATCCCATTTTTATTCTTAAAAGTAGTCACCTATCTCTATTTTTTTTATTAAAACCCATTCCACTCTCACCTTTTCAACTCCTCTCATCTTCCTAAACTATTTCTTAACCTTTTTCTTTAAATTAAACACAAAAGAGATTAAATCTCATCAAATTTTCATACAATCACAATAAAATCTCTTCTTGTTGAATTTTCCATCATGTTTTTAGTAGTATTTAGGCATTTTAGCTCAAAATGGAAAGTTTAAGTCCTAACTTAAGAAATTCTAATTTTTAAATGATTAGGGCTGTTAAATCACAATTTCTCTTAGTCAGAATCTTCTCCATAATAGCCTTACTTAGAATATTAAATTCAATTTATTTGGTTTAAGTAAAGGTTTCCAGATTTTTATTGAATATATAAGGAATATGCTAAATTTTGATGTTCGATTTAAAACCTTTTTATTTTATTTTAATGTATTAATTATGCTTTTAATGATTGATGATGATAGGTATGTGATTTGTGGATCATAAATGCATTAGGATGGAATTTATGGCTAAATGAATAGTAAAATTACACAAGAAATATATATAGATGGTGCACTAGTCATCTATGTAGCCAACTATGGCTTAAAAGTTACTTTTTAGAGAGCTATAGTAAACTATATAGTTAACTACTAATTAAAAACTTTGGTTTTGGGAGGTTTGTAATCAACTACATAGTATGTAGTTAACTATGTTCCCTTTTCGTGGTTGGATAGCCATCCATATAGTCGATTATCCTTTCCAAAATTAACGATTTATGATGTAAAAAAATTTAATTGAATTAAATAGTACATGATATTAAATATGGTTACTTTGTCATGTTTGATGATAGAAATGAGATGTAAGGTCATGCAAAAAGGCATGGGAGTGCTATGAATTGAATTATGTGTTATTAATAAGATCAAATGCATTGATTTCATGAGAATTGAAATGAGGGCATTGTGATACATTTGATAAATTGAACACCAAATCAAGCAATGGCTTATAAGAGATAAGGTTAACATAAAGAGATAAAGATAAACTTGGATGTTTGTTTACTAAGCTTTGGACCTACTTTTTCATGTTTTAATTTTATATTCTTAAGTTAAGTCTCTTATATTATTGCTTAAAAGTTAAATTCTTAAAAGCTCTTCGATATGGTAATTAGGTAGCTATAGTTTTTCTTTTTTAAGTGAATAAATATTAAAAGCTTTATTTTGAATAGGGTCAAGGATAAAATAATAGAAATTTATTCCTTTTAAGGATGGTTAGGCTAACTTATCTTTAAGCTTAAATGAATTATAAGTAGGCTTAACTTCTTTTGTTATTGAATCATATTTAATAAATGAAATCTTATTAATTTATCCTTAATGCATGGTTATTCCCCCCATAACCTGTATATGTTTAGTATGTAAATAAAGAATGTATGTTAGGTTAGTAAAAATCAAGTAATTAGGTTTTATACAAATTAAGATTAGGGTAAGGTCATGATAAAGGTGGTATTAAAGCATAGTTTAGGTTTCTCTTATTGGATGAGGCTCTTAGGTTATATATATACATATATATATACACTACTTGAATAGGTGTTAATTGAAATTATACTTATGTTATGTGTACACTGACTTATCATTAGTACCATTTTGCTAGACCCTCTAATGCTTATTGATATTGATGGTAAAGTTTATTTATAATAGAATGTTTAATGTTGTTTTAATCATTATTTGTTTGTTTGGAAGATCTCACGAATTAAGCAATGGTAAATATTATAAGCTAGCTATGAGCTAGAGAATTTGAGCATAAAAAGTCACTTATAGGTTCACTAGTTAAAAGTAGTAGATAAGAGCAGATAGAAGATAATGAGTAACAATTCCCTTTTTAGGCTACTAATTTCATGCCCCAAGTAATGAATTAAATCACTAAAGCTTTTCAATTAAAATGAAAGGCATAATCATCATAGAAATTAAAATGATTATAATAGGGATTATAATTATGGGAAGGAGTGTACTTATTCTAATAAGGGTGCCAAAAACTAATTTTGAATAGTTCATAAGTTTCTAAAGTTAATGCTACCTAAGTACATCGGTACCAATATAAAAGTGGACCCTTACCAATTTTTTTTGGTAATACCCTTACCAATTTTCAAATTAAATAAAATGGTTTGGCAAAATGCTATAAAGAATAAAGTTATTACTGATAAATCTTGTAGGCAAACAATTGGATGATGTGGTGCATTATTGGTTCACTAGTGCCATCTAAAATAGAGATCCCTACTTGGCGCCTTTATCTTGGATGATTTTTCAAGAAAGCTTCATCAACTAATTCTCATCCTTAAATGTATGCCAAGACAAAGTTTTAGAATTTGAATACCAAAAGTATGAGAGTTTGTTGATGGTATAATGCTCAGTTTACTCAATTATCTAAGTATATAGCCTATTTAATCTCGATTGAAAGGGTCGAGGTGGAATAATTTGTTTATGACCTTTGCAATTTTTACTTCAAGTGGATTCATGTAAATAATGCAACCATCTAATAACAAGCTCTAAAATACGCCTTGAGGCTTGATTTTAGGATTAGGAAGAAGTGTGAGAATGAGTTGCTCTTATAGGGAAGGAAGAGAAATAAGTTTAAAGGATCAAGTGTCATAAGCTGACAATTATAACAATCTGACAGGTAAACATGCTGAATTTGGATGAGACTTGATGAAAAAATCTAGCATGTTATAAAGGACCTATAGCTAAAATTTGAGATTAATTCAACTCGTATACTATTTTCCTTATTTTTCCTAATTTTAAAAGTATTTTAATAATATTGGCATGGTTTGACAATTCAAAGGAGTTTAAGAAGCCTATATTTGTGATCCTCACATTTTGTATCTTTATGTTGGTGTGTTTTTATAGAAATCAAACACTTAAAAATTTAAGAAAAATGGCTTATGAAAATTCAAAAAAAGTATATCAACTCCTAACAGGAAAGCTTTTGCTTAAAATACTTCTTAAATGGGTGGAGTGTTAGAAAGGCCAATGGGGTGCTTGGACACTAAGATAAAGACTTGACTGTGTTAGCTTATGGTCATCCCCCACACACTTAAAATTATAAAATAAGACATATACTAAGCAAATAGAGTGTACCTTTCCTTATTCAATCGTCTATTTTAAGCCATTATGCGCAAAAGCTTTATATGTAGGGTGATCTTATAGTTTAGTATGCATGGATACCTTAGTGGCATTTAATTATAGCTTGTGGACTTGTGAGTTATCTTTACTAAGAATGCCATGAGTGGGTTTTAATAGGAAGACTAGCATGTACATTAAGAGTGGCAAGTATGCATTGTATAATTTTAGCCTAAAAGTTACTTGCCTATGACATTTGGTATCAGAGCTCGATTTACGCTAAAAGGCTAAGATCAAATAAGTTACAATTGATTAAATGTGGCTTGTCTAATGTTATATAAGGGATATGCAAAGCAATCATTCTCAAACTTCATAGAGTAGTTGTTAAAGATTTAACTAAAGGGTGCAAGAGATTAAATCGATTGAAAAGCTAGTGTGTAAGAGAATAATGCATTCAAGTGATTGTGGATTGGTGTATCAAGTGCAAGCATTTATGTTAGAAGGCTATCTTACTTGTATGCAAAAGACACAAGTTATATGCTTATTCATAGTAGTGGCATCAAAGGATGGAAACTACTATCTAGAAAGACAAGTGAATTGATAGCTAATCTAGTGGGAGGACCACAATCTTGCCAAAAGGCTTGACTATTTTTTCTAAAGGATCGGTAGAGCTAAAGGGCAAAGACTTTAGTTGTGAAAAAATACATGATCACCGTTAGTGGATACATCTTAAAGGATAGCACATTAAAGGAATATGTCAAGCAAATTACTACCGAAAGAGTAATCCAAAATAGTGTTAAGGCAGTTCAAAGGAATCATTCATGTTACTTGAAGAGCATAGCCTGAAGGTTGAGCAAAGATTTTGACAAATTAATGCTATTTGCATAATCTATGGGTTAAATAAAGAGTGTTCAATTTTTTTATATGATTCTTTAATATAATTGGCTAGGTTATGTAGTTACCTTACAGAATGGCAACAATCACTTGGAGGAATAATAACATACTAGCACTACATAATTGTAGAGTTGAAATACTTTATGGCAATGGCTATAAGTTCATGTTTGCTCTTGCACAGGCAAGGTGGAGCTCGAGCTAAAATGGAGGGTGCTTTATGCTTAGCCCTTTTCAAGAAGTTAAAATAGGGGAGCTATTAGAGGATGCATTCAAGTTAGGATTGCAAAAGCTTAAACATTGGTAAATGTTACTTTAGTTAAAGAGGTTACAACAATTGCAATACTAGAAAGCATTAACTCTGAGTAGTTATGGTCACCAATGAGATATTAGATGGCATCGATTTAGAGAGGATTAGATGATCCAATTGAGTGTGAAAGTGACATTGTAAGGTGTTATGAAATGACTAAAAGCAAAGAAGTGGAGTTAAAAGCAAGGTTATAAGGCCTACGCGTAGATTAAATGTAAGTCTTAGATTTTGCATCGATGGGATGGGACATTAGGTGCAAGACACTTGTTAGTAAGTAGTTCAAAGTGTAAGGCATTAGTCATGAGTTATAGTGTTAGCACATACTTTTATTGTGAAATTGGCATTTGTGTAAATTGTAGAGGTAATAAGTACACAATTGCAAGGGCAATTACTTATTGGATGATTTATAAAGGTAATGAGTTCGTGAGAGCAAATAGAAAAGCAGTACTAGAAGGTGTTGGGACACTTTGAAAGGAGTCTATAGAGGTAGCCCTTTGAAAAATTTATGGAGGAAGCATTTAGTTAAAAGAATACCAATGTTGTGGAGTCGATAACCCAAATTTGAGATAAGGAACTTTCGTAGCACTCAAAAAGTTAAGCAGGTAGTAACTTAGAGGTGTAAGCTATAGACCACTATAAAGTTTCAAAAAAGTAAATAGATTCTTCATAGAGTTGTGTCTGTTAGGAATTCAGATTATTACATGTAGCGAAATTTCAAAATTTTGATCCGAATTCCACCTAGGATCCATGCAAAAAGCATAAATCAATGATTAGGATTTTACCTATTGGGCACTCGTGTTTCTACTGATCAAAACTTGAGAGCGGATGAATCAAACGCTAGCCGGATGGTATAGCATCTCTATGGTATCCACATGGAGTGAACAACAACCTCTCACCCTCTACGAATCTGCTAGGATGCATTTTTTTCTCTAGGAATTAGGATTGAATGTTTTCTGAGTGATTTAGGGTTTGTATGGAAGCTTTGAGCGTGTCATTCATGTGCTGCCCTTGAGCCCCTTTTTATAGAATTTAAGCAAGCCACAATCCTAGTTCTACTAGGATAATGCTTCCAAAATCCTAATTACACTTAATAACTCATCTTATCCTTTTCTTAGAGATAATGAAATATTATCTTATAATATAAATATCTTAATTATTAGATAATTGCATATAGTTATCAAATATCAAAATAATATTATCTCATAATATATTTATCCAATATCTAATAACATAATTATTTGATATTACTTTAATATCAAATAATATCAAATAATATTATATATATATTATGTGAATAACACATTATTATTCTTAATAATAATATATAAATGCACGAAAATAAGTCCAATTAATTGGATATTAATATAATTAAAGTCCAATTAATTATTATCTTATTCCTACTCTTTTTATGTGACCTTGTAAGTTTTTACTACATTGACAATAACTTATTATTGAGCCATAGACAGTGAGTGGTATCTAGCAATACATCACTGCCACTCAAGTAGTAAGAGTATTTGTGATTCGACATTCACCTAATACATGATCAACGTTTTACATCATAATCCCTTTTGTAATAATATCCAAATTGAACTGGAGGCATGAAATGTATCATCCTCGTTAATGTTCAATTTATATTTATGGATACTGAGTAGACTTAAAATAAATGATTAATATTACATATTAATTTAATTGAGCATGACCATGCATTTCTAAGTCTCACTCAATCAAGGGGCCCAAGGATATTTCTTTTTTATACAAGAGTAAGAAAATTCCATCTACATCACTCACTTCCCTTTGCACGATTTATGACACACCCAATCAGTGCCCTACTTGTCATCCTGATTAAAGGTGACATAGGATAATATTAAAGTGAGTAATTCCTCATGTAGGGAACCGTAGTGACTTCAGGTCAAAGGTTTATGTATATTTGTGATCATATGAGAATAACTTATGACACGTCTATCCATACAATATTTTCATAGTGGGTCAGTCCAGTACATTGTTCACTAGTAATGTACTCATGTATTGACTTGATATCACATATTCATGATTCGTAATCATCAGTCACTATACATGCTAGTCTCGATGTATTATTACTATCCTTTCGTAATAATACTTAACTAGGGGCATTTTAGGAATAGCGAAGCTATTCCAAGGATAATTATTATATTAAGTTATAAATCACACAGAATAATAATAAAATTATGAGAATAAAATATAATAATTAAATTGCCTAAAATAAAATATAATACATTGTATATTATTTTAATCATCTATATGATTAGTTCCTAGGACACACACTAACAATCTCCCACTTGGACTAAAGTCAATCACTCATGTATCTAATACCAAGTGATATAGATGACCATCATGCTTTTTCTGCGCTAAAGGCTTTATCAGTGGGTCGGCGATATTATCATCAGTTGGTACTTTGCATATCTTCACATCTCCTTTATCGATGATTTCTCGAATAAGATGGAAACGCCTAAGTATATGTTTAGATCGTTGGTGAGATCTAGGTTCCTTGGCTTGTGCAATGGCTCCATTGTTGTCACAATAGAGATCCATTGGGTTTGCGATACTAGGAACAACGCCAAGTTTAGTAATAAACTTTTTGATCCAAACAGCCTCTTTTGACGCATCAGAGGCAGCAATATACTCAGCCTCTGTAGTAGAGTCGGCCACTGTTTCCTACTTTGAACTCTTCCAGCACACAGCACCACCATTTAGGTTAAATACATAACCTAACTGCGATCTAAAGTCATCCTTCTCGGATTGGAAACTGGCATTAGTGTAACCTTTTACAACAAGTTCTTCCTCTTCTCCATATATTAAGAATGAATCCTTAGTCCTTCTTAAGTACTTAAGGATATTCTTAACGGCAGTCCAGTGAGGTTCACCTGGATTGGACTGGTACCTGCTTGTCATGCTTAAAGTATACGAGACATCAGGACGAGTACATATCATGGCATACATGATAGATCCAATTGTTGATGCATATGGTATCTTATTCATGCAGTCTTTCTCATCTTGTGTCGAAGGACACTGAGCTTTGGATAAATTTATGTCATGCGACATAGGCAAAAATCCTCTTTTAGATTCTTGCATGTTAAATTATTTTAACACTTTATCTATGTATGTACTCTGACTTAGGCCAAGCAATTTTCTTGATCTATCTCTATAGATTTTAATACCTAGTATATAGGCAGCTTCACCTAAGTCTTTCATCGAGAAACAATTCCCTAACTAAATCTTTACTGTTTGCAGTGTAGGGATATCATTTTCGATGAGTAGTATGTCATCCACATACAATACAAGGAAAATAATTGTGCTCTCACTAACCCTTTTGTAAACATAAGATTCATCTTCATTTTTGATGAAACTAAATTCTTTGATTACCTCATGAAAACAAAGATTCCAACTCTGTGAAGCTTGCTTTAATCCATAAATGGATCGTTATAACTTACATACCTTTCCAGTAGTTTCAAGAATGACAAAACCCTCGGGTTGTGTCATGTACACATCCTCAAGGAGCTTTTCATTAAGAAAAGCAGTTTTGACATCCATCTGCTAGATTTCGTAATCATAAAAAGCTGTAATAGCAAGCAAAATTCGGATGGATTTAAGCATGGTAACTGGGGAATAGGTCTCATCATAGTCTATACCATGAACTTGCCTATAACCTTTTGCGACTAATCATCCCTTAAAGGTTTGCACATTACCATCCATGTCGGTTTTCTTCTTGAAAACCCATTTGCACCTAATAGGTTTTACCCCTTCAGGTGGATCAACCAAAGTCCAGACTTGGTTAGTATACATGGAATCCATCTCAGATTTCATGGCCTCAAGCCACTTCTTAGAGTTTGGCCCTTTTATAGCTTCTTGGTAAGTTGTAGGCTCATCTTGATCCATAAGCAAAACATCACCATTTTGAGTCACAAGAAATCCATATCTCTCAGGCTCATGGCGTATCCTACCAGACTTACGTGGGCCTTGTGTTACTTGAGCTAGTTCCTGATCCACAATATCTTGTGGTCTTTTTTCAAGCTCTATTATAGGTTCAGTGTTACTTTGTGAATCTCGCACTTCTTCGATTTCTACTTTCCTCCCATAGTTTTTCTTAGAGATAAATTCTCTTTCCAAAAAAATACCAATTCATGCGACAAACACTTTGCTTTCACTAGGATTATAGAAATAGTATCCTTTAGTTTCCTTAGGATACCCTACAAAGTAGCACTTGTTCGTTTTAGGTCCAAGCTTATCAGAAACTTGACGTTTTATATAGGCCTCACAACTCCAAATCTTCATAAAAGATAAGTTGGGACGTTTCCTAGTCCATATTTCATATGGAGTCTTTTGAACCGTTTTAGAGGGAACATGATTGAGCGTAAAAGCAACTGTCTCTAGAGAATGCCCCCAAAAGGAAATTGGAAGATCTATATGACTCATCATAGATCGTACCATGTCTAACAAGGTACGCTTTCTCCTTTTTGAAACACCATTCCATTGTGGCGTTCCAGGTGGAGTGAGTTATGATACTACACCACACTCTTTTAGATAGTCATCAAATTCTTAGCTTAAGTATTCTCCACTTTGATCTGATCAAAGTGTTTTAATACTTTTACCAAGTTGGTTTTGCACTTCATTCTTGAATTCCTTGAACTTTTCAAAGGATTCTGATTTGTGTTTCATAAGATACACATATCCATATCTACTGAAATCATTAGTAAATGTAATGAAGTACTGGAAACCTCCTCTAGCAGGTGAACTAATAGGCCCACATACATCAGTATGTATGAGACTTAATAGATCATTAGCCATTTCACTGTGTCCAGTGAATGGTGTTTTAGTCATTTTTCCTAGCAAACAAGATTTGCATATTTCATATGATTCAAAATCAAATGAATCCAAGAATCCATTTTTATGGAGCTTGGATATGCGCTTCTGATTTATATGGCCCAAACGACAATGCCAGAGATAGGTTAGATTTAAATTATTTGATTTAAATCGCTTAGTGTTTATGTTATCGATAGGCATTTCAAGATCAAGAATATAGAGCCCATTGAACATTTGTGCACTGTAGTAAAATATTTCATTTAAATAAACTGAACAACTTTTGTTCTTTATTATAAATGAAAAACTTTTCTTGTCCAAACAAGAAATAGAAATAATATTCCTGTTGATAGCAGGCACAAAATAACAATCCTCTAATTCTATTACTAAACCAGAAGGTAAAGATAGATAATATGTCCTTACAGCTAGCGCCGCAACTCTTGCTCCATTGCCAACTCGTAGGTCCACTTCGCCTTTAGCTAGAGTCTTACTCCTTTGTAGTTCCTACACATTTGTACAAATGTAAGAACCGCATCTGGTATCTAATACCCAAGATGTAGAAGTGGAAACATTAATTTCTATAACACAAATACCTGAAGTGGAAGTCGTGGAAGTCTTACTTCCCTTCTTCTTTTTCAGATTTTCTAGATAAACCTTACAGTTTCTTTTTCCAATGTCCAGTCTGATCGCAATGGAAGCATGTCCCTTCCTTAGCCACACCTCCTTTTGGCTTAAGTGCAGAGGATTTAGACTTGGGCTTGCCTTTGGATTTGGAATCCTTCTTATTTTTGCCCTTGCCTTTTCCTTTGCCCTTTTGAACCATCATTATAGTATTAGGCTTAGTCTTTTGCAAATTTTATTCAGCAATTCTTAACATGCTTAACAATTCTGGCAGTGGTTTGTTAATTTCATTCATGTTGTAATTCATGATAAATTGACCATAACTCTTTGGCAACAATTGTAGAATTAAGTCAGTGGCTAACTCTTGACCTAGTGGAGCACCTAATCTCTCAAGGTTCTCAATATATCCAATCATTTTAAGTACATGAGGCCCAACAGGTTTTCCTTCTGCTAGTTTGCACTGAAATAAGGTTTTTGTCACCTCAAATCTCTCATGCCGAGCTTGGCCTTCATAAAGCTTTTAAGATGCTCAAGCATGTCATAAGCTTCCATGTTCTCATGTTGCTTCTGAAGCTCAGAGTCGAGGGGCAGTAGCTTTAGGTTCTTGAGGAACAGGTTCCTCTAGGATATACATTTTTCGCTCATGTTTGAGGACTATCCTCAAATTCCTGTACCAGTCCAGGAAGTTTATCCTATTCAATTTGTCCTTCTCAAGGACCGATTGTAGTGATAAGTTATTTGATGTATTAGCCATTGGTTATCTACGACAGAAATATGCAAAGTAAGTATTAAATTTAAAACATTTAATAAGGTCTTTTATTAAATGTACCTCCCACTATTTCATTCAAATTAATAGCCCTCACTATTAATTCGGAAAGTCATATTGTCTAAGCTTTCTAGTGGGCCAAGATCCATATTCCACCAAGCCTTAAGTTAGCTTTGGCTAATCACTTAAAACTTAGTTATTTAGGTAGGCAACACTTGTCAATTGTATCATATACAACTCTTAGATAATTGGGTGAATAACACTTGTTCTAGTCCATCTTATAAGCTAAAGCCCAACTCTATACCTCTAGGTCTCAATCCTATTGAGATATCCTAGTTAAGTTGGACCCAATGTTTGATATTTGGATATCACTATTATCTAGTCGTATCTCACCAAGATAAACGAGGTACCTTGCTTTGGCAAACCTACTTTATGTCGATCGAGGCCTTGATGAGTGCTAAACATTGGAAGGCAGCATAAATTATTACTGACTTAATATTTTAGATGAGGGATTTTAACTTAATTATTATCATATCTCACCATAACTAGCCTATTTATTCATGCAATATATCTAGCATATCTCATATATCATATAAAGTAAATGAATAAAATAGACTACCATATATCATATATCATGCAATGAATAGAACTATCACATAGTAGGAACACATTCTATCACATAATAAATGCATGCTCATCAATATCATCACATAATAAAGAAATCAAAATGTCACATAGTATGACCCCAAAATTCTATTTTCTAATGACATTCCTAACTAACTTCTTAGCTTTTTCTTGTCCCATAACTCCTTAGCTTCTCCTTGTTCCAAGCCAAGAATGTTCCATTGCAATTACAAATTTACAATAAAAACCTTGAGTTTCATTTGAGGGGAGTGAGATGAGAAGAGAATATACATTAGAAAAATAGAGGAAGACATGACACGCAAGTCGTATTTAAAATCCATCCATAAAAACTCCAAGGGCCATATTATGTAATACATTCATGCATCATATGTAATAATTGCTAAGAAATATATGTAACCAAGATAAGGAGGATGACTGACATATATATTTCATAACTTAATCATCATAAAAAATCATGTTCTAAAATAGCGCTTTAAGAACAAAAATAATTTTTGAACGCTATGCAGAGTTAGTACAGCAGTCCCGTTAGTCGGTTAGCGAGCGGGGGTTAAAAAGGCAGAGCCTTTTGCCGGGGGGTGTGGGGGGCAGAGCCCCTCGGGCTAAAAATTGAATTCATTTGACATTCAAATTTTAATTTATTCTGCCAACAATTGACACACCCCAAGTCGAACAATTCGACTATATGATTGACATTCAAATCATAGTTTCAAAATAAGATTTACGTCAAAACACTTTGAATAATTTTAATCATATCAATACAGATCCAGCATACATATACCTCATAGACTAGATTCAACTTAATCATATTTAAACAATTTTAAATAGGTCCTTATAGATTCAGAATTGATCACATTAATTCTGTACTGACTAGGTTATATGCTTTAAACGCAGAGACCATCACATATTCAGAACAGATTCAAGGGTTTATCATATGAAAACTCAGAATTAAATACTAATCCAGAACGCATATATATATCACCCATATATAACTTGACTTAAGGATTAAGTTTGATTAAATCTGATTCATAACAGAACTTATTTACATCAGAATTGCACATGAAACAGATTTGAATATAAAGCAGAAAAATGAATAATCAGATTCATACAATTAATCTTATTAATTGATAATCAGATTTGAAATTCAGATCATATATATCATATATATATTTATGAAATCAGAACCATACACGAGTTTGCATATATCTCATATATATCTAGTTTAAACAGAAACTGATTTGATATTAATTTATCACATAAACATTCATCAAAACGTGTAACTTCTGATTTAAACTGAAATAGATTTAATGTGTATTTATCATATAAATATTAATCAAAGATGGTAAAACACATAATCAGAACTATGTTTTTGCAAGAAGCTCTGATACCACTGTTAGGAATTCAGATTATTACATGCAGCAAAATTTTAAAATTTTAATCCGAATTCTACCTAGGATCCATGCAAAAAGCATAAATCAATGATTAGGGTCTTACCTATTGGGCACTCGTATTTCTACTGATCAAAACTTGAGAGTGGATGAATTAAACGTCGGCCGGATGGTACAGCGTCTCTATGGTATCCACATGGAGTGAACAACGACCTCTCAACCTCCACGAATATGCTAGGATGTGTTTTTCTCCCTAGGAATTAAGATTGGATGTTTTCTAAGTGATTTAGGGTTTGTATGGAAGCTTTGAGCGTGTCATTCATGTGTTGCCCTCAAGCCTTTTTTTATAGAATTTAAGCAAGCCACAATCCTACTCCTACTAGGATAATGCTTCCAAAATCCTAATTACACTTAACAACTCATCTTATCCTTTTCCTAGAAATAATGGGGAGAGATAGGACTTATCTATTAATTATCTAATATTAGATAATAATATTATCTCATAATATAAATATCTTAATTATTAGATAATTGCATATAGTTATTAAATATCAAAATAATATTATCTCATAATATATTTATCTAATATCTGATAACGTAATTATTTAATATTACTTTAATATCAAATAATATCAAATAATATTATATATATATATTATGTGAATAACACATTATTATTCTAATAACACATTATTATTCTTAATAATAATATATATATGCACGAAAATAAGTCCAATTAATTGGATATTAATATAATTAAAGACCAATTAATTATTGTCTTATTCCTACTCCTTTTATATGACCCTGTAGGTTCTTACTACGTTGACAATGACTCATTATTGAGCCATAGACAGTGAGCGGTATCTAGCAATACATTACTGCCACTCAAGTAGTAAGAATGTCTGTACTTCTGATAAATGCACAATTGCACTTAAATTTTATGTGTTTCATCACTTATTTACTTAGTATCTTGTGCAAATTAATTGAAAAAGGGTACTTAAATGCTCGATATTTTATTTTTAGGTTTTGAAGTGACACATTTGAGTATTAGAAAAGGATCCAGAGCCAAAACCATGCAAATTGTGAAGAATCGAAGCAAAGTTGCTCACCTGACAAAGAACACAGGATATGGGAACCCCGTGTGGAAAGCCGTGTATCCTTCTGGAATGCTTCGAAGCTTCACTGAGCTGCTCACAGAAAAACATGAGGTGAAACACGGGCCGTGTCATACCCCGTGTACCATACTACCTGACACTTTGTAAGTAAACACGGGGAGTGTCATGCCTCGTGTATCATGCTGCTCAACCTTCGCAGAGAAACACGGGGTACAACACGGGCCGTGTCATACCCCGTGTACATTACCCATATAAGTTTTGTGCGAAAAATCACTAAAGGGGAGAAGAGAACTGAAAATTTAAAAGAGGAGCCGTCAGTAGAAACCCTAGGAGAGACCCAAAGTCACTAAGGGTGACTGCTAGCCTTGGATTCAAGCAAAGGATTGAAGATTCAAGCAAGGAATTTGTAGAGCTTCATGACTAGTTTGATCCCCCTATCTATTTTCTGGTTTTCTGCTGGTTGTGTAATGAACTCACACTAAACTCTAGTGCTCAGCTGGGGTGAACTTGTTCATGGATTTATAGATATGATTTTTATATAATCTAACTAGATTTACTGTTAATTTATGATTTGATTATGTTGTTTTGTATTTCAACAATCTAATACTTCTAGAATATTGGATTTGTGTAAAGGATTAGTTGATTCTAGGTTGGAATGACCAATTAACTAATCAGACCTTGCATAATCATTGGGAATCTCCATTAGACTTAGGAATTAAGCTAATTGGATTCTTTTGCACAAGATGAAATGTCTAAAAATGGATTCTCAAGCAATGTTAATGCAACCTAGATGAGTGATTACTAGAGAAATTCTGGGTACTTTATCTTTTGGTTAGTAGCTAGTAGCCTTACAATGAGGTATAGCTTATTTTTGGTAATCCAGCAATCTAAATTAATAGTAAACCAAGTTAGAGGATTATCTTCATTCCATAATGAAATGCACAAGGGAACCCTAAAGCTGAATACACTTCCATCTCATTTGAATTAAATCTTTACCTAATCCATACCAGTTCCATTTGTTTCCTTTTTGATAACTAAGCTTTATTTTGCATTTTACCATTAATTCACAATATCAATCGATACACCTAGATAATTCACCTTGAAATTCAGTTAGTATTCAACATACAATCCCTGTGGAGACGATATCTTTTATACTATAACTCGACTAAACCTGTGCACTTGCAGGACTACGTCAAATTCGACATCCACCTAATACATGATCAACGTTTTGCATCATAATCCCTTTTGTAATAATACCCAAATTGAACTGGAGGCATGAAATGTGTCATCCTCGTCAATGTTCAATTTATATTTCTTAATACTGAGTAGACTTAAAATAAATGATTAATATCACATATTAATTCAATTGAGCATGGCCATACATTTCTAAGTCTCACTCAATCAAGGGGCCTAAGGATATTTCTCTTTTATACAAGAGTAAGAAAATTCCATCTACATCACTCACTTCCCTTTGCACGATTTATGACACACCTAATCAATGCCCTACTTGTCATCCTGATTAAAGGTGACATAGGATAATATTAAAATGAGTAATTCCTCATGTAAGGAACCGTAGTAACTTCAGGTCAAAAGTTTATGTGTATTTGTGATCATATGAGAATAATTTATGACACATCTATCCATACAATATTCTCATAGTGGGTCAGTCCAGTACATTGTTCACTAGTAATGTACTCATGTATTAATTTGATATCACATATCCATGATTCATAATCATCAGTCACTATACATGTTAGTCTCGATGTATTATTACTATCCTTTCATAATAATCCTTGACTAGGGGCATTTTAGGAATAACAAAGCTATTTCAAGGATAATTATTATATTAAGTTATAAATCGCATAGAATAATAATAAAATTATGAGAATAAAATATAATAATTAAATTACTTAAAATAAAATATAATACATTGTGTATTATTTCAATCATCTATATGATTAATTCATAGGACACACACCAACAATGTCAAATTATAGTGTCAATAAGAGCATGACATTTGAAGTAAGGGAGAATGTTATAAGTTAGTAGTTATAATAGTTTAATAGACAAAATGCTAGGATTTGGATGAGACTTGGTGAAAAAATTCAGCATGCTATGAAGGACTTATGGTCAAAATTTAGGATAAATCCAACTTGTGTACTATTTTTCTCAAATTTTCTAAATTTAAGGGTATTTTAACAATTTTGGCATGGTTCAAAAATTTGAAAGAGTTTGAAAAGCCTGTAAATATGATCCTCACATTCTTAGCTTCATGTCATTGTCTATTCATGTGAATTAGACACCTGAAGCTTTAAAAAAAAAAGCTTGTGACAATTTAGAAAAAGTATGTTAACTCTTAGTATGAGAGCTTTTGCTCAAAATACTTTTTAAGGGAGTGGATTGTTAGAAAGGTTGGTAAGGTGTCTAAACACTAAGCTAGGAACTTAAGTATGTTAACTTGTGGCAATCCCTTTCATACTTAAAACTATAGAATATAGCATATACCAAATAAATGGAGTGTACCTCTCCCTATTCAATTATCCCTTTCAACCTTTTGTGCCTAAAGGCTCATGTATGAGGTAATCCTACAATTCAGTATTGATAAGTGCACAAATACACCTAAATTCTATGTGTTTCATCTATTTATTTACTTAGTATTTTGTGCAAATTGATTGAAAAGGACACTTAGATGCTCTATATTTTATTTTCAGGTCATAAAATGACACATATGAGCATTAGAAAAGAATCCAGAGGCAAAACCATTCAAATCATGAAGCAAGATTGTTCACTCAACAAAGAACACAGGGTATGGGAACCCCATGCTCATGGCCGTGTTTCTTTCTGGACTGCTTCGAGGCTTCGCTGAGCTACTCAGAGAAGAACACGGGGTAAAACACGGGCCGTGTTAGACCCCGTGTATCTTACTGCCATTCACTTCTGAAGAACACAGGGGGTGTCACACCCCGTGTAATATGCTGATCAGTCTTCGTTGAAGAACACGGGGTAGAACATGGGAGGTGTACTACCCCGTGTACATTACTGCTTGACGTTTCGTAGGAGAACACGGGGCGTGTTGCACAACGTGTTTCTTGCTGCTCAAACTTTCGCTGAGAAACACGAGGTACAACACGGGCCATGTTGGACCCTGTGTACATTAAAAATATAAGTTTTGCGCGAGATCTTGCAAAGAGAGGGGGGAAACTGAGAATTAACAAGGAGAGCTGCTGGGAGAAGTCCTAGGAGAGACTCAAACTCACCAAAGGCGCCTTCTAATGCGGATTCAAGCAAGGAATTGAAGAATCAAGCAAGAAATTTGTAGATCTTCATGGATTGTTTGACTTCCTTCTCTATTTTCTTGTTTTCTTCTGATCTTGTAATGTTCTCACACTAAACCTTTGTGCTTAGCTTAGGTGAACTTGTTCATGGAGTTATAGAACTGAATCTTATATAATCTAGCTTGATTTACTATTGAATTATGATTTGATTATGCTGTTTTGTCTGGAACAAGCCAATATATCTGGATTATTGGATTTGTGTTATGGATTAGTTGATTCTAGGTTGAAATGACCAATTAATTAATCGGATCTTGCATGATCATTGGGAATATCAATTAGACTTAGGAATTAAGCTGATTGAATTCTTTTGCACAGGATGAAATGTCCAAGAATGGATTCTAAGCAGAGTTAATGCAACCTAGATTAGTGGTTACTAGAGTAATTCTGGACACTTAATCTCTTGGTTAGTAGCTAGTAGCCTTGCAATGAGGTATAGCTTAATTTTAGTAATCCAGCAATCCTAATTAACAGTAAACCAAGTTAGAGAATTATATTCAGTCCATAATGAAATGTACAAGGGATCCTTAAGCTAAGTACGCTTTTATTCCATTGAATCAAACCTTATTTTGATAGCTAAGCTCTGTTTTACAACTTATTCTTGATTCACACTCTCAATTGATCCGCCTAGATAATTTTACTTGAGATTCAGTTAGTACTCAACCTACAATCCCTGTGGAGAATGATAATCTTTTATACTATAACTCGACTTAACCCGTGCACTTGCGGGATAGTGGTCAAGTATGCAAGGGTGCTTTAGCGACATTCAATTATGGCTTATAGACTTATTAGTTCCATTATCTTTATCAACTGTACTACAAGTAAGTTTTAATAAAAAGGCTAGTATATTTTCCAAGAGTGATAAATATACAGTACATACTTTTGATTAGAAAGCTATTGGCTCATGATATTAAGTCAAGTGCAACCTTTAAGGGGAAGTTCTTACTCTTTCAATATCTAAAAAAGAAATAGGTGGTTCTACTACAAACCTAACAACATTTTATAGTGCAAATAATGAATTATCCATTGATAGGAACACTTAGAGCCAAATAATTCAATCAAATCCTCCACCAAGTTATTAACAAAATCATCTCTAACTTAAGATAATATAAGATATGAGGCACTTTAGTGTCTTTAATGCCATTTTTATCATAATAGCCTTTATAACTATCTTAAAAGTATGCTTTAAATGTAATCATTGCTGGGAATCGCGCATCATACATGCACAGCGGAATAAAACTTTTTGCACGATTTCCACCAAGGATCCATGCGAATTTAGAACGCCATAGATTAGGGATTAGGGTTTATACCTTTCGGCAAAATTCTTCTGACCGCTACACCAAGTCCGATCTGCTTCCAAATCACGAACCGGAATGGAAACCAGTAAATCAGATCACCAGTACAACGTTTATGTGGCTGCACCTCTGTGGTATCCACACGAACCCATGAATCACCGATGAATGTCCGCTACACACACCGGTTGGAATTGATCTCCTTAGACCTCGTAGTGCTAGCTACGCCTCTTCAGAGATTTTGGTCAAGGAGAGCGGCTAGGGTTTTTCTATGCTTTTACTTGGGGTGCGTGAAGAATAATAGTAATCCTATTATTACCCAATAAGCCTATTTAAATAGGTGCATAGAAAAACCTAACCTATTTGGGCCTTATTCCATGTATAATTATAGGCTTACTATTGAGCCTTATAATTATAACATGAATTCCCAAATATTAAGCCCAAACAATTTGGTCCATTAATTCCAAATTCACTAAGCTCTAAGTGTGCGACCCTACAGACTCTCATTACTTTGGCAATGACCATTAATCATATTAATGATCATAAACAAAGATTGGTGTCTAGCAACACATCATTGTTACCCAAGTAATGAGAAAGTCGGTGATTTGACTAAACCTTTACACGTGATCATCACTTATGTCCTTTTATCCTATACATCTAGATTGAGCACGAGACATGAACCGTGTCATTCCCGTATAGCCCAATCTTAAGGTTTCTTGACTCCTAAGTAAGCTGACTGAAACAAATGTAATCGACATCTCATGTCAATTCATCTGAGCATGGCCATGCATTTTCTCAGCTTTACTTAGTCAAGGGGCCCATAGATGTTACTCCTGTTATATAGGAGGGACAAATCCCATCTTGATCACACAAACCCCTCCGCATGATATGTGACATATCCAATATCTACCCTTGCATTCACTTAACCATCAGTGACATAGAATAGTATCAAAATATGAAACTCACATGTAGGGAACCTTGGTGATCTCAGGTCAAAGGACCATATTAATAATGATCACTAAGAACCATTTATGACACTCATATAACGATCCATGTAGTGTTCTTAATATGGGTCGGTCCAGTATACAAGTTCTCTAACTTGTACTCATGTGTAAACTTAATATCCTATATAAGTTTTCACACATGCTAGTCTTAACATATCAAAGCAACCTAATCCACAATGATATATGACTAGGGACATTTAAGAATATAATTATTCTAAGGTTATTATTATAATTAAATATATTACGCAGACAATATATATAAATATAATAATTAGAATTGCCATTAAAATAACATGATTCAAAATTACAATCACCAATATGATTGGTTTTAGGGCATATACACTAAAAATCATGAAAGGCATAAAGCAAAGGAGTGTCCTGAAAATATCTTAAGCCAAAGGGATAGTTACTCTATGTTTAAACAACATGTTCTAACTCACTTAAAAGGTGCTAATATGAACAACCAGGAGAGAATGGCAAGTAAAGCCAAGTTTGAATCTATTCATTGACATGCTGGGAGGCCTAAGCCTCTAATGTCATAGTGACAAGTACCCTTAAAATTAATTCTTTTTTATTAGAGTTTTATTTGATCCAAATGCTACCCATTCTTTGTTTAAAAAAATTTGTTGTTACCTAATATAAGCCGTCTAAGCATATGAATAAGCCTATAAGTACACTTTTTATTGTAATGGCCCTAGTTAGCAAATCCCTAATGGCCATCTATAAGATAAAAGCTTGTCTTATAATATTCATAAGCATGTATTAATTGCTCACTCAATCTTACTTAAGCTGAGTAATTATGACATGATCTTGAGGATAAATTGGTTATTTAGGTACTATACTTATGTGAACTTTTTTAATAAGTTTGTTACTTTTTTTATGGTAGGTTCTTTGCCTATCGAGTTTTAAGGAGATAGGTTATTAGAAACCATTAGCTTGATTTTCAATTTCAAGGTGCAAAGACTTATTAAGAAGGGATATATGACTTACACAGTTGTGATTCAAGATCTCAACCAACTAATTCTAAATATTAATCATGTCCCTGTAATGCAAGAATTTCTTGATATATTCCTAAAGGAATTGTTTGGATTGCAACTTGATAAGGAAATAAAGTTCCATGTTGATCTAATACTTAGTATTGAACCTATTTTTATACCTCTTATAATGAATGGCCTTACTAGAATTGCAAAAGTTCATATATTAGGATTTTATTTGTCCAAACTCTTGACTTTGGGGAGCTCTAATTTTATTTGTAAAGAATAAAGATGGATCATTGCGACTATATATAGACTACCTTAATTGAACAAGGTCATAATTGAAAATAAATATCCTCTTCTTCTTATAGATGACTTATTTAACCAAAAGCAAAAAGTTAAATACTTTTCAAAAATAGACTTATGTATGGGTTGTCATCAATTAAAGATCTTCAAGGAGAATATCTCAAAAATCACTCTTTAAACTTGATATAGCCATTTTGAATATTTAGTCATGTTTTTAGGTTAACCAATGCCCTAGCCATTTTTATAAACTTGATAAATTAAGTGTTCAAACCTTTTTTAGATAAATTCATAATTATCCTCATAGATGACATTTTGGTATACTTAAAAAGTGAAGAAAAGCATGTTTGACACCTTAAAGTATTGTTATAGGTCTTGTGGGAGCACCAACTATATGCTAAATTTTCTAAATGTCATTTTTGGACAATTAGTGTGAAGTTTCTAGGACGTGTAGTATCTCAAGAGGTAGTTTAGGTATATTCTTAAAAGGTAGAAGTTGTAGAGAATTGGTTAAGGTCCATATCTGTTACAAAAATTTGTAACTTCCTTATATTAGAAAGGTATTACAATAGATTTGTTAAGGAATTCTCCAAGATAACTATGTCATTAACTAAGTTAACATAGAAAGGGATTAAGTTTAAGTAGTCAAACACATGTTAAAGCAACTTTCAAAAGCTAAAATAAAATTATGTCTAATGTCTACACTAATGTTGGTATTATCCTTAGGCAATAAAGGGTATGTAGTGCATTATGATCTGTCCACGATCAACCTTGGGTGTGCTCTCATTCAACATGGAAAAGTGATGACATATACTTCTCAATAGCTAAAAAACACAAACAAAATTATCCAACTCATGACTTGAAAATGATGGCTATAATCTTTACTTTAAAGATTTGGAGACATTACTTGTATTAATAGATCGACAAGATCTACATAAACATTAAGAATTTAAAATATATTATTGAGCAGAATGGCTTAAATTTGAGGTAAAAGAGATGAATGGAAATTGTCAAAGACTATAATTATTTAATCTTTCATTATCCTAGCAAAGCCAATGTAATAGTGGATGGACTAAGTAGAAAATCTACAAGGAAAGAGATAGAGACAACTTCTAAAGATTAGGGTGTATTGTTGGCTCAAATGGTAGTTTAATTTGTTCTTATTGAAAGAATCAAGTATTCTTAGAAGATTGATCTAAATTACATAACCATGATAAAAGAAAATGGTCAGGGATATGGAAATGGGAATAGCTATTGATGAAAGAGAAGTAGTTCACCATCAAAGGTGGATTTGGATTTCATTAAGCAAATGTAATGATTTATTGCACCAAGCTTACAACTCCTTGTATGCCATGCACCTTAAAAGGCCAAAATGTAGTTGGAGAGATGTTTTCTAGTTAAAAAGGATGAAAAGAGATGTATCGGATTATATAATAAAATATCTTATTGCTAGTAAGTGAAATTAGAACATTAATGCTCGATTGAAATGCATCAACCACTTTCGACACTAAAATAGAAATAGGAGAGCATTATGATGGATTTCCTAATAGCATTACTAAGGACTTAGAAGAGGTATGACTCTATATAAGTCATTATCGATAGGTTAACCAAGTTAGTAGACTCTCTACCTATTAAGATTACCTTTTTAGCAGCACAATATGCCCATGCATAACTTGATAAGATTATGCCATTGTATAGGGTTCCAATTATCATTGCATTTGATTGGAGTACCTAATTCACATCTCATTTTAGGCAATCATTCTAAAAATCATTAGGAACTTAATTATGATTTAGCATGAGTTTCTACCCATAAATAAATAGGTAATTAAAGCAAACCATTCAAATACTAGAAAACATGCTTAAATATTACACCTTTGAGTTTGATGGGATTTGGTAGGAATACTTGCCATTGATTAAGTTTGTTTATAATAGTAGTTATTAATCCAGCATCCATATAGCACCTTATATAGTTCTTTATGGCCAGAGATGTTAGTCTCTAATAGGATGGTTTGAATCAAGATAATCGAAACTCTTAGGTTTAGATTTAGTGACAAATGCTTTAGAGAAAGTTTAGATCATTAGAGACCAGTTAAAGATAGCCTAAGATAAATAGAATTTATACACAAACAAGTGGAAGAGAAAATTAGAATTTTAAGAGGGAGACATTATTTTTAAAACTTTTACCTATGGAGAATGTAATGTGGTTTGGAAAGAAAGAGAAATTGGCAACTCGTTTCATTAAACCATTTATGATTATCAAGTACTTAGGAATGGTAGCTTATCACTTAGAATTATCGAATAACTTATAGTTTATCCATTTGATATTTCATGTTTCTATGCTCAGAAAGTATATGCCATACAAGTCTTATATACTTTAAGAAGAACCATTATAGTTAAACTCTAACTCTAAATTATCATATAAGGAGTGACTAGTTGCAATTAGAGACTGCTAAGTCTAAAAACTAAAATCCAAAGAGGTTCTGTTTATGAAGGTTTGTTAAAGGAGCCATGAAGTAGAAGAAGCTATATAAGACCTAGAGCCAAATATGGGGCAGTAATATCTATAACTTTTTTATGAGTGCCAAGTTTAAATGTTAACATGCTCTTACAGTGTCATTAGATTAGCAAAGTCCTAAGAATACATGGATAAATTCTTTTAATGTCAAGAAGTATTATTACATCCTTTAGTATTCTAGAATTTTATTTAGTAAAAAATTAATTATAATGGTAATAATTAAAATAAAGTTTTTATATGAAATGGATAAATTATGAAAAAAAAATATGAATGAGATGTTAGATAATATAAAATTTATTAATTGAATGAAATTTAAGATGAGAATCTTGCAAGAAAAAGTTAAGAAAGGAAGATGAAATAAAATGTTTTAGAGTTAAATATGTTTGAAAGTGAGTAATTGAGTACAAAAGGGATTTAACATACTTTTTCTAAAATGCCCCTGGCCATAACATTATTTTTATTCCTAAGATTAGCCACCCCTTTAAGTTTTTCCACTAAAATCCATTCCATTTTCACCTTCTTAACTTCCTCTCACCTCTTCGTAACTTTATTTTCATTTTTTCCTTCAATCAAGCATAAGAGAGACCAAATATCATCAATTTTTCATACAATCATGGTGAGTTCTCCCTTCTTGTGAATTCTCATTCATTCTTCTCTTAAATTAGATAGGATTTAGAAATTTTAGCATAAAGGGGAAAGTTTGAGCTTTAACTTAAGTAACTCTAATTTTTGGATGATTAGAGGTGTCAAACCACAATTTCTCTTGGCTAACATCTCTTTTATAATAGGTGAGTGAATATTCTAATACTATTTAAAAGATTAAATTGAGTTTGTTTAGTTTAAGTGAAGGTTTTTAGGTTTTTTATTGAATATATGAAGAATATGCTAGATTTTGATATTTAAGTTGAAACTTTTTTATTTTGGTGTATCAACTATGCAATCAATGAGTGATGATGATAGAAATGTGGTTTTTGGATCATAAATGCATTAAAATGGAATTTATAGTTGAATGAATAGTAAAATTACATTGTTAATTTGTAGAAATAGTGTAGTATTTGACTATGGCTTAAGAGCTACTCTTTAAAGAGCTATAATGAACTATATAGTTGACTACCAATTGAAAGCTTTAGCCTTGAGAGGCTTTTAAGTGTCTACATAATAGATTATGGCCTAAAGGCTTATCATCTGGATGACTATTGTTGAATATGTAGTAAACTATCTAAGAAAACCTCACTTTCAAGAGGTTCATAATTAATTATGTAGTTAACTATGACTTACTTTTTGAGGGCTTATAGTTGACTATATAAACAAATTCTAGTCTTTAAATCCCTTGTAATCAACTATGCTTCCTTTTTCAAATTACATAGCTGATTGCCATTCCCAAAATTCATGATTTATAACATGAATTGGGTTAGTTGAATTAAGTATTACATTGTATTAAATATGTTTATTTTATGGCATTTGATGATGGAAATAAGAAACAAGGCCATACAAAGAAGCATAAAAGTTCTATGATTTGAATTATGCATTGTGGATAAGATTATATGCATTGAATTTATGAAAATTAAGATAAAGGCTTTGTGATACATTTGATGAATTGAACAATAGGTTCAGTAACATCTTGGAAGGAATGAAATTGACTTGAAGGTACAGAGATAGGATTGTGAGGGATAAGAATGGATAGGAGTCACAAGGAGATTTACTTACTTTATTTTATATTATCTTTACATCTTATGTGATATGGATTTGATATAAGTTATGTTAGTAATGATACCAATAAGTGCTTATAATTTTAGGATTGACCAATTGAAGCCTATAATAAGTCTGTTATGAATTGTATGGTTAAAATATTTATGTATAAAAGGTAAATCTAGTGGATAAGATTATATTTGATTTCTAAATTTATATTGGTTGGATATTCACTCACTAAGCCCTAGATTTACCCTTTTGTACTTTATTGTTTAGATTCTTAATTGAGCCTCCTTTACCACTATATCAATGTTAAATTCTCGAAAGCTCTTCGTATGACAATTGGGTTGCTTTGGATTTTTTTATGTAAACAAATGTTTTAAGCCTTGTTTTGAATTAGGTCAAAGGTAGAAGAATATAACTTACTCTTTCTAAAGTTAGTTAAACTAGCTTATTCTCAAGCTTAGATAGATTATAAGCTAGCCTAACACCTTTTATTTTTCAATCATATTTGATAAATAAAATCTTATTAATTTCTCCTTGATGTAGGATTACTCTCCCTAATAACCTATATATGTATAGTATATAAATGAGAAATGTATATTAAGCTAGTGGAAATAAAGTAGTTGGGTTCCACATCAATTATAGCTAGGTTAGGGTTATAACATTGATATATGACAAAATTTCTACAAAATGGGAAAAAAATAAATTTGATCTTAATTTTAGAATATATATTTCTTAAAAAACTAAACTAAGGTAATTAATTCACATCACCATATTAATTTAAAGCTTTAACTTATATTAATTTTAGAATATATCTTTTAAAATATTGTAATTATAAAAAAATAAAATATGTAATTAATTAATATTCCTATTTTTTTATAAAAGATTTGAAATTTTTTAGGCCACTAGGCTATATTTATTCATTGAGTTAGGGTTACAAAATAATTTAATCCAATTGTTAATAATAATCTTATGCAAAAATTGTATTTGACTAATTACAATACAATAATTATATAAAATAAACTATAATTACAATTGGCCAGTCACAACAAGGACACTCTAGAAAATTATCATCAATACTATATGCACTAAAAGTGAAATCTAAAATTGTGTTCCAAATATAAATCAAAGGCTATTAATTGATTACAGAATGATGGGATAAATTTGTAAAGCTCAATTTAATGGACATAAAAGATTCAAAATCTAAATTTGAATGCCACTTTTAATGCATATAGCATTTTTGAAAAATGTGTACCTCATTTACATTTATAATTACAATCATGGACATAATTACATGGATTTCTATTACAATTACATTAGTAAGGACAATTAAGCCTAGTTTGTTCCTACACCTACCATGGTAAGGCTTACTTAAAGTTTTATAAGAAGAGGAAGTAACAACATACTCTAACATGCATTCGCATTTTGATTAATTTTGGTGTTAGGAATACAATCATAAAAGTAGTTAGTTTTTGTGAATTATTTCATTTTTAACAAAAATAATTATAATTTTTTTTCTAAATACTTATTTTTGTATAAAAAATGAATAAAGGTCCAATTCATTATATAATATATATCCATATGATTATAATATAGATTCATATAAGATATGGATACAAGTTTTTTGTAATTAATAAAGTGATATTCATAATGAATAAATAGAGTTTGGTACTTTATTTACGATGGAGTGAACTTTTGTTCATAGACTTATCGTAATCATGATAAGTTCGCTAGTATATACGATATATACTGAATAGTACGATAGATGAAATTCACTTGACAACTATCAAAGAAAATAAATTCCATAGGCATTAATCAATTTCACTTATAATTATGAGTTGACTATAGTTTTAGATTAATAAATATATTCTTATTTGATTTGCAAATAGGTGAGATTCTAAATGTGAATCAATATACTATGTATTTTGGTAAGAAATATTTATTAAATACATAATTTCATTCAACAATATGGAATTTGGACAAATAACATCTCTTAGTGGATTCCAATATTTGAGCATGTAAGCTTTATTGGAAACATTATTGACTAATGATCATTAAAGGAATCAATAAGTATTAAGGTTAATTATATTGATTTTATCAATTTAATTGTTGTTATACAAAGACATGTTAAATTAAGAATTAATGTGTCATGAGACATAGTTGTATCATACTATCGAGATACTTGAAATATTCATCAAGTATATGCATATATAGTTAGCATGTAGTAGTCCTATTGTGGAATGGATTCTAAAATTAAATTATTAAAAGTTTATTTAATTATTTATGAGCTAACTATATATATGTCTATAAGATCTCGAACTAGCTCAAGGCCTTAATCATATTGCTACTAGATTAATCATAAATCAAAAAATTGTTGGACTGTAGTTAAGACCATTCGCAGAGCCTAATTACTAGGCTCATGTGGCCCAATTAATTGATAGTGGACATTAATCTTCAAAAATACTAATTTTTAAAATATTTTCATGAACAATTATTGAAAAGTAAAAGATATGATTTGGATAAAATGGTATTAGAAATGATTTGGATTATTTAATTTATTAAATAAAATTATATCAAAAATTTGACAAGATAATATTTGATTTTTAAATATTTATTGAAGATATATTCAAAATAAAAAATCTTTGAGTTTTAAATAAATCAGATTTATTTCAAATATTAATTGGAGATATATTTTGAAATAAAAAATATCCAATTAAAAATATTTAAAATTTAAAACTTGAAAAATTTTGGATAAATTATTGGCCTTAATGAGGCTTTATGAGCCTTAATGGGGCATTATTGACCTTAATAAGACATCATAAGGCATAATGAGACATCATAAGCCTTAATGTGACATTATGAATGAGGGCATGTTTGGAATTTAATTGCCAATTCCTTGTCCTAATCCTCTTTTATAAATAAATCTTACGGTTCCAACTTTCAGTGAGAAAGAAAGAATTCTAGACATATCAAATCCTTTTCTAACTAGTATGCAAGAGCTCACATTGTTTGTCATCCTTGTGAATAGTTTGTAAGATTTTGCAATTGATAGTGCAAAGGTCTTATATGAGCATCATTTGTCACAGGGTAACCTTCAAGCAACTTGCATATTTGTATATATAATCATATATTTTACCATTTTTCTATTGTGTTGTTTTAGAAAAACTAGTTGGTGTTTTATTAAAATTAATAGAACTTTTAAAAGCCGGTCTCTAACTAGAATCTTTTCAAAAATGCTATTTTCTAAAATGGTTCTATCATTTGGTCCTAGATCTACCACTTTTAATCCAACAAAGCTAGCTCTCATTCCAAAGAAGAAAACCTGTAATTAATGGAATGCAAGTGTGACAAAACTACCATTTTTTTTCCTTTCAAAAGGAAGAAAGAATAGAAATAGCACATAGTCACAAATATGATAAAGTTACCATAGAGCTGCCATATATGAATAACCCACTTATAAATCTTATATATGCTTTGCTAGCACTAGCACCAACAATATAAAACAATATATCCCTGGCAAATAAGGAGAAAAACAAGATAAACATTAGAGGTTGGTTGAGCTTGCATTGATTTACAAATTTTGGATGAGTTCTTGTGGTAACAGTGTTGCTATGATATAACAGTTGATTTAATGTGCTGATAGAGATACTTTTTTGAGATTGAATGATACAGTTATCTAGACCACAAGTGTTGCAGCTCCAGAGGTCATCTCAAGTAGTTGGGAAAAAAAAATGAAGAGATGGAGTTTATGCTAGTTTAGACGGACATTTGCAGCAATATTGTGTTTCATTAAACATAATTTCTCGTCGTAAGCTTCACCAAACAAAGCATGTAATGAATTATAAGAATATATCATTCGTAAGCAATACACCTTAAAAGCCAAGAGAAATAAATGAGGTATGGTTGGTTGTTGAAGAGTCAGATATAGGATTAACTATCAAGACTGCAAAACAACAATCACGTATTTGCCTGAGAATAGCCTAAAGGAAGCAATCAATAAATTTTCTAAAATCAATTCTTCTCCACAGTAACTTTCCAACATGTCTAGCACTCCAAGGAAAGCCTTTCTGCTCAGAAAGCCAAACTTTTGCATGAATACTCTTCACTGACACCCATTTCTGATTTTTTTTTATCCTTCCTGGACTGACTAAATCAGGAAAATCAACAATGTTCTGCCAAAAACATTATCCATGTAAGCAATATCAGGATGCTAACATAAACAGGCTGAAGACTCCTTACATGAGGATAAAATGTCCAATTAGCACAAGGGAAGACACACATTAAACACCGATTCCAACCTCTATAGCAAGGGATCATACAAGCGAAAAGCTCTACAGGTTTAGCAAGTTTCTCAATTTTTTCATCACAAGTTCTAGTAAGTTTACGTTTTTGAAATTGAAACCAACATGAGATTGCTTCCCCCAAGACAGCACTGACAGCCCTTTCAAGGTAATAAAAGTCATCTGCTCATCTTTCACACTTTCTGCATTTCTTGTAGAGGTTTTAATACAGAATATATTTGGGTAAATGAAATAATAATATACTGGATTAGAAATATAAAATTATTTCTAGCAACTACAAAAAGAAGAGCTCATTCATTATTCTAATTGACAGAGAAGAACATCTAGTAATTTTTAATACTAAACCAACTTGATCGATGAGGAGGAAAAAAGGATTCCAAGAAAGTTACGGAAATCTAGGTGTGCTCTTAAATTTCAAGTCAACTTTGAAGCTTCTTTGATGATAAACTTTGAAAGAAACAAGGAAAAGCCAGTGAGATGCAGATGTATCTTAACTTGAAATTTCTCTTTAGGAAAAAAAACCAGATCCTACGTTGAGTGTGTTGAGTTTTGCCAAATTCAAGAAATTGCAACTTAACTATCATTTTAAATGGATACAGGAGGCTTAAGCCGTATCAAATCGTGGGCTACCCAATGTAAACCCTCGTTGAATGGACTACCATTATAAGATTGTTGCTCGTCAGATACAATACCACAACTAATAATACTTGGAGTTAGACGTGGGAAACAACTCAGCCCAGTCCGGCCCACGTGGACCCATTCTCTTTTGCGAGCTTTTACTACGAAAGCTCTACTCTATTCTCATAAGCTGGTTCGCGAATTTTTTTTTAATTTTTTAACTTTTATATAATAAAAAAATTTAAATTCATTCTAAACTATCACATATTATCTATAAATAAGTCATAATATATTTTATATTTATATATAACCTTAAAAATACTATATATATAAAATATAAATCATAAATACCTATAAAATAAAAATATTATTTATAAATTATTTATAACAGAACTTTACAAAAATAAAAATAAAAAAATATAATTTTATATAGATTAAGAACTTAAATCTATATAAAAATTAATATATATATACACAGATACACACGCACTCATATGCAACTCGACTTAGCCTGTCCATAGACTGGCCCGTGCAGGAGGGTGTTCAAGTTGCATTTTTAGGGCTGCCATAAGTCTTTCAAAGCCTATGAACTTTAAATTCATTTCAACAATTCTATTAGAAGTATGAGCTTATGGCTTGGGGGTTAGCCTGTATTTATATTTATTTTTTCCGAATTAAACTTTGAAATAAGAAATTTGTTTAAATGACGATTTAAATGGGCTAACTTATTTTAATCAGCCACGGATCTTATAGGTTGGTTGATTTATTTTTTAAAAAAATAATTTTAAATATATATAATTTTATTTTGATAAAAATTAAATGAGTTAGAAATGAAATTTATTACATGATTTTACAAAAATATGATGTTATATTCTATATTGAGTATAAATTTATTTCATTGATAATGTAAAATATTTTAAACTATCAACAAATGGAAAGAGAATATATTATTAAAAAAATAAAAGTAATTAAGAATTTTTAATCATAATAAAGGAGTTTTATCAATTTTTTATTAATATGACAATATATAAGAGTAATAATATAAAAATAATTTACATTAATAATAAATTAAATTTAAATCCTTTTATTTTTACGAGAGACATAATATATTTTAATATTTTTTATTTTTTAAAATTGATTTTAACGTTAAAATTTGTATCTATATACATAGATTAAGCCGCGTACTAATCCAATCCATCATCATGCTGTCACAAAGGTAAATTTAAATATGGGTTTAAACCAGCTCAGGCTATAAATCCGCGCCTATCCGTGCAAGCTGGCCGGATTAATTCCCTTTTCCATTACTAACTTCGACCCTGGCGGTTTTATCATCTTATTTCCTTTAATGCAAAAAAATAAACAAACATGCCCACACACAACCAGCCATTGGTCATAAAATCATAGCAACTTTTTCCAGTAAATACAAGATCATAGTCGTTTGATAGTTGCCTAAAAATAAAAAATGGAGCTTGCTCCAAAAACAAATGGAAGAAAAAATTCGGATAACTATAATTGATGAAGGCCAATGAGAGAGTTTTAGATAATCTGTAGATAATGCTTAGAAGAATTCTGGGAGTTGTCGTGGAAGTAAGTACACTATAAAAGTTTCAATTCTTTATATAAAAGATTCATAATTTTAAAAAAAAAATTGTAAGTTTGCATCAATTTTATAGATAAGAAATAGACAAAAATTTGTAACTTCATCGTTTAAAGCTGTATTAAAAAATTCTTTAAAAACTTTTTTCCTTTCATATAAAATTTACAATTTAATGAAAACTTTGCAAAAAAAAAAATGTCACTAAACTAATGAAAATATCCATTGATTTGAATTTTTTTTAATACATATCAAGCTACATAAGGTTTTGTTACAGTACGCCACTTAAAAAATATAGTGAGTTTTTATTGAAGTGCCATGCAACATTCATAAAACTTACAAATATCTATATAAAATCTTGCAAACGTGTTTAAATTTTGTGTGCAACAAATATGTAAAGAATTGTAACTCTATTGTTATAGCAAAAAAAAAAAAAAAAATTTAAACTTTTATGGAAAATTGTAATATTTAGTGATATAGTTGCAAGATTTTAATATAAAAGTTTAAATATAATTTTTTTTCTTTTAAAATATAAATTATATGATTTTAGTTCCCTAATTTAAAATAATTTATTTTAAACCCCCCTATTTAGTTTTTGTTAAATTATGTCAATTTTTGCTTATTCATGTTTGATTTCCAAGTATTTACTGTATTTTTTATGGAGCAAATCACATTTTTTTTAAGAATATAGGAGACAATAAGCATTAAAAAATTCAAATAAAAAATTTAAACTTTTATGGAAAATTGTAATATTTAGTGATATAGTTGCAAGATTTTAATATAAAAGTTTAAATATATTTTTTTTTTCTTTTAAAATATAAATTATATGATTTTAGTTCCCTAATTTAAAATAATTTATTTTAAACCCCCTATTTAGTTTTTGTTAAATTATGTCAATTTTTGCTTATTCATGTTTGATTTCCAAGTATTTACTGTATTTTTTATGGAGCAAATCACATTTTTTTTAAGAATATAGGAGACAATAAGCATTAAAAAATTCAAAATTTCATATATAATTATTTGATTTTATTCAAAAATTTTAATAATTAATTTTTTTATAGTTATATATAAATCATTTTCAATTGATATGAAAAAATATTAAATGAAAATAATCTTGTGAAGTAAAAAAATTAATAAAAATTAAATATGATAATTAAAATTACATCAATTAAATATTTATAATATTAAAATAGATTATTTTAAAATAAAAAATAAAACTCCGCAATTTATATTTTAGATATATTAAAATTACATTTAAATATGATATAAAATATTATAAATTTTAATGAAAAATTACAAGAATACATACCAATAAAAAAATTATCGGCACTTAAACAAAACATATCCAAACTTTATAGAGTCCACTATCTTTTAAATAAGTCCACTTTCTTAACGATATGATGCTTCAAACAACATCATTTTCGCCATGGTAGTGAAGAATTCCCTTTAAATAGCAAAATAGTATGTGTCATGTTCACGGGAAATGCATTCCACTAAAATAATAATCATGAGCAGTACAGCTTAACTTCTAAGTGCAGGAAACGGTTGCCACCGCCCATTACTTTGACAAAATTGTTAAAGTTTTCATTAATTAATTAATAACTTGCAAAGTCTTGTCTTGTAGTGGGGAAGGCTATATTTCAGGGCTTTATTTGGGGGGTAATTGCTACGGAAAGTTCAAAGTTAATTTATTGTTAATATGAATTAATTTTTTATTATTTTATATATTATTATATTATTAAAAATTATTAAATTTTTTATTGTCAGTAAAATTTTTTGATTAATATTAGTTTTTTAATAAGATAATTTTTTTTATTCATCGTAAAAAATTTTACATTAAATTTTTATTATTGGATTATTTTTAATACATTAAAATTTATATTTTTAATTTTAATTTATTTATTCTGAAATTGAAAAAGATAATCTAATGGTACATACACTCGAAGTTTTATGAGGTTATATTTTCCATAATATTGTGCTTATTTTAGCTCCTAAAATTTTGAAATTTATTATCATATATGTTAATAATTAATTTCTATTGCTCAATTTTTTTAAAGAATAAAACGTATTAAATATCTCACTAATTTTTTTATATTTAATAAATTTATATCCTAACCCCACAAAGAAATAGATTGTTTTTAAGGGTTTTTTTTTCCCATCCGAATAGTTAAATCTACAAAAATTCCATAAAAGTTTGGTTGACCAAAATTTAAACGGTAGGATTTTTCAAGGGGTTCAAAAGCATCGAAAACTATTGGTAAAATTTTACAATTTCATAAAAATTTGGCATATAATTTTATAAAAGAATTTGCTATTTTCAATAAAATTTTTAAGTGTACGATGAATTTTCGACCAAAAAACAGAAGTCGAAATTTTTGAAAACATGTCAAACCCATGGCAGCGCCTTCATTCCCCATCTCTCTCTTCTTCCCGCTCACTCCACCACACCACTACACAATTTCTTTGAGTCGAAGGTTCTTGGTTTCAAATGATACTGGATACTTTTTTAAAATTTTTATATTTTCATTACATTTAGAATTCTATTTTTAATTTTTACATATATATATATATATATATATATATATATGTCTAATGATTAATCATTCCTCCATTTAAAAAAATATTTCTTTGAAAATATATTTTACAATTTATAGTCCATTAAATTCTCCTAATATTTTGTGAGTTTAAATTTAACCTATTATCAATGTAAATTATTTTTTGTACTAGAAAATATATGTCGTTGTATTAATAAAAAAATTATTAAAACTCTTTTATTGTAGTAAAAAAATTTTAATTGTTTTTATTTTTTTAATAACATCTTTCTCTCATTTATTATTAATGTAAAATATTCTATACTACCAATAAATCAAATATACACCCATAATTTATTTACGAATTCCACTTATTGAGTTTGATGATTTTTCTACATTTAGTATAGTTTGGTGCCACTGCTTTTTAAAATCCTTTCTTGCATTTTGTTTTTGTTCGGATAAACAGATTGTAACAATTTTGACTTTTTTTATGTGTATTAAATTATTCAATTATGATCATTGTGCCACAATTAGTGGAATTAGTTTTTAATCAATTAGGAATTGAATATTAAATTAAGATTATTCAATTCTGTTACCTCTCGCAATTATAATAACATCCAATATAACCCTCACACAAAATATATATTAATTTCCGTAAGGTATATGTGATCCAAAAACCTCATTCAAATTTATTATAAAATCTTGCCACAATGTCATATTCTAACATAATTTTTATATTATATATTAATTGTAATATTCTTTACTTTTTATTATAATAAGTATTATTTTCATAATTTATCACATGTCAATTTATCATTTATTTTTAATGAATACGATGCTGTGTTGAACCATATTCTAACAATCAATCTTTTCTCAATAAATATTGTATTGCAGTATGTCACATTCGCACAATCAATAAAAGGAATTGAATATTTTATTTATATATAATAACTTATATTAAATTAAGATAAAAACCTATTAATTTCTTTTTCACATTTATTACATTTTTATTATCTCCCTAATTTTAATTTTTTTCTCTCATTTATTATATTTTCACTATGTCTCTGATTTCTTTCCATGATTTATTTAATTCCATAATTTTCGTGCATTTTATTCCTCTTTAAAGTAATTTTCAAGATTTTTTCCTTATTTATTATATTTTCATAATCCCTTTTATCTCAATTACATTTGATTTGAATTAATAATTTTAATTAAATTAAAAGCTAAAAATTTCAATTGACAAATTGAATTACGCTGAAAATCAATAATTATAGAAAAAATTAATTGATAAACTATGTAAATAATCAAGTCAAAAATTTTTTCTTTTTAAATAAATTATTGATTTGCATATATTAGTTAATGATTGAGTAATATTTTCTCGGGTAAAATTTTCAACATTTATTAGTATTAAATTTTCTATGAATTTTATAAATAGGATATATAATATGAAATTTCAATTTTAGTTATTTTAATATAATTATTTGATACTTAATATAAATAAGTATTTATATGGAAAATTTCTAATTATTTACTTCTCCATTTATTTTTATCTATCATTAAAGTAAGTACATAAGAATTAAAGAAGACAATTATTAGTAAAAAATTTACAAGAAAAATTTTAATTTATAATTTATTTTTGCTAAAAATCAATAAATAATGTGTAAAGTGATTGATTATTTATTAGGATATTACGAGAAAATTTAAAAAAAAGTTAATAATTTCATTTTTTATTTTCTAAAGATTTAGATAAATAATTAAAAACTTATTTAAAATAATAAATAAAATGGAATGGAGGAACTCATACATAAGTTAGAATTAATTTTAATAAAATTCTAATTTCATAAGTAACAATATAATCTTTAAATTTATAAAATCCACAATTTAAAATTGAAATTGTTTCCAAGAAAAACATTTATTTAATCATATTTAACTATATATATGTTATTATCTCAAGAAAATAATAAGTAAATCATGACTAAAAGTATAAATTTATAATAATGTAAATGATAATTAAAACATCATTGTTGATATAGTATTTAAAGAAGTGTACCAAAATTTATAAGTTCATATAAGTATAACCTTAACTTTTATTCTTCAAATAATTTCTCTTCTTTAAAAACAGTTGAAATGGTATATTTATGATAAGTAGATTAATAATATTTTTTAAATTAATTTATATATAATATCTTTTAACTAATTAATAAAAATATTTACAATTGTACTAATTTATAATAAAGTGACTGATAATTCTAAAATCATAATTAATATTATATTCAATGAAACATTTTAAAACTTATGAACTATTCAATATAAATGTAATTTTGTATTTTTTTTTCAAGGGATACTTGACCATATATTATTAATAACATAAAATTATCAATTAATACATTCTTTGTAATATTTACTTTTAGTTGATCAAAATTGCAACCCATGCATCATATGAGTTATAATCTAGTAATTTTATATAATCATGCACATGTTGATCTTATGATATTAATTATTAGCAAATACAACCGTCTTGTAAGTAATTATTAGTTTATACAAAACATAATATGATTCATAACCTTGTATAAATCTTCTATAAAATCATGTAACTCCGCCTCATGAAAAAACTGCATTAGAAAGCACCAGTATTATCTCATTTAAAGTTAGCTCCAGAGGGAGCGGCAAAAAATTTGAATAGCATCCGCCAAAAATTCTTGATCAAAATATTAAAAAGATCATATAGATAGAAGGAAAATTAATAAACACTTTGGCATCGAGATTTTGAGTTTTCTTTTTTTAAATTCCACATAAAAATTATAAAAATCATAACTTTTATATAAAATTTTGTAATTTTTTTCTAAAATTGTAAGCTTGCAAAAATAATTGTGTAATAAATATAGAAAAAATTGCAATTGTATCACTCAGTTATAACGTTTTGTAAATGCAATTCATAACTTTTGGTCACATTTTGTACTCAGTATACTTTGACCATAATCTAAAGGTTGTTTTGACTTTTAATGATGTGAAATAAGAAGTTTCATGGGATGAAAACATATAATTATGCCATTCACTATAGCTGAACAATTTTCAAATGTCATAATTAATTTTGAAACGTTAATATTAAGTATATGTTTGAAAATTTCATGTCTAACGCTTAACTAAATAGATTCAAAACAAAAATTAGATTTTATTTATTTAATTTATAAAATTGTATATCTAATTAAGTGAGAATTAAATTGCCAAATTTGTCCAAAAACAATTGCGTAATTAAATAATCAATATTTTTAACGCTATAATGACAATTAATATTAGGGGTATCAAATGGATTCGAGTCCACAAAAATATTTAGGTCTGGGTAGACTCAAACCTCCAAAAATTGAGTCTTTTTTTTTTATAGGTAATATAGATCTAATGGATAAAACCTACCTAATTTGTAGACTTTAAGTTAATGTGTGTGGATATATTTGAGTTGATGTAGACTTTTGTTGGACTTAAACCTTCAAAATTGAGTCCAATTTTTTTAAGGATAAAATGGATCTATTCATTAAAGATTAAGACCATATCTGATTCAGTTGACCCTTTAATACCCCTACTCAATATTACTTATGAGACTTATTTCTTTAATGTGTCCCAAGTTCAAACTTAAAATATTATAGGTATGTTAAGTGGTTCATTACTTCTATTCTTATAAAAGAAAATGGCCTAATTAAATACATTCAACAATTACTCTTATTTTGATCAAATTTAGTCAAGCAAACATAGCTGGTGTTATATATATTTTTAGTTAATAAGTAGATATAAATATTCAAGAAGTTGATGTATAAATTTTTTTAAATCATAATTAAAATTAATTTTGAGATTATAAAAATTTTAATTTTAATACTTTTGTGATAAAATTTATAAATTATTTATTAAATTTAGTTCTTAAAATAAAAAATAATCAAATACAATAAATTTTGTAGGTAATAAATACTTAAAACTTAGTATTTACCACTAAATGTTATAATATTAGAAAACACTTGCCAAGGTCAAAAGATCACAAAGAGCAATGACTCCTAAGGAAGAAAACCAAATATGAAAAATTAAATAATGGAATTGAAATGTCATTTAATACCTTTTTAAGAGATTGTTTAATTCGCCTTAATAGTATAAAAAGTTCTATTTCCTATAAAATATAAAAGATGTGAGTTGTTTGATTGGCCATCATTTATCAAATTGAAGGAAATAAGACTTTTTGAAAAGTTCTACTTCTCATAAAATATGAGAATAACTTATCCACCTCCCCTTAGGTAAATTTCATTTTTTGTATTATTTATAGATATAATAACAAAATTATCTATATTAATTTTAATTAATAACAACTAAACTTTATTTATTTTTGTTATAATAATATTGAAGATATAGTAGTAATTTTATTAATATTTCTTAAGATATTTAAAATTGAACCAAACAAATTAAAAGTTATTTCTTAGGAAATATTATTTCTTATATATCAATTAAATAATTTTGAGTATTTCATAAGAAATTTATATAAAAAATTATTTTCTTATAAGTTCGGTTTTTTGCAAGAAATTATTTTCTATACGAATAAAATAACTCCTAAAACTTTGTATCATTTGCTACATTTATGACTCGATCTTTAATCTTGTGACTGTTTAAAAGACTTGGTCTTGGACTCATGGGCTTCTCAAGAGTGGCGTCTGTATTTGTTCTTCAAAATTTATTGTTTTCAATTAATTCGATAGCACTTGAATGAATTCAACAGAGGCCGGATTCAAAGATATAAATCACCTTAGTCTGAGTACATGGGATTACTATTAGAAAATTTTATTTCTTGGGACAGAATATAAATATCATCCCTTAAAGTAAGATTTATTATTACATAATCCCTTAAAAAACATATAAAAATAACTTCTTTGAATTTTTAAAAAATTAAAAATATTAAAATTTCAATTAAACGAAATAAAAAAAAGTAGATATGAGCCTCCTATAAACTTTTTAACTACTTTTTTTAGTATAATAAAATCAAAGAAGTAATAAAAAAGAAAAGAAACACATGTCTTACATCCTTAAATGTAATTTAGTCAAATTTTAGCAATAATTTATTTAAAATACTTGTCTTCAATTATATCATAAACATATTGCAGATTAAATTTCATTCTTAATAATTTATTTTAAAAGAAATCTCATAAAAAAATTGGTTCAACTCATGTTAAAAACAATTAGACATAGTTGTAAATAACTTGTATGCTTTTTTTATTTTTTAATTAAATCACCAATATTTTCCCTTTTTTTAAACTTCAATGAATTATTTGTAAATTTTGAAACTTTAAGGAAATTATATAATATTAAACTATACTTAGAAAGCTTATTTTTATTTTCCCCTTTCTATCATGAGTTCCGAGGAGATCAAATCTACATTCTTACTAATCAAACTCTAACATCTCCCTTTCAAGCTGCCTCTAATAATATAAATAGAATTCAAATTTAATCCAAATAAACATAATTTTACCGTTCTATTCACTCATGTACTATAATATTATTAAAAATTATTAAAATTCTTCCAATTTTAATAAAAAATTTAATTTATTTTTAATTTTTAATGACATTATGAAGTTTAAATTTGAGCCATCTATGACTTTTTAATTCATAATAAATTTTTAATTCATCATGGTCTAAGTACATAGGATTACTATTACAAATCTTTAATTTTGTTATGGCAAAATATAAATAACACCCCTAAACTAGGGTTTATTATTACATAATCTCTTCAAAACATATACAAATAACTTCTTTGAAGTTTTTTAAAAAGTTGAAAATATTGAAATTTCAATTAAATGAAATAGGAAAAAAAAGTAGATATGGGTCACTTATTACTTTTTTTAGCCATTTTTTAGTATAATAAAGAGTCTATTTTACACAAATAACTAATAAATTAATTGATAGTTATGATAATTAATAAATTAACTGATTATCTAAAAGGCATTTTACAAAATTAGCAAAAATGATATAAAAGGATATACTAATAGAAATATATAATTAAAATAATTTATATTTATCTAAATATTAAATTATATTAATACAATGAATATGTTCAAAAATAAAAATATAATATCTAATATTTAATTAATTATATTTTATGAATTTATATATATATTTATTTACATAATTTTTATTTTATTATATATAACAAAATTATAATTACTTATAATTATAATTAAATAATTATATTTTATGACATTATGTATTTATTTACTATTTTTATATATTTATAATTTAAAATTAGGATATAATTATGTTAAAATTAAATTGATTATATTTTATAAAAAAATAACATTTAGATTTATGTTATGGAGGTTATAATCTGTAAATTAATAAAAAGAATAAGAATAAAATTAAAAAAATTAAAAAAATAATAGTTTATAAGTTATGAGTTACTCAAGATAACTTATCAAATTAAAACTTATTTTTTTAATAAGTTAGTATATGAAATATTTCTAAATGTTGATTTATAACTTATTAACTAAGTTAATAAGTTATAAATTAGTTTACAAGTAATTGGAAAAAAAAAATAAAAGAAACCCATATCTTACCTCCTTAAATCTAGTTTAATCGAATTTCAGCAATCATTTGTTTAAAATTTTTATCTTCAATCATATCATAAACGTATCATTGATTCAATTTCGATTCAATTCCATTGTTAATAATTTATTTTAGAAGAAATCTTATTAAAAAGATTGGTTCAACTTAGGTTAAAAATAGTTAGACACAATTATAAATTATTTGCATGCCTTTTTTCCCAATTTTTAATTGAATTGTTGATATTTTCATTTTTTTTCAAAATTTCAATGAATTATTTATAAATTTTGAAACTTTAAGGGAATTATGTAATATTAAACCATTCTTTAAAGAGTTTATTTGTATTTTTCCCTCTCTATCATGAGTTCCGCGGAGATCAAATCTATATTTTATTAATCAAATTCAGACGCCTCCCTTTCAAGCCGCTTCTAATAATATAAATAGAATTTAAATTTAATCCAAGTAAAAATAATTTTATACTGTTATTCACTTATGTACTAAAAATTACTAAAATTCTTTTGATTTAAATAAAAAAAGTTTAATTTATTTTTAATTTTTAATGAAATTATAGAATTTAAATTTGATTTATTATTAATATAAAATATTTAACAATATTAGTGATTGAGAACTTGACACGTCATTAAAGAAATAATTATAATTAAAATTTTTTAATAATAATAAGAGAGTATAATTTTTTATTAATATGGTAATACATGAGTAGGTGATGATATAAAATTGATTTATATTACCAATAAATCAAATTTAAATCTAACCATAAACTATTCAAAGAGACATTGTATTGCCACTTCATTTTTTAATTTTTGCTTTTTTTTAATGTATAACTAGGGACAAATCTCTTAACATATAATGTGTATGGTTTGAACCCATGACATTGAAAAGTCTCAAACAGGAATGTGGGCCTTAAATTTTTTTTTATCTAAATTTGGTTTAATTATACTTTGTTACCAAATAAATTGGTCTTAGATTTCACAATATTTTAAAAATAAATACATTCAAGCTATGGAATTTTATTTTAATTGGCTTGGTCAAGCAATAGTTCCAAAAGTTCCATTTTGTTACTGTGTTTTCCAAATTGGCTGCCGCTATTCATATATTCAACCAACAACGTCATTTCAAACTCTAGGTTCAAACAATGCCAAAAAAATTGTACATTTCACTAATGAAAGCACCCTTTGGGTTATAAAATTTGCATCGTGCTTGTTGAAAACTTGCAAGAGCACGTTGACTTTTTTCCATAATGGAACTTAAAATTCAACACCCCACTTTCTCATTTTTCTCCTATAACTGTCTCATCAAACTGCATATGTAGTTCAGATCAAATATTCTCTCCTTCAGAAAGCAAAGACAGAATTAGCGTTTTGTTTTATTTGAAGGAAGGATCAAAGAAGGCAAGTCATGGCATGTGTTGGAAGATTTTGTGGCTTAATTAGCTTTGGTAAGGTTCTTTTTCTTGTGGCATTGGTGTTTTTGGGAATGGTTTCAAGCATTGAGTCCGTAAGAGATTTGAGGTTCATGGAAAGCGCTTTGGAAAGCCAACTTCCAAAAGGATTAGTGCCTCCTTCTGGGCCTTCACAATGCCATAACAAACTCAACCCTTACAGACGCAGTAGGGTTTATTTTCCTGCTGACTCTGTTATTTGTCCGTAGCAAGGGTTTAAAATGCAGTTGCAATGCGATTAAGATTGCATTACGGGTAAATGCATGCATATAACGGTTGATTTGGTCTAGATTTCACTAGATATGCAATTGTGGTGTCCGCGGCAATTGTAATATGTGGCTATATCTCATTATGCGATTCACAGTTTAAATACTTGATCCATAGCAATGAAGAAGCTTTAGGATATGCATAGAATCATAATGTAATCACAAATTTCATGATGACTAATATTAGTAGTTTTTTATTTTTAATTTTATTGTAATTATTCAGTTTTATTTTTTTTACTTATAATGTTAAAATAGTTGAAAATATTAATTTAAGTATATTGTTAAACTTCATTTTGACCATGTCAAATACACACTAAGCTTGTTGACTGCATTCTTTCTTTTTATCATTTATCTTAACATTACAAGAGAGAGATAAATAATTAAAATAAAAAATTACCAATACTAATTATGAATTTGGAAACATAATATAGGCAGTCCTCTTATAAATGAAGTACTAACTATTATATTACTCTTCAAAATTATATGCTTATATTCTATATCATTTTAATATAAGAAAGTGTAGGTTTAACGCTTAAGCATGAGAAAAGTGATGTGAATATAAAAAAAGGGGTGTATAAAAGTAATTAAACTAAATCTTAAGAAAAATATAGCCATAAAAAAATCATGAGAAAAATAAGTATAACGTGAGTTAAATATATTTATCTCAAATTATGCGTTAAGGAACTTGTCTAAAACAAGTTGCATATTAAGCGGCATGATTAGTGTTGAGAGAATTTTGATCTCATAAGAAATTGAATATTTTTATTTTTATATATAATAATTTTAGACTCCTATTTTAAAAAATTATATATTTTTTACTAAAATTTTAATACTTTATTTGCTAAAATAAAAAAATTCTAATTCCGGTAATTACATACACCTATGGTGAAATGAAATTCATTGTTCATCAGATGGTGACACAAGAAATATTGTAGCCTTAAGAGTTATAGTTAGAATTGGGATCCCCTTCCCCCTTTTTAAGGGAAAGAATGAGAAGAATTTCATAAAGAGATAGATATAGAATTATTTTTTTTTTGAAATTATGTCCCAATAAAAAAAATTAGTGAATTTTGAAGTAAAAACTAAATTTTTATTTCTCTAAAAATAACAAGAAGATTACAAGTCGAAAAAGGAAAAATATCCCGATCCATTTATTTAGTAACACGTTATTGAGAATTCATACTTTTCGCATGATACAAAATTTGAGGCATGCCTTCACTCCTTTAAATAAAAATTTATGCATGAATAAGCCAAATAAAAATTTTGTGCTCATGACTTTGTTCAAAGGACGCTTTAGGAATCACTCAAGGTAATAAATTAAGTAATTAAAGTTTAATGGCTTAATTATAAACATTCAAAATAATGTAAGCACAGCACAATTTAGCCAAAAACACAATTGCAAATAGACCTCAATTAAAATTAATATTAATTTCTATTTTGATATAATGATATTTTTAAAATTATTTAAAAAATTAAGAAGGTAAGTTATAAATATAAGTAATATCTATTTGAATGCGATAAATGTTTTTGAGATTATTGAAATAATTTAAGACTTTGGTTTTTTTAACTTAATATATGTCAAAATATATGTCATTTAAAGATTGTTGGGAAAATAAAAAAACTTGAGACGTCGATTTTAAAATTAATTACTATCTAAAGGTATTGCAAAAGTTTGGAAAGAAAAATATTAAACTTTAATATATTAGTTTTGAACTTAACTAATGTTTAAAGATATAACACTTAAGAAAATACTAGAAAACCATGAAAACTTACGATGACAATTTTCTATGTAACCATCATCTAAAGATATTTCAATTGAATAGTTAGGAAATACAAAAAGTAAACATGCTAATTTTATACTTAACTAATATCTAATGATATGGCAACTGCTAAGTGCTTGGAAAATGATGATATTATAATGACCTTAACTTGATTGTGGCCAACGTCAAACCGTTACCAATTTTCACAAGCCTAAATTAATAAACTTATCACAATATAGATAATTCATTAGAGATAAAAAGGAAATTCAAATGATTGATGAAATTACATATAATCATTTAGCAAAAGTTTACAAATTTGTGAGCAAATTAGAGTTGCTTATAACCTTCACAAGGGAAGGATAAGCCACTCTAACTTACTAAAATATGAGAGGTCAATGTTTGTAACCTCTACCCAAGTTCATACTTAGAATAAGGCTTAAAAGATATTCTATCTACAAATATCTAGTATTACCATCAATAGTAATGGCGAACTTCCAAGTGATTTGGCTCATGGAAGGCAATGGCTAAGGCTTGACCTAAGAATATGCAAACAAAAACACAAAGGAGTAAGTTGGGGCTCAATGAGTAAATATTCCAACCAATAGACACAATAGTAAAGCAATCTTAACCACCAAATCATACTCCTATGAAAATTAACACAAAATTATTCATATTGTCAATTTATTCCTAAGTGGCCTCTAAAGGCCTAATCATAATCATATCATTATAATGAAATTATACAAGTGTAGTTAGAGACCTATTAGGTAAGATTCTATAACATAACTAACATCAAGTAATAATGAAAGCATATAAATCCCCTTATAAATCTTAATTAACCTTATCCCTTACAAGCTCCTTCATGCATTTTGGGTTAACCTTGTCCTTCACTAGCTCTTTATTAGGAATTAGTCATTTGATAATTTCATCATCTTCCTATCACATCTTTCATATAATATCTTAAAACATTATCATCATGTTCTCATGACAACTCATGCTTCAATATATGACTACATATCTCATTTCATCCTATAATTACATAAGCAAGATTAATTGTATCATATACTATCTATTATATCATTTATAAATCTCTTTTCATATCATAGACAATATGAAAAGGTTGTTTCTCAATGTCAACTATGGTGTAATATCTTCAAAGGTATTAAAAAAGGCACAAATCTTTATCAATTTAAAATAAAATTAATTTGCAAATAGGTAAAGTGCTTTGTGAAGCTCTTTGGCCATACCAATAAAATCTAAAAAAAAATGTAGTGCTTTACAAGTAGCTTTCTAGCCCTGTAAAATCTTAGCCTAAGAAGCTCTTCTTGAAAAGCTTCACGTATAAGCGTAATTCATTCTTCAATAAGTTTCTTACTATTCATTTGACATAAATACACACCTAACTTATTTATTACTTTACCAAGTCACTCTTTGTTAATAAATGCTCTTATTTAACACTTCACACAAGCATTCACATTCTGCACCATTATAATCACAATCACCATATTTTCACAAATTCACATAAATTTCAATATATAGGCAAACAACAATTTTTCTTAATAAGTTAATGAATTTGTATTAGAATATTCTTTCACCTTGTGTTGGAAAGTTATATTGAAGGCTCTACAACCCTAATCACATAAAAAAACCCAAGTTTCTTAGATTAAGGTTTCAAACTCCTATAAAACCATATAACTTTGAATCCTTTCATCATCTAGGAAGAAATAAAGAGAAATCTTAATAAGAATGGTGTTCTTACCTTGGTTGAAACAAGAAATTGAGAAAGCTTGAATCTTTTCTTATTAACTTTGAAAAAAGGAAGATGAAGAGAGATAAAGGGAGGAAAAAGAAAGTTATATGAGGTGAGTTAAGGCAATTTGGGGAAATAGTGGAAGGTTAGCTAATTTTTCAGTCACTAGTAACCAGGGACATTTTGGAAAAACTTCTCCTATATCTCTTTCATATTCATATGCTCATTTAGAACTAATCGAAACTTTATTCTTTATTATTCTATTTAATTTTCCTCATCCAAATCTCACAAAAATTATACACTCATATTCTTTAAATTACTAACTTTGTTTTATTCCATAATTCACATATAAAATTTCTAATTTCATAGAATTTACTAATTTTCCTTAATCATTCATTTTTTCTATAAAATAGATTCTAATTTTACCATATTTTAAAAAAAGTGTAACAACACTTCTTCTTTTTAAAACAATTCATCCTTGAATTCTCAAAATAATCAGTATCCTATAGATATTATAGGATTATGACAAAATTACACTCATCACTCATTAAATTGATAGGGGGTATCACTATTACATTTCTGACTCTAATTCCTATATAGCCTCTTTTACTTTGTGATGTTCCTATTGAATCTTCATAAATAGAACTTTTTTAAATCTTAATTTTTGAATTTGACAATCTATGATCTCAACTATTCATTCCTTATAGGAAAATTTGAGGTCTAGTTGTAGTAATTCATCCCTAATCACATAGGACTTATCCAATAGTTATTTTAAGTAGAGACACATGAAACACAGGATAGATAACTTCTAAACTATCTGATAACTTGAACTTATAGGTCACCGCTCTAATACACTCGAGAATTGGGAAAGGCCCAATAAAACGAGGTGTCAATTTACCTTTTTTCTTAAATTTCATCACACTCTTCATAGGAAAAACTTTTGAGAAGACTATATCTCTCACTTGAAACTCCAATTTTCTTTTTCTCTTGTATTATATGACTTTTGTTGATCTTAAGCTATTTTTAACCATTCTTGAATAACTTGAATTTTTTCTAAAGGGCCAATTACCAATTTGGCCTTATGAGTCTTATTTCTCTTAATTCAAACTATCCCACTAAGGAATGACATTTCCAATTATAAAGCACTTCACAAGGTGCCATTTAAATGTTAGATTGATAATTATTGTTGTAGACAAACTCTATCAATGGTAAATATTTCTCCCATATTCCTTTAAACTTTAAAGTGCAAGCTATAAACATATCTTTTAATATTTGAATGGTCATTCCAGATTATCCATCAATTTGTAAGTGAAATATTATGCTAAATCATAACTGAGTTCTCAATGCTTATTGAAATGATTGCAAAAAATGAGATATAAATTGAAAATCATAACCTAATACAATTATGACTAGAACTCGATGTAGTAGCACAATCTTATTGAGAGACACCTAGGTATACTAAGTTACTGTGAAAGTAGTCCTAATAGGTAAGAAATATACATATCTTGTTAATCTATTAATGATGATCCATATGAAATCGTATCCTTTTTATGTCCTGAGCAACTTAATCAAGAGGTCTATAGTGATGCTTTCACAATTTTGTTATAGTATTGGAAGTGATTGATGCATTTTGGTTAGATATTGATGCTTTACTTTCACCTATTATTAGGTAAGACATTTCACCATGTAATCCAACACATCTCTCTTCATTCTCTTCCACTAAAAGACATCCTTTAAATCATGATACACCTTTGCTATTTTAAGGTGCATAATATAAGATGAATGATGTGTAGGATAATATCTATATAATTTCCTCCTATTTTACACCTCTTAATGTGTTACATATACTTAATTTTATGAAATTGGCCTTGTTATTTAATTAGGTGATGATTTTCTAATTTTTTAGATTGTTTGGTTAATAATGAATTTCTACATTATTTTAGGTTTTTAGCTATATTTAGAGCTCTAAAAGTCTAATTGAGGTGAAATTAGCACCCAAAGTTAGATAAGACTTGGCCTAATAATTTTTATGTTTGAAGTTTAGTAAAACTATGTTATTTTAGTTATCAAAATTGAGTTAGAATTTGAACTACAAATTTTTATTATAGTAAACATTTAATAATTCAATTTGTAAATTAAGATATAGGCTTACAATTTATGCATGAACCTATTCTTTGTAACCCTAAGAAATATATTTACTTGGTCCATTAGGTTTTATAAATAAAGAAATCATATTTAAGAGGTTTGGTGCCTCCTAAGGTGTTCTCTTTTTTTTTAGATGGCAATTACTTTTCTTCTAGTTTTCATTGTATTTCACCATAAGTGATTGAATTTCCTTTAAGGTTTATAGGTTTAAGCACTCCTAATTTAGTTTAATTTGATTTTCTCTCTTCAATTTGTTTATAATTCTTCTATCTCCTAATTTTCTATTCTTTATTGATTATGATTACTTTGAATATTTAGCTAATAAGGCTTATTAGCTAATTATTCTTAGCAATCTAATGTTATATAATTGATTATTGTTAATTTTTTTCTTATAGAATTAGAATGGATAATTTTAATTAGAAACAAATAAATAACAAATTTTTGTTGGTTAAATTTATGATATCTATAGAAATCAAAGAATGAATTTAGCAATTATTATTTGTAAAATTGTTAGATTTAACTTAATTTAGTTTTAAATACTTGAAACTATTATTAATTGAATTTAATCACTTATTTTGAATTGTATTAAAAATGAAGGATTTGATTAGTTGCTCGTTCTAGTTAATCTACATTGAGAATTTATATGATTACTACTGGATTTAAAGTATTTATCAATTAAGTATTTGAATTATAAGTTGAATTGTTGAGTGCTAATAAAATTATGAGAATTAGGTGTGAAAACCCTTGGATTCGATCCCTATATTTTGTTAGTTTATATTTAATTTTGTTTTAAATTATTTATTTAAAATTAATTTAAAAAACCCTTTATTTTTATATTCTATTTTTACTAATTAACTTTGATTCCCTTATGTTTGATCGGGATTCACCTTATCTATGTGTTAAAGTAGGTTCAATATTTATTTTGTGTATGAAATGAAGTGCATCAAAATTTTAGTGTCATTATTAAAGAGTAGATTATGCAATTGGTATTTATTTTTATTTATTTTTAACTTTTTTGGTTCAATTTTCTATGTTTTTCAGGCTTGTGTATAGTCCTGGGTAACAAACTTTGCTATGGAATTTTGGGATGTAACTTTTTTATCCAAGTTTTCTTGACATTCTAAGCACGATCAAAGGTTATAACATTGATCTTGTCATTTTTTTACTAAAAAAAATTATTTTGTACTATTTTCTAATTTTTTTAGTATTTTTATTTTTATAGTTTCTAATTTTTTATTTTCATTCAATTCTTGTTCCTCTTGATATATGAATGTTTCCTCCAATGATTTTAACTTAAAATTTGATCCTAAAAGTGTGAGAGCATTCATAAAGTAAAAAGTTAAAAATAAAAAAATATATATATAGTTTTTTATGGTGGTTTTAATAAAGTACCCATATTATAAATTAAGCAAGAACTTTTTGAGCTAACTCCTCTTATTGATCAATTGAAAGTAATGCAATTTCAAGAAACTCAATTTTGTATGAAAAGATTAATTGGTTTTGGGAGGGGTTCCTCTATTTACCTATTTGAAGTATGATTCATCAGAATCATTTGAGGAAATTGCTAACAAATTGAAGCTAGACTGAAATAGTAAAGCCAAGTTTAGCTAAAGATATTAAAGAAAGACATTTCTTCAAAGGTAGCCTAAATTTTTATATTTGCATTTTTTTCCTTTCTCTTTATTTTACTTGTCTATGATTTTCTTTTCTTTTGATGTTGATATGCTTTGCATTAAGAATAATGTAAGATTTAAATAAGGAGGAGAGAATTCTAGGATTTCTTTTTTCTTTCTTTAAGATTTTATTTTTTATTTTATGGTCTTCAGTTTTTGAAGAAAATAATTTTTTTAAAAAAAGTAAACTTTTTTACTTTTTTTGAAATTATTTTTTACTCACTTTAGTTGTTTTCCTTTGATGGGGACTTAGCATTTTTCATAAGTAGAAAGAAATTGAAATTTATGATTTTATAACATTATTGAATTAATTATCTTTTCTTTTAAATTAATTAATTTAGTGATGGATTTTGAAAAGGGGTTTACCTAGAAAGTTTTGTGATGGAAAGTTGAAAGTTGAAAGTATTCATTTGCAAAGCCAACTTGATTCCTATTTATTTCTCTTTAAAAGAAAAAAGTTTTGAAAAAGAATTTGTAAATAAGGTTAAAAAAGGGTTGTGGAATGATTTCTTTTCACTAATAAAAAGTTTAAAAGTGTGGTTTTACATGAAAATGAAAAATGGAACTTTAATGAGTGGGTACAATATAGCCCATGGTTTTCTAAGCTTAAGATAAGGCAAAAATATTATTTTTATTTCTCAAAAGAGATTTTACACTATATATTACTTTGAACCAAGGTTGGAAAAATGTATGAATATCAAGCTTGAAAAGAAATGGATTGGTTTTATTCTATAAAAGCTCATAGGTTCCTTGTGTTTCAAGGAGATAAATTCTATTTACATGATAACATAAAGTAAACACTAGACTACATATTACTATGGTGTTATAAAAATATTATATCAAAGTTTTCAAGCAAAACCTATTTTAAAATGAGCTTTGCAAGCTTATGGTATCTTATTCTTTAGCATAGGAAAAAACTTTATTTTTTATGAGAAAAATTCATTACACTAAGTTCTATTTTATTCAAGGAACATTAATATTAAGAGCTTATGGCAAGAACATGTTTAAAATATATTTGAAAGCTTATGAAATGATGGTAAAAAGCTATTTTGAAGTAGTGTTTCTTACAAGTGGGTTCTTCTAGTAAAACATCCTCATTATTTATATAACTTACTTTGTGCTTAAAAATAGTAATTTAATGATGATTTAAGCTTCTAATAAGGTTTGAAAAATTTTGAAATTTTTAATAGAAACTTACATCAAAGAATGGTGTTTACAAAAAAATCTTGTCTTTTTTATACTAATTGCTAGTAAATTAATATGATAAGTGGTGCAATATATTATGAGTATTAAGAGGATTAAAAATTTTCATTTAAGGTCATTAATTTAATTCTTGAAAATTTTAGAAGATTCCATAAAAAAATTACACATAAGGTGAATTTTTTAAAGATAAATAAGCTTACTTGAAGATATTTTGATTGGTAAAGTTGTATGTAAGCACCTTGTTTTGATTGTAAAAAAATTGAAAAATTATATTTCATGATTTATTATTAATGTGGAAATTTTTATGAAATTTTATAGAAGTTTGGTTTTTAAAATGGATTTTCAAACACAAAGGTGCCTTATTTGATGTGTTTTAATAATTAGATACAAAGGTACCTTGTATAACTTATTTTGTGCATGGGAAAGGTTAAATTTATTAAATATTCAAATATGAATTTAGGAAGTTTAAAATAAATATTAATAAATTTTAGTATTTTAAGTGAAAATTTTAAGTGTATGAGTGATTATTAGAACCTAGTATGAGTTTATAGTTATTTTCTTAGCCTTTAGATGCCAATATGTAACAAAAATGGGCAATTTATCTAATACAAAAATGGTAGGGAAGCACCTTAAAACACTTGGATATGTAAGGAAAAATGGTTTTCTTAGTTGTTATTATAATACAAAAAGTGTTTAAAATTAAAAGTTATAGAACTTGAGAAAAAATTAAGTTATGCTCTACACAATTTTATTAGAAAACTATGAGGCACATGATGAATTTGCACTAACATTTGCTTGCTTATTACATTATGATGATGTTATAAAATTAAACATTGATGAAAATAATGTAAAAAATGGATACAGCTCTAAAGGTTATGCAGTGAAACCATGAGCATGTTTATATGGTTTGTGCATGAATTTCTATTTGAACCATCTTTAATTACATATATTTCCTAATGAGTTTATATGAAAAGAATACTTATAATTAAAGCTTATGATAATGCCTAAATGACAACAAGCTTTTAATAAAGTGACACAATTATCTAGCTTACAAAATAAAAGCACTAATATTGCTTGTAATCATTAGAAATATGATGTGGTAATTATAAATTTTCTTCTACTAGATTATATTTATGTTATATGCTTTATTTATGTCTATGATTAGCATTTTAACCTAACCTTGCTATGTGGAAAGGGCTATGAATACCTGACATGAAATTGGCTTAATGTTATATGTAAAATTTAGGCTTGAATATTGTATATGATATTTTTTGCTTGCATGCCATTGATTGAATGCCTTATATGACATTATAAGATGACTATGTGATTTTGAAACCTTATAGAAAGTCTTGGGTATTGGCTTAGTACCCTACTTCTAAGTCACATAGAAAAACGTGTAAGATAAAGTTAGTTTAGACTAATGAAAAGGAACTTTCTAGGTCTTTATACCATTTAATAGTTACTTAAATACTAATATCATGTTTGTGATTGAACCATGTGAATACTTTACACAATGTTTAGAAGTTACTAATGTAGTATACAAAATAACCTAATAGGAAGTATTTTGGGATGGAAATATGAGTTTGATACATGTCTTGTAAATAAATAGTTTTCTTGACTAAAATTAAATAGAAAACTAGTATGATAGCTACCTCATTGAGTAATTCTATTATTCACTTTACCTATGGATATATTTCAAGTACTACTCCTTGAGATGTTACTTAAGATTATTAATATGTGGTGGTGTGTGCACTATACCTAATATTGCATCTTCTAATTTTTATATATCAATTATAAAAGACATGCAAAAATAAGGGATTATAATGTTGACAAATAGAGAAAGATGGAAAAAGTTCAAGAATAGGTTTCTATTATGTAAAGTAATTACATATATTGTAATAATAAGATATAATAAAAACTTTTGTAGCCTTAAGCATATAATGTGATGCCAAATTATTTGATTAGCATATATAGAAAGGGTTTTTAAAAAGTTACATGCTAAGATCTTATATATATATATGGGTAGCAAGTGAAGAGATATATATATGAGTGGAGTAGAAATTATTAATTCTCATACAAACATTCTAAATTGCATTTTATAACTCAATTCATTTCCTTCAAAAATTTGTTTTTGTTAGTTTATAGCCATGTCCAATGATGATTCTTATATGTTTTTATATCAAGATATACCTAATCATATAATGGTAGATATTATGTCTTAACTCCCTATTAGTGATATTTGTAGGTAAAAGTGTGTGTTAAAGAATTTTCACAATAGCCTAAGTCATCTATTCTTTATTAAGAAGAACTTAGAGAGATCAAAAAGGGGTGGAGGAAAAACATATTGTTAAATGTTGTGAGCATATAAAGGCAATCAGTTTAACACAATGCTTTTAATTGAACAAATAAGAATGCTTCTTGATGAGTCCCTAATTGATAATCTTATAATGGCATGCTAGAAAGTTATTAATATTATAGATGGCCTTATGCTTGTGAGATTTACTAGAGCTACTACTAATATTTCAATATGTTATGGAATTTTACAACCTATAAACTAAGGGAAATTCCTAATATTGGAATGCACATAGCTTGCTTTAATCCCATTTATATTTATCTTGACATATTCATAACATTTATATATAACCTAAAATGGTCTAAAATAACTTGATTCCATAAAAAAAAGAAAACTCCATTTACAAAATCGTCATGATATTGTTCATAAGGTCTTTAAAATAAAGTTAGACTAAATTAGTAGAAACTTAAAACTTTGTAGAATATTTGCTAAAGTAAAAGCTCTTAAGTAAAATTGTTATTCTATGTTGAGCAATTTGTTATAGAATTTACCATGTATTTTATTAAGCATTTGTATTTTTAAAATTTAAATATATGGTTATAGCTTTTATTTAGGATTACCTAAAGAAATTAATTTTTTTAAAAGTAAATAAATTATTACCATTTATGTCATAAGTTAATTTCAAGTAATTTTTTATTAAAATATATTGTTACTTATTATACATCTCAAAACTCTTGATTTATGCTTGCAATTGTATACATAGTTAAGTTTCAAAAACATGGATTGTCACATGCTTGTGTCATATTATTTCTACATACTAATGATAAACATCCAAGCAATGAAAAAATTAATGATCTTATATTTGTAGAAATACCAAACAAAAATTACAATTTTAAATTGTATGAAATTGTTAAAAATTTTATAATTCGTGTTCCATATGGATTGTCAAATTAGAAATCTCGTCATACGAGAGATGGTAATTGTAGTAAGTATTTGCCAAAGAGGTTTAATGATAAAACCTTTATTGATGATGAAGGATACCTTATGTATAAACAATAAGATAATGGTTAACAGTTAATAGGAATGGTGTAAAACTTGACAATAGGTTTGTTGTTTTATACAATTAAAGTCTTCTTTTAAAGTATCTTGCATATATTATTATAGAATGATATAATCAAGTAAGATCAATAAAGTATTTATTTGAGTATAGGAATAAAAGCAATGATAAAGTTGCGACTTCAATATATTAAGGTTACAATGACTTCTAATCAATTGAGGAAGAAGATGAAATCAAAAGTTACGATGATTATAGGTGTATATCTCTATGTGAAGTAGTGTGGAGAATGTTTCAATTTGATATAAATTATAAAGATCCTCCAATTGAATGGTTACCATTTCATTTTCATGGTAAATAAAACATTAGATACAATGATAATGATTCCATCAATATTATATTGAATCATCTAAGTGTTAATATTACAAAAATTTTAGCTTGGATGGAAGCAAATAAAAAGTATAAAGAATTCGAGAATTTAACATATGTTGAATTTTCTATAAAATTTGTTTGGAAGCAAGATACAAAAGAATAGATTCTAAGGAAAAAAGGATTTGCTATTGGAAAACTATATAATGTACCATCAAGTAGTGACGAGCAATATTACTTTTCTATTTTATTGATTATTGCTAAATGTCCTAAAAGTTATGATGATATTTAAATAGTGAATGGAGTTATGCATAAAACACTTAAAGAAGCATGTTATGCATTAGGATTAGTTGATGATGATAAAAAAATATATTAGGATAGGATAGCAAAAACAAGTATCTAAGGTAGTACTCATTATTTTAGAGAATATTTTGTAAATTTTTTTATGTCTTAAAGTTTGCCTAGACCTACTTCTATTTGGGAGAAAACATGGAAAATTTTATCTGATAATATATTATATCAGTAGAAAAAGTTATTTAATAATGCAGATATGTATAGGTTATTTGATTTATTATGTTTTTTTTCATCATCAACTAATCCTAATAGAAAAGGTTATTATATTTTTTTTCATATTATTATCTTTTGTTTAACTAATGATGGTTTAATATGTTAATTATGTTTACTATTTCTTCTTTTAGGTTTGCAACTAAATGATGAACTAATAAAGGTATGCACTAGTAAAAATTAAGAAGTTGTTGTATAGTAATAGTAAAAGCCTTTGAGAATATGATTCCATGTCATTTCCTAATGTGGATCCATATGAAGGATAAAATCTTTTAATTTGTGAGAAACTAAACTATAATACAGGTACATTATAGGGTGAAGAATAAAATTTGGTTGGTCAAATAATAAATGAATAATGGTAAGCATCACTCACACCAAAATTGTTTCTAAATTTACTCTAACTAATAGCAAGAGTGAATCTAGGTCACACCTAAGGAATTAATATCAATTTAGATAAAAAAATATAAAACATAAGGATTTTGATTGAAATTTATAAAATAATGGAATATAAGCAATAAAAAGAAACCACAATAAGAAAAGATTCCAATTCATAACAATTTCATATATTAATTCAATGATTGATCCCTGCAACTAATGAATTACCCTATAATTAATTACCTATCCAAAAATTATTCAAAATCTCTTTAGCAACTATAAATTATTCCTAAAATTGATTAATTTGATAATTATTTAATTAATTCCTTATTATTAAATTCAATTTAAAAAATATATGGAATCCCAACAATAATTGCTATGTCTATTTGGCAATAGCATTAAGCTCTAAAACTTAATTAAGGCTAAATCAAGAATCACAATTGTAAACCATCGATTTATTCTTTGTTTCTTCTAAACATAATCATCAAATCTTAGTTGCTACTATGATGATCAATCATGATAATAACTCACAATCATAAACTAATATGCAATTATTGATTTAGTGATAGATTATTATAGATAATCATCTTAAGCAATCATAAAATAATAGAGTATAGAAATAAAGATAATCAATTCTAGGATATATTAAATTAGATTTTACATAGGAGAAATTTAAACTTAAAAGAATAATTCTAGTGATTGAAGGCTTTTGGAGGCAAATAGAGAAAAGAAATAGTTGTTTAATGGCGTATTGTTTTACTTTTGGAGGCACAAAACCTAATAAATCCAATCTTGAAAAGATAACATTATCTTAGGCTAAATTGGGTTCACTTTTAAGGTTACATTGAATTTAGTATTGCTTAATTTAGAATTCCAAAAACCTAAATTTACAAATTAAAACTCAAAGATAGTTTACTATAATGAAATCCTATAGTTTAGCTTCCACCCACTGTTTGACCATCGAAATGATAATAGTTTCACTAATCCCAAAACTATAAAAGCTTTTTGGTTATGCTTAAGTTAACTTTTAGCTTTGATTTGAAACCATTTGGACTCTTAGAGATCTATTTATACCTCAAAAACTATGGTTGAGTTATATTAGGATGGCAATAGTGTATCATCTTCCTTGCCAAATTCAAAGTTTCAAACTAGTAGAAATGGATTTTCTTTCTATATGAGATTTATAAAGCCTACTTAGCTTTCTAAACATATAAATATCATCGTAAGTGGACCATTGAAACTCAAGTTTATGCAAAAGCCTAAAATAATGTTAAATTTTAGCATTAACCTAAATAATTAATTAGATTAAAAATTATATTAAAAAATCATGACCTAATCATAAATAAGACCAATTTTACTAAAGTAAGCACATGTAACACACTAAGAGCTGAAATATAAAAGAAAATAATATAAAAAATATTTTGCACATAAAAAAAAGGTATTTGATACAAAATATGACTATAATAATAAATGAAATTGGTGGTTTTTTTCTTTCTTCATGGATTTGGAGGTAAGTGGGGAAAAACATCCAAATAGAAGGCACTATTTAGTACATTAAAATTAAAAGGTAATATTGTTTGAAATGTTGCATTGAGTGACATTGCATCATTATTGTTGCCTAATGATAGAATAACCCATTCTCGATTAGTTATTGATGAAGCGTTGACTTATAATATTAAGCAGAGAAGTCTATTAGAAGTATTACTGGTGAAGAAAAAATTAATAACATAAGATGAAGTTCTAATGGTGAATAAGCATTGCTTTGAAATCTTAGATTGAACTCTACAAGATATTCTAAGGCTTTTAAACCTAAATAGTAAAGATAAAGTATTTTAGGGAAAAAATTGTTATCTTGGGTGGAAATATTTTGAAAAATATTGCTTGTTATTTCTAAAAGTTATGGACAAGATCTTATATGAGCAACAATTAATCCTTTATATCTTTAAAAATACCATAAAGTGTTAAGATTAATTAAAAAAATGCAATTACAACAAGCTAATTCTATAATGAATGCTATAGAGATATACAAGAATTTTATGTTAACTATCTAGCATAAGAAATTGATGAAGCTAATGATTTCATCAATGTTAAAATTATGGTAGAAATACAAAGTGACATTTGTTTGACTATATTTGATAATCTAATTGCTGCAATTATTAGATGTATTTATTTAAAGATTGGAGAAAAGTTACTTAAATTTTCATACTTGAAGGATAAAACCATTTTATATCTTACATTGGATGTTCTTGATAAAATAAATGAATATATTTTGAATAGAACCTATGGTGATGAGACAATAATGTTAAGTTATGATAGTGCATGTAAATTATGATGCCAATATCAATGATATAGATAATTTATATATTCCCAAGTTCGTAATAGTGTAAAAGGATATGAACTCCTGAATCATATGATTAAGCTTAAAGTTACAATTTTTAATCATGCTTCTTAAAAATATTAATCATATAGCAAAGTTATGTAATAACAAAAGGTTAATTATAACTCAAATTAGTCAGCATTCTATAGAAGTAAAGGTTATGTTAGGAAGTAATATTGGTTATGTAATTTGAATACTGCGTATGGTGATTACACCATTAAATTCGAGATTTCTATTTCATTTATGAAGAAAACAATTCCCCAGTTGTGGTTTATTTTGCAATAACAATTAACAACAGTTAAGGTCAATCACTTTCACCAATTTATGTGTATATTCTTACTTTAGGTTTTTAGTCATGGCTAGTTAAATGTTACTACTTCAAGAGTTACCAAAAATATGAATTAAAGGTGCTTGCTTATGATAATAATGGTATACCTATCAATTTACAAAAAAATGTTGCTTTTAAGGAAATGTTTAAAAATTTATAATAATTATTGTGTGATACTTGCTTTTTATATATATTATTTATCCATTTATAAGATATTTTATATAGGTTGTTATAATATGTAAAAGTATATAGGTTAATATGATGAAAAGCTGTATGAAGCATGTGTGTAGTACTAGTTACTACAATAAGATGAAGAAAAAGGACAAGAAAATCATAAAGAATAAAAGGACATGTAACCAAAGAATTTTTATTATTTATTTAAAATTTAACAGGAAGGAATAATAATTAAAAAATTTTATATATAGATAAATTAGCATTACTTCATGCACCAGATGGCATAAAAGATAAAATTTAAAATTAACATGTATAATTTATAATAAATATAATTAAAATAATTTGATATGAGTATTTATAATTTCATTATTCTTAAATATTATTGTAGTTGATACCTTTAAGATAAAGAATATTCATATATTCATTTTAATTTATTGAGAAAAAGAGCACAAAATATTAAAATGGAAGAAATTTTCTATATTAACAATGAAAAAATTACTAATTATTTAACTCAATATAAATATATTTAAGAAAATTAATAAAAATGTAAAAATAAAAAGTTAGGAAAAGTATGTTTGTTACTTCTACTTTAATACAAAAAAATTGTATTTATATTTTTCTCAAATTCACATTGAAGTTGAAGAAAATTAAGGACAAATAATATATTTTTTTCTCTTTCATTTTCTTTTTTAATCAAATTAAGAAATTAATGTTTAATAAAAATAATAATAAGATCTTTTTGTCACTTTCTTCCAAATAATAATTGAACAACAAAAATAAATCTTATCCACTAACTTTTGCAATAATGAAAGAAAAACCAAATAAGTATTACAAACTAAATAACAACATTATTATTTTAACATTTTATTTGTAACTCTTCATTTGTTGATTTTTTGTCAAAATGAAAAAATTGAAGCTCATTGGAGATTTTGTTACTCCTTTTTAAAGGCTACAATATTTTCAATAAGGATCTAATTGAGGTAATGCCATCTCATTGAATGGAAGTCTCTTTTATGTGTAATTAGTTATTTTTAATAATTTTAAATATTTTTTATTTTTAATATATTATAAATAGATAAGTGGAAAAAGAGTAAACCTATAATTTCATCCCTGAAATATCTACTTACTATGCATTTCATCCTCATCAATTTAGATTTCTCATTATAAGTCCTCCAAATTTATTTATGGTAGAGTTTTTTCATCTTTTCATTTATAGCCATTAATGTGTATTGCTAATGTAGCATTAAAATGCTAAAGTATATTAATTTTTTCCCAATGGTAAAGATGGATATTAGATTCAAAGTTGTCTACTTCATCCTCTTTTTTAAAGTTGTTAAAATAGGTTGAAATCTATAGGTTGACTTGTTAGCTTATGAATTTTGATGGATTAAGGCTGCTATTTTGGAAGCTCATTTAAATATAGGTAAAACTCCATGAGGCTTGCAGCCTAGAAGCTTTAACATATGAATGGGTTGGCCTAACTTGCATATATATTTTTAATTTTTCTTTTCTTAGTATTTTTTATAGGCCTAAATTTCACATCTATACAAAATCATATTCCCATCTTTCACTTTAGTTATATAGAGTTATAGTTATGAATTATTTATAGATTATATTTTTACTTTATAAGTATTTTTTAATTTTTAATTTTGTATGTTTAGTATTTTTTTAATTTATATACAGATTTTAAATGTATTATAATTAATTTATAGGTGGATATATGGTTCTTTAGAATGGTTTTAAATTTTATTATTATTTAAAATTTTAAAAATTAAAAATATTTTAAAATTTAAAAAAAATACCTATAGGTTATGCTATTAACAGGTTGGCTTGTAAGGATCAAACTAGAGCCTCTAATACGGAGGCTTATGAAAGAAAACTAGTCAGGCTAAGCCATTTAAAGACATATCCATATAGATTGACTTGTAGATGAACCAATCTAACACATTCAATAATTTTACTTATTTTAACATGAAATTGAGCCCTAGTAAAGTTTTGAAAAGCAAGCATATGAGAAAATAAGGACAATGTAGTGAAAGGAAAATAAAGCATGAAATTCTGATTTAGCATCACAATACCTCCATTAACATTGTGGTTCAGTCTACATATATCCACTTATTCCTTGTAAAATTAGGAAATTCCATTTTTTTGAAGTTTAATAGATTGAAATTTTAAAAAAGCTTTTCAAAACTAGAAATGTTGGTGCATATTGTTCATATGATACAAATGGATTATAAAGATTCAAGTATAAAAGCAATTTTGATGGATAAGGAGTAGATAAATTGGAATAATGTAATTTTATTTTAAATTTTTTAGTATAATGACATTTTGTGTGGATTAGGATCCCTTGAAACTTTCTTTGATAAAATATTGTAAATGGTTAATGTATAAATTCTAAGATTGTGTGGTGATCCTTTGTTTTGAGGACTTCATTGCCACATCCTTGAAAATCCATATTTTAGGAATTTATAGCTTTTGAATTTCATTTCAAACTAGATCTCTATCCTCATACCAGATGCATTCCCATTGAGCTAATTTCAATCTTAATCTTTAATTCCAAATGAGTTTGTAATGCATTTAAGCATTTATAATAATATATAAATTCTAATCTTCATATTTTATTTAATGTTAAAATTGATCCTTAATTTTAAATGAAATTTAAAGTCCACTTAAGCATTTTGCTTATTTAATGAAAAAATTGAAAATATGCAATTTTGATAATTGAAAACATTCCATAATTAGAAGTGTTTTTACCTTCCATATTCTTAAATATCTAATAAATTTAATTAAAGAAACTTAAATATACTTTGATCCACATAGTAAATGTCTTAGTTGCCTAAGTTCAACTTAAGTTTAATAATTGATAGATTGAAACGATTGAATTTTATAGCTTTATTGCTAATAAATGAAGGGGCTTCCATACATAAATATTAATGTGTATGGTTCATATTAGGCATATTTTGAGTTATATGATTCCATTTAAGTAGGAAACTAATTTAAAAGGACCTTCACTAATTCATCTGGATCATTTGATAGTTATATTACAGGGGCTTAAATTAATGTTGTTAATATCATTGTACAAATATAATGAATATCACAAATAGAAAATTTGAAATCTATATTATATACTTATATAATGTAATTTGTTATGCTAAAAATTGGAATTCCATTGTGCACAAAAAGCTATGTTATTATATAGAACATAGTGCATTTTATTTTGCAAAAAAAAAAAAAAAACATTCTTTTATACCTAAAAATGCAATTCCATAATGTAAAACATACTGCAATTTATTTTACAAAAAAAGTACACTCCTTTATGCAGAAAAATGCAAATCCATTCTATAGAGAAAAGTGCAATTTGATGATGCAAAAAAAGTACAATTCCATTATACAATGAAAAGTATAGTTTGATTACATAGAACATAGTGCAATTTATCAGGCAAAAAAAGTGCAATCCTTAATATAGAGAAAAATATCATTTAATTCAACAAAATCTAGGCCAATCTTATGTAGAATATAATGTAATTCATTTTATAGAAAAAATGCATTCCTTTATGTAGAAAAATGCAATTCCATTATGTAAAACATAGTGTAATTTATTAAACAAAAAAAAGTGAATCCTTTTATGCAACAATATGCAATTTGAATATACAAATTATTATTATTATTATTATTATTATTATTATTATTATTATTATTATTATTATTATTATTAGCCACATTGCAATTTTTTACTTTGTTAGGAACAAAAATTCTATTCAATAAACAAATTATAAATTAACAATAATAAGTAAAGGATGATATACATAACATTACACAAGAGTAACTATAACACTAATAATATGGAAAAATCCATTAGTAATATTAAAAATTAAATGATTTAATCTCATTCAGTAAATAATTATTACAACCCACATCATTGTTGTTTGATACAAAAACTAATTAGTAATGTCATTCGATTTCAACTTAATAATAGATTAACTACACTTATGAAGATTAGGATAGGCGTGATAGGTTCATTACCAATTGTGAATATTAAGTTTCATCTGCACTTCTCTATTTGAAGTAAGGCATCCTTTTGCAGTTATACCTTTCTTATTATCATGCATTACACTTTATTTTTTCATATTTTCTCAGTAATTTGCAAGGATTCCCTAATGCACCTAACTTTTTAAGCCTTTTTGGCCTTGGATGACCATTTAGCTTAGCATATAAGGGAGGATGGATTGATTGAACAATAATTTTATCTCAATATTCCTATCCTAATACCAGGTTAATGAAATATATGTATATCATTTTAAACATTGCCATATTATAATTATTATGAATGTGATTTTCAAGCTTTACGTTGTTACGTGACATTAAAGTAATTGTATGTTTGCATGAAATGCCACTTATTTGCCAGAACCTATATGAACATGCTTCATCACATAAGTCCATAAACACTTTATCTAAAAAGCCCATTTGAGTGGCTAACTCAAACTTGTTGCCATCGAGATCATCCATCCAATGTGATATCTATCACATACTATCTTTTTAATTGTGTTTAACCTGTTCTTAGCCCTTATATAAGTGATGAACCCTTAATGTTTGTTCATTGTGTACTTATTACCATTCATTTTTCTTATGATATAACATCTAATCTCCTCAACCATTGCAAGTATAAGATGACCTTTATACAAAACAATTATTGCATTAAATTATTGGTACGCAATGGTTGATCAACTAAATGGTGGAAATTTGTTTAGATAAACCCCCATCTTATCATTTATTTTTCTTTTGTTATTTATATATTTTTCAAATTCACTCATTGTTGTACACTTAACAACTGCCTAATAATTATCTATGTATTCCCTTCCTTTCACTATTTGACATTTTTCCAAATATATATAGTATAGAATCTATATTTAGTATTTGGATGCAACTTCTCCATAGAAAGCAATAGTCCTTGTAGAGAAAACAAGAACATTAAAACCTTGTATATAAAAATAAAATTCTATCCATATTAATTTGAATGTCTAATATCTTAAAATAGCATGGTTAGAAATTACTTCCTAAGACTTTTTTATTTTGGATCTAATAATTGCATAAGCAATTGGATAAAATCCCTTATTTCTATCTTAAGCTATAGTTACCAACAACTCCTCTTTGTAATGCCTTTTAAGTAAGAACTCATATAATCCAATTGATAGCCTATAACTAATTTATATAACCTCTCTTATAGGCTTCCAAACATGTATAAAACTTATCAAATATTGGGACTAATTCAAGCAACGTCTTTTGCATAAAAATCTTAATTGTTAATGTCTAGGTTAATTTTTAATAATTCTAATCCCTAGTCAATTAGCCTTGTATACTGATCTTTTCAAGAACCTTCTACCATTTCTATAACCTATTTCAATAGAGGAAAAATTATATGATCAGGCATAATGATACCATATATGACTTTAATATGATTATCTCCTTCCCTTTCATGTTTAGTTATTCAATGAGTTTTAAAACTATAATTTTCACACACCATTCCCTATTAGCAAGATTGTACATAACTTATCAATGGTATGTATGTTCATCATGCAATGTCTTAATCAAATAATTTTTTTAGTTAACAAACAAAAACATACCTACTTGCACCCCTCAATTGAACATATCACTCTACTTCTAACCATGTCATTCTTTGGGAATGTAACATATTTACCTTAGCATATTTATAATCTCTTATTGCATCCTTAAATGTATCTAAATTACCAAATTCCAAATTTGTTTCTAATGAAATATGTTTAAATTATGTATTTTTATTAAATTATGAATAATAGTTACCATCATCATCATTAACATCTAAACCATTTCAACTAATAAGCACATTGGATAAATATTTATCTTCATTCAAGAAAGTGTTAACTAGCTTATTTCTTTCATGTGGCACTACCATATTTATCATATTTACATTCTTCATGTTTTCATTATCAATGTGTGTCATAATTTGTTATAATTTATTACGTACATTATATTCAAACTTAAAAATTTACAAAGAATAAACAATATAAAATGAGTAACAAAATTGAAAAGAGTCACACACTAAATATAAATTTAATTTAATAGCTTGTGTTCTATATTTTTTATCCTACTTCATATGTTTTTTTCCTTCCTATATCACAAATAAATTTGGCAAACATTCAAATAAATAGAATAACTTGAAAATAATATTGATATTTGGCAAAAAAATGATATAACTAAATATGCAAATGTAAAAAGGAAGAGAATACTCATATGTACTTATTTATACTTACAACTAATTTAGTAGTTCTTAAATAGTTATAATTCCAAATGCAAAAAGAAGGACAATATATATTCCAATGGCTAATACAATAGTTCCTCAAGTAGTTATAAGCAATTTATCTTGATTAGTAGCTTTTCTAACAAGACCCTTAAACCATAAAGTAGACAAATGATTAAAAGAACAAGACCAAAGATAATTGGAAAAGCAAGATTATGCAAGATTCATATTTTACTTTATTTTTATGGAGATACAAAGAGATATCATTGCAAGGAGAATGCAAAGATACATCATTACAACTACTTTCTTCAAGTTGAAAGACATTGTCATCTCTTCTATTAGACATAATGGGTCATCACAATAAAGTTAGTAACACATAGGTAGGCTCCGTTAAAACCTTTAAACACAAGGATAAAAAGCTTGGAATGGATGTTTTTTGCAGGATTCATAATGAGAAGTCCAATATTTGAAGAATTAAATATATAAAAAGAACAAATTTCAAAGATGAAATCATAAGTTAACTAGAAAAAAGAGATATATTTAAGAAATACAAAGATTCCTCATTTATAGAATTTATAAGTTTTCTACTTATAAATTTATATCTATCTCATGTCATTATTTTATTCTAGATGTAATAAATTTAACATAAAAAGGAGTCAATTTGTTATCAATAAAGGAGTGGAAGGCCTTTGGCATTATTAGTACTTTGATAAGGTTATGGTAAATAGCTTGTTCTTTGACGAATTGCTATAGATCAAATCAAACATTCCACAATAATAAACTATACCTATTATAATGTGCCGAGTGGGTTATATTGGTCAACTTTACTCTTTTTTTCTATTAGGGAAAAAAAGAGTTTATACCTATCTATCTATCTTATAAAACATTTCAAATTAAAAAAAAATAAAGTTAGTTATATAATTTATCAACTTAACTAAATAGAGACTTGTGGTTAAAAGGAAAATGTTTTTAGTCCTACTATAGTACTAAAATTTTAATATTGCTTCCATTCATATTTTCACGAATAAGTTTTTTGTTTTTTATATCATAGTTCAATGGCTCCTAAAATATAAGGAGTGAGTAGTTTATTTGATAAAATGAAAGTGAAAGTATTACTAAATTTTTTTCTACTACAATAAGACTAAAAATATTTCTAATTGAGAGGGTTATCATGGAAATATTTCCATGACAAAATGCAAGTGAAAATATTTTCATGATAACCCTCTTTATCAGAAATATTTCCAATCCTCTTGTAATACCGAGATCTCAGTACTATACTACTTCCATTTACATTTTGAAAAGTAAGTTATTTTGACATTATAGTTGATGAGACCTTAAAATTTAAGGAATGTACATATTTTTTGTCAGAATGCAAGTAGAAATAGTATTGAAATTTTCAACATTGCAGTATGACTAGAAATATTTCTAGTAGGAAGGGTTGTCATGAAAATATTTTTAAGTCCTATCATAGTACTAATATCCCAATGCTACTTCTATTTACATTTTAACAAATAAGTTATTTTGACATTATGGCTGAATGGCCCCTAAAGTTTATGGAGTGAAAAATTTGTTAAAATGCAAGTGAGAGAACTAAAGAAGATCTACAAACACATACTTTACTCCATTCCCTCCACCCTAAAAAAACCTTAATTATGTTATGTTGTCTCACATTAATTATGGAAAGAATTGGGTATTAGTGTATAAATGTGAAGTAAAGTTTCAACTTTTGAACTAACTTTTATTGTTGAGAAGGCCTAATAAAGCGTTCAACACTAGTATTAGAGTTTGATTGCAATATGTTTGTCTAATAGTTCACGAGAGAGCTAATTGATGTTAGGATTTCAATTAATAACTCAAAGTCTGAGGGGAAATTATTAGGTTATCTTACATTAATTGTAAAAAAGGTTAAATGTTAGTATATAAATATCTTTGAGTTAACTTTTGTAATTGAGAAAGTTAAAAAATACATTGAATGAATTATATTAAAATAATTTTAAATTCTTTAAATTTTTATTCATAATTTTTTATAATTTTAAGAGATAAAAATTCAATATTATTTAAATAATAATTTTTTTTTATTGTGATTCACCATTTCAAAGAAAAAAAATCTTTTTATCTATTTCTTTTCTAAATTTACATATTCAATCTCTAAAATGAAATTCAAGAGTGTAACTTCTATCTAAAAGAATAAGGATCCTCGTAAGTTCTTTAAGAAATTGGAGAATTGAGGCCTTCAATTTTTTTAAAAGAAATTAAGGGCATGGATTTAGAATAATGATAAATATAAAGGCATTTTCTTAGGGAAGGACTACAATGCCTTGGTACGAAACAGGGGCAAGTCACTCTGTCTAGCTGTTTCCTTGTATCCATCGTATGATGGACATAAAAAAGTAATAAAGTGCAATGAAGGGTAAGGACGTCGCGATTTATCACCCATTGCCCACTTGTTCTAGATGGTCACGTAACAATTTGCAAATTGGTACCGAAAGGAAGCGTAATTATATAAATCACCCCCCTTAATTACCCCTTGTTTGATTTGAATTTTTTATAGTTTTCCATCTAATTCGAATTTATGCAAGTTAATTATTATATTAAAAATAATAAATATAATATAATACGCATAATTTGATTGATAAATTATAATTTATTTCATGGCCAATTGAATTTAAGATTTCATTTAATTCATAAATTAATTTTTGAGCAAAAAAAATATGATGAGATAAAAAATGATGACTGCATAATTCAAATGAAATAAAACGAGATATTATATCTATTTTAATCTTAAATATATTTTAATCAAGTTCCAAAAAATTACTTATATTAAAATATATATTTTTTCATTTATCATATTTTACATATTTGAATAAAAGTATATATTTAATTATAAAATGCTTAAAAATTAATTAGAAAATGCTTAAAATATCTTATATGGTTGATTTGAATTTAATGGTCATCTCTTTTTGTTGTTTCATTTTGTAAAAATTTTAACTGAGCTTGTAACATTTTTTTTTTGTTTAAAAAGAGGTTTGGTTAGATTTTCTAATTAAACGGGGGATAATTTGCGTAAGATATGACAAAGATGAAAGCAAAATTTCATTCCTAAACTTTTAAAGTACGGACGAAATTGCTGCTAAATTATAAAAACATGTAAAATAGTTGTAGCCATTCTTCTATAATACTTCATTCATATAATTTTATCTTGCGCAAATAATTTTTTTTTCTTAATAATATGATGGAATGATCAAATAAAATGTATGAAATACTATTTGGACATTATTATAGTTATTTTTATAGTTTTATAATTTAGGCATCATTTTATTATTGCCTTATTGATTTAGAAGCGAAATTTTAATTTTTGTCATGAAAATGTTATTGAATTTAATTAATTTATATTGTATAATTAATATATTTAATTCATGAATATAAAATTACAATAATATTATATGTACTAAAAATGATATCCAAAAATTGGGAATGGGTATCCAAAGTAAATCAAGGGTTATTATCCAATATATATGATTGTTAGGTAAATTTGTAAAACTCAATTTAATATAAAAAATTAAAAATTTAATTTTAGATCTCAATTTCAATACATATGATATTTTTGATAAAATTGCATTTATTTATTTTTAATAATAATTGACTGGTAACAGATAATTCAAATAATTCGTTTATTCTTTTTTTGTTTTTTAATTTTTAAAGCTTCCATTTTGGTTCTTTGCAGGGTCAAATGTACATTAACGGACGCAGAGACAAAGGCAATTGCTTTCATAAAAAAAATAAAATTACATATATATAATTATTATCTCTACAAATTTATATAGCATTATTCTTATAAATTTGTTTAAACAGTGAAAAGAATAAGATTTTATTTTAAATAAAGATTAAAAAATATGAAATATAATTTATTACACATATTAAAAAGTATAATTAAAAAATTAAAATTAAAATAATATTTTATTTTGTTTAAATATTTAATTATTTTATAATAATTAAAATTTTTATTTTTATCTGTATATATTACCCACAAAACAAAATTTTCTAAATCCCCCTCCATTTAGAAAGTTCCTTTCCTCAATGATTCAATCTTTCACCGGATCCTAACTCTTCCTACCACCATTTTCCTCAAGTTCCAGCCCCATCTGAGTCCTTTTCATTCTGCTTTAATCATGTTGCCGTCGCTGCTCCATTAGGACGAATGGGGATGAAGGGGGCAAGCTAGGTTTGGCTAAGCCACCGCTTGTTGCTATCTCAAGCTGTGATCACCAGCGATCGATTGAAGAGAGTTGCTGTCACCAAGCTTGTTTCCGTTCGAATTCTAAGCCTTCCTTTGAAGATTGCTGTCTCCTTCACAAAAGGAAGTCAGTGAGATTAGAAAGTTATCAACCAGTATCCAAAGAAACCGGTAACAAAAGAGACTAAACTGGCAATAATTGTTCGCAAGACAGATGTTTATATTTCATTGGTTAATATAATGGTAATTGCAGTGTAACAGGGTAATAGCAGTCTGAGCCTTTATTTATTTACTTTTTATTAAAGCGGTGGATTTCAATAAAATGTTTGCTGGTACGTTGGTAAGGTACGGGTTTTGCAATTACTAGTTATGATAACCTAGGGAGTGATTGCCCCAGTCGGCTACTCATTTTTTTGTTTGGAAAAAAAATTGTAAGTCAGGAACATGAGATTATGTGAATGTTTGTATATATTTTTATTTTTTAAAAAAATTTCTCAAATTATTTTTTAAAAAATATTTTAAATTTGAAAAAATAAAGTGCAAAAGATATTTAGATGAATTAATAATAAAATATTTTATTTAATATAAAATTGACAAAAAAAATAAAAGAATAAACTAAAAAAATATCAAAAATGTATTTCTATTTTTCATTTTTTAAATTATATATTTAAATTTATTATTCTTAAAAGCAGATCATAAAATAATTTAAACAATAAAAATTCTATTATTAAAAATAAAAAAATTATTTTTTAAAACAGTAAACAATTAAAAGCCTGTATTATGCTCTTCAATTGGATCCTAAAATGGTAATTACGTGGTCAGTGGTGCACGTGAAATTTAGGAAATCCTCTTAAGTTGCAACAACCATTGTTGGGGCCGTTGCGTGTTTGATAAAGTGCTTCTCTCCACCAATCCCCCCAACCACGTCTTCCAATCCCCGAGTATTACCTGTCCAATAACTATACTGCCACGTTGGAAATTCCCAAAAAAAAATTCCAATTTTAATTATAATATATATCTTTATTTTCATTCAATTTTTTTTAAAAAATGAATGTATTTTTATTCCTAAAATATAAATTATATAAGTTTAATTTATTAATTTATTTTAATCCTCTAAATATTTAATTGATATAATATTAATTCTTATATTTAAGTTTTATCAATTTCTTAATTTCACTAAATTATTTCCACCTAATGATATTTCTTTATTAATTTCAAATGATTTCCATTTGAGTTTAAAGGCAAATCTTTATTTGACCATTGAAAATTTTGGAAACAATTAATTAATTATATATGAAATTTTGAATTTTTTTAAGTTCATTGTTTGTAAATTTTAAAATACATGATTTATCTATTAAATAATAAAGAAGTGTTTAGAAATCAAATAGAAATTGGTGACAGTCGACAAAAATTGGCAAAAATCAAACAAGAGAGTGACAATTATAATAATTAAATATTTAAAAAATCAAAATGGAATATTTCAAATTAGAGGGATTAAAATTACACAATCTATATCTTATAGAGAATAAAATTGCATTTAAACCTTTAAAAATGTTACCTCAATGATTTAATAATTGAAATATATAATTTTCAAAATATGTATTCGAAAAAATTGATATATATATATATATATATATATATATATATATATATATATATATATGTATGTATATATATATATATATATATGTATGTATATATATATATATATATATATATATATATATGTATGTATGTATGTATATATGTATGTATGTATGTATGTATGTATGTATGTATGTATGTATGTATGTACGTACGTATGTATGTATGTATAATAAAATTAATAATGTTTGTAGTATATTTGAAATGCAATGGTATATCCATTATTCTTAGGAAGACTACAGCCCAAAAATATTTATAGTCCAATGTAGTATAAAAAATTTCATCATTATTTTTACTTATATTTTGATAAATAAACTATTCACTTCCTAAATTTTAAAGGCTACTCAAATATGATAAAATAATTTATTTGTTAAAATATAAATGAAAATAATGTTAAGATTTAAGTGATACAATAGGATTAAAAATATTTTGTTACAAACATCAATGTATAATTTAAATATATGGAAATTTTGTAAATCCATATATTATTCTATAAGAATGTTTCAATACTCACATCGATGTATAATTTAAATATAAGATTGTGCAAAATTGGTTAATTTACAGTTTATTTAGTAACTTAAATTATGTAAACTTAACTTACCAAGAAACAATTATAAAACTTAACTTTTAAATTAGTTTTATTCATATTTAATCATGCATATATAATTTTTTTAATATTAGTGGGGAAAGAAGGAAAAATTAAGTCCTACCAAAAACAACATATATAAATACAAAAATGGACAAATTTGTGGGGTATTCAAGTGTAAAACCCAAGGGATTGTTTCCCAAATTCCAAAACTAATTGAATGTAGTTCAACATAAAATTAGTTGTGTAGAGGATCAAATAACTAAAAATAATGGGAATCCACAAGAAGACTTACCTTATAGATTATGTAGAGATCCCATTTTGAATTTTAACCTAAAAACAGTTTAAGAAAGTAAGGAGCATTGGAGGTACTATATGATATGTTTCCTACTAGATGATTGATATGTATCTGATATTACTTTAAACAATCTCTTGCATACTACTTGGCAGCTTAGAGGTCTTTTTTTCTAGGTAGTGGCCATTAGAGCAGAGCATATATTAGTTAGTTTCAAAGAATGGATGATAGGGAATATATTCATAAAAATGAACCTTGGTCTATTAAGGGAGGATTATTAATCTCGGATACTTGGGAGCCTAATTTTGGGATGGAAAACAAATAAAAAATAAAGGAAGAAAATATGCAAATTGAAGATTTTATTGAAAATTAACTTTTTATTCCTTAGGGTTCTAGGAGGTTGACCTATATCATCCTCCTTCTAACCATGAAGATTTTAGCCTAGAATTGTAGTGGTTTAAGTTATCTCTCTATAATTCAAAGGCTCAAACAAATAATAGCAAAGTATAATTTGGATTTTATCCTTTTAAATGAACACTAACTTCCTTGGATAAGATCAATAAGACATTCAATAATAGGGGTATCTACAATATGGTAAGCATTGATGCATGAAGCCACAGTGGTGGTTTTGCTTATGGATAAAAGGATACTTTTATGATTAAGCTAATTCAAATTACAGCTAACTAGATTCACTTAAATGTGGCTCAACCATCCCTAAATAACATATATTTAACTGTTGCTTATGGTCCACCATAAAGACACAATCATCATATATTATGGAGTTTTCTAAAGGATACTAGTGTTGAAATTTAAGATCTATGGTTACTGCTTTGTGACTTCAATGAGGTTTTATGCCTAAAAGAGAAATTTAGTTCTTTATCTACTTTACTTAGGGCTGATGAATTTAGAAATATTATTTTTTAGAGTGGTTTGATAGATTTACAAAGTAAGGGTGTTTGGTTCACTTGAACTAACAACAGAATGGGTGATACTAGTGTACGGGGGAAGTTAGATAGAAGTTTATGTAATGATATGTGATCAATGTCTTTCCATTATAGTTACCTTACTACTCTTCCCTAAGTTTCTTCAGATTATTTTTCTATACCAATTAACACAGATAGGTAGCATACATATAAAAAAACATTTATATTTTGTTTTCTAAATATATGGCTTACACATAATGAATGTAAATATGTGATAATGGATGCTTGGAAAAGAAATCATATGGATTCATGTGCATTCCAACTAATGGCAAAACTTAATAGCACAAGAAGAACATTAAGAATTTAGGATAAAAATACCTTTGGATAACTTAACAAAAATAATTAGTGAGTTAGAGCAATTGCTTGCTTCTCTACAAGAAAATCAAGCTACTTTTTGAATCAATCAATTCAAAATAAAATTCAAAGTTAACTTGAAAATTATCTCCAATATAAATAAATTAAATTAGCATCGAAAGCAAGAAAGTTATGCTTAGTAAATAATGATCAATATACTAAATATTTTCATTTAGTTGTGCTATAAAAAGAGGAAGAGTAAAAATTGAAAGTTTAACAAAGGAAATGTACAAATAGATAATTCAATCATTAAGAGACTAGCTTTTACTTATTTTCAATCCTTGTATACTAATACATAGTTATGTTGAATTAATACATAATCATCAATATCAAATGCCTAAGCTAAGAGAACAACATATTCAGTTGTTAAGTGAGATGTTTACAGTCGAGGAAATATTTAATGTTGTCAAAAAATGAAGTAAGATAATAGCCCAAGATCAAATGGTTTTGCAACAAGATTCTTTCAAACTTTCTAGAGTATTATTTATCTTCAACTTCAAGATATGGTTTTCTCTTTTTTAGAAAGAAGGTATTTTTTTAAGTTATTAAATCAAACTATGTCTGCCTTATTCCTAAAGGACAAAAGCAAGAAATTATCACTAATTATATATAATTAATCTATGCAATGTGGCATATAAGACTATTTCTAAAGCATTGCTTCATAGGATGCAAAAATTCATTGATGATGTCATTTTGCCTTATCAAAATGCATTCATAAATGGTAGACCAATATTAAATAATATTACAATAACATCAAAAATTACAAATTGCATAAGGAAAAGTAAAAATAGAAATAGTCATTCAGATACTTTGAAGATTAATTTTCAAGAAGCTTATCATAAAATTAAGTGGAAAGCCATTAAACAAATCCTAGTTTATATGAATTTTCTAGCAAAATGGATTCAAGTTGTAATAGAGTGTATTTCTATAGTGTCGTATCAATTCCTAGTGAATAAAGGATGAGCAAAATGTGTTTAAGCAAACTAGAAGGCTTAGAAAAGGGGATCTAATATCCCTTTATCCTTTCATATTATGCATTAATGTTCTATCTACAATGATTCAAAGTATAAAAAGGAGCAAGGAAATTTAAAGAATTAAAGTTAATAGAAAAGCTCCTAAGGTTTGTCGTTTATATTATATAGATGACCTCATAGTTTTTTTACAGCTACTTTTGAGGCATGTCAAATTAAAAATGATATTCTTGCTAAATTTGAAACTTGGTCTAGTTTAAATGTCAGTAAAGCCAAATCAGAAATATGGTTTATTAATAACACTTCCTTTTCAAGTTAAAGAATCATTAGCAAACATGATAGGGGTAAAATTATTTTCAAAACTAAGGAAATATTTGGGGACTTAGATAGGAGATTAAAAAGAAAAAACTTTCTTTAGAAGCTCTAAAAGAAATTGCAAGGTTAAAAAGTAAAAACCTTATCCCAAGTAGGAAAAAGTGTTCTTTGTAGGATAATGTTACAAACTATTCCTTCATATTAGATAAGCTTTGCTAAACTCAAAAATTTAAAAATTCAAAATATAGAAACAATTATTAGAAAGTTTTAGTGGGAGGAATTCGAAAATGTTAGAAGAGTTTATACCATGGCATAGGAGAATCTTCAAAAACTAATTAATTAGGGTGGCTTAGGATTCCACAACATTAAAAAGTTTAATGAAGCATATTTGGCTAAGTAAATGTGGAGAATTGTTTCAAAGCCAAAAACATTGTTTAATCAATTTTTTTCTTAATAGCAAAGTTAATGGAAAGTTTGAAAGTCTTGATAAGCATAGAGTGCAAGATTTTTAGAGATGGAAATATATCTAGAAAATAGGCAAAGTTATTATAGAAAATTTTTTCTAGCAAATAAAAAATGATAAAAAAAGGAGTAAATTTTGGTATAAAATAGTAGGGCTTGCACTTTAATTCATAGAAATAGCACTAGATTTAAAATAATGAAATAAAGGTGGGAATTAGTCAAATTAGGTCGGTTACTAAGCCTAATCTTAACTGACTGACTTAAATCATATCTAATTATATTGAATCCAAATTCAATCATTTGAAAATTTTAATCTAAAATAAACCAATCAAGTGGAATTGAAGTAGTTTCAAACAAGTTTGGGTAGTTTGTGAGGGCAAATCTAGCCTTTTATTCTTTCCAAATGTTAGAAGCAATGATTTAAATTTTAAAACAATACAAGATGAAAGGAAGAAGATAATGATAGATATGTAGAAAAATAGCATTAAGTTAAAGCAATCCCAAGTTTAAAATTTCCTTTTTGATAGTTGATTTCATTAAAAAAAATGAACTCCTAAAAAAAGACTAGACTCAAAACATTTCAATCCATATACAAATAGAAATCTTAGATGAAGCCCTAGTTTAAATTAGCTTCTACTTTAGTTTACAAATTAATTTTCATCATACTATCACACTATCAAATCACATTATCATAGAACTATTTTTTTACCATTATACTATTGAAATAAAAAAAGGCTTATAGTAAATATAGATAATTTAAAACCTTATTAGCAAGCTGTTAACATTAAAACCATGTTAACAAAAGGAAGAAAGGTTTACTAGTAGTAGCGATTTTCTACTAGTTGACTTTGCAGCTTCAATTTATAGAGCTTTGACCTTTACAAGCATGTATACCAAGTGTTGGTTATTGGTGAAGTGCGAAAGGTAGGGATTTAGGTTGGTGGAATGGTATTGATGACAAATAGCGATGGTGACCATTGCTAGGGCTTGTTGTGGGAGGAAAAACAAAGGAGCAAAATGAAATTTTGCCATAATTGCTTCTACCTCTAACATGTGTACAGGGTCAAGAATAATCCAAACGATGTCATTTTCATGGTTGTTTGGTCGATTGAGGTTGACAGAAGGCAATACACAACAAATCTAGTGCCAACCAATTGTCTTCATTTTTTACCTTGAATCCACCTACCTTTGCTCAAATACAAAAAAGACCATCTATCGACTACCCATGCTTGGGTTGAGTTAATTGGGCTTTAATAGCTTTATCAAATCTTTCCACCTTTATAACAAAATATGGCAAACTAGGATACAAGGAAAGTTCACATTCATTTTAATTTTGAAAATGATAAGTAAATTTTGTAAACAACAATAACAAATGATAATATTAGGGATTGGCTAGTATGGACACAATTGAGAAGTGGTTTTTTCATTGTTAAAAAAGGATAGCAATATTTGATTTCAAGATAATTTCAATCAAATACAATAATTTTTTTCCTTGGCAAGATTTGTAGCATCTTCCATTACCAAGAAGATTTTATTATTTTTATAGAAAGCATATCATTTAATTCTTCTAAAAAATAAATTTCTAAATAGAGAAATCTAAGTCAAGATTCGAAATGTGATTTTGTCAAATGGAAGAGCAAATAACATTCATCTTTTTCTAAAATATCTCTTTGTTAGAGCACTATAGTTTAATTTGGATCTAGGGATATGAATTGATGAAAGTGAAGTTCAAACTCTTCAAGAATAGATGTACCAACTCCTTCAAACAAATTAGGTAGATTCCAAAAAAATAATAAAGGTAATATGTAAACTTATAATAATCTTATATGCCATCTATTTTTTTTTTTTGAAATGACATAATTTTCAATTTGCAAGAACCAAATATAAAGAAAGCTCAACAATTATTTGAATGGTTTAATGAATATATTAGAAACAATAACATATACTTATATAAAGAAGACATACACAAGGATGTTATCACAAATTACAATTAATTATGCAAATCTAGCATTCAATGCTTATAAGCCAAGGAGTAAGGATTTTCTTCAAAATTTGGAAGAAAAAAATTAATTTATGAAAGGGTTGGATTTTAATAATGTCATAATACTTAATAATACTATCAAATGTGTTGTAGATATTGGAGTGAAGATTAGAAAGGAAGAGATTATCATACAATCAAAGTTATGCAGGATTTTTTGGCATGTCCTTAGATGAATCATAAAGGACATTTATGCATCATATCTTTTGGAAAAAAATTGTTATAAATATCCTTACTAGATTGGATTACAGTTTACAAGCTATAAGTTCTAATTTGAAAATAGAGATGAAGAGGATAATTAAAGACTTTGATAATGTTTAAGGAATTCATCAAACAAGGCTGTCGATTATCATGGATAAGAAGGCTCTCCAAATGTTGATAGAATAAGGGTGTTGGCAATTATGAGTAAATGCTATTAGGTTGTAATGTAATAAGGTTTAGGTAGTAGTACATTTAGGCTTTTGTTAGTTTGGGTTTTTTGCTCTGTTTCTATTTTCCTAGGTCAAATAATAAAAAATAAAATCAATTGCACTATACTAGTCATTATTGTTGGATTTTTTTCAGTTAGTGATTATCATTTGATTGTGAACATTTTAATTATGATCAAGATCACACATGTGACTAGTCACGAATCTTGATTTAAAATATAAAAACTTCCAAGGATTATATGATTTAAGAAAAAAATATTAATTTTTTTATAAAATTACACAATATTAATATATAATTTTAAAATTTTTGAGAAGTTAGATCACTTATGTCCTTTCTAAACTCTTCCTTTGCATTTGTTATAGTGTGGATCACTATGATATTATGTCTAATTATTAATAGATTGTTATGTTAAGTTAATATAATTAACAAAAGTTTTAAATCTTGTATCAGGGGCTAATTAGTGTGACTAGGTCAAAATGATTACCTAAGAGATCAATTGTTCCTTTCCACAAGTTAGATAACAATCTATCATTTGAACATGTAATCATCTTCTATTTATTATAAGCTATCACCAATAAGTTAACTTTCAAGGGTTAATAATTGATTCTTTTTTTATTATTACAAACTCATTGTGTTATGCAGTTTATATATTCAATTGCTAGGAAGGTGCATTAAGAATATAAGACCTTTAGTTGATTAGTAATTATTATGTAATTAGAGAGTAAATAATTTTTTGAACTTTAAAACAAATTCAAATTGCGCTAAATTCTTAGAAAACTTTATAAGCTTGTTATGCAAAGGAAAATCCATTTAAAGTTCCCCTAATTGAAGTTCGCGCCTTGCACGCATGCGGGCATACGTGCAGGCATACATGCGGGTACGCACCTTGGTTTCATCTCAAAAGAATTGGGAATTACAAAAATTTATGTCTAGAGGATATTAGGTTATGGTTTCCTTTAAAAATAAGGGTTTCTAGCCTACTATTTGACTACTAGATCTATTAGTCAATTTGGCAAGCAAATTTTAAATTTTTACAGCATTGTAATGGCTTTTTTCTTATCAAATCAATATGTAATAGCTATAATGCTACTTGCACTCATATTTAAGGCTCATAAATACTCTAATAATATAAAATTCACTTATTTTTAATGCTTTATCTTGATTGAAATCATTTCTTAAGCTTCATTGATTATTTGCCACTCTCTTTTAGGATTTTCATTATACATTCAAACTTTAAGAGTTTGTAAGTTAAATTTTCTTATATTCAAATCATCTTTCTTATGTTGTTAAGGTAAAGAATCCCGAGAAAATCCAAGAGTGATGCATCTTTTGGTTAGAGAAAGCTTTGAGTGAGGAAATTTAAAGAGACTTTCTTCTATTCAAGAAGAAAATCATAAAAGCTTCTTTAAGTCTTTGGTTTAAACTTGAAAGGACAATGAATTAGCAGAATCTAAGTCAAAAAGACTTGATAGTGGATGTAATCCTTGGAATATTGGATCTTCAAAGCTAAATCACTATAAATATTGCATTTGTTTTTCTCTTCCCTATCTTTTTAAATTTCTTAGCACTATATTTGTGATAATTATGATGGTATGGCTATATATTTAATTTGTTTGATTTATATTGATTTATTATCTTGGCTAAATACTTATCTTATGTTTCTAAGTGTTAATTTATTAAAAAATCTTTCAAAAAATGAAATTGTTTAAAAATAGTATAAAATTCTAAAATCCAGTTCACCTTTGTTAGGTAGAATTCTTGGCTACACAATTGTTATAAATATGTTTGAGAAACTAACTCTTACATTCATTTCACCACTTCACTCTATGATCCTCTAACCTTTATTAACTTGAGCAATAAAGAGCCTATCATGAAAGCCACACCATGATCCACAAGAATCAAACAATTAGGAATCACTAGTTAAGAAAATTTTAGTTTAACACTCTTTTAACAATTGTTTGTGATTGATAAAATAATTCTTTTATTAATTTTGTTTGATAAGTTTTTAGTCTTAAGACTCTTAACTTATAATTTAAACATGAAAAAATAAACTAAACATTAATTGAACAAAAATTTTAAAATATATTTTTAATTTCAAGGTGATTGAATTTTATTGGATCCAATTTTCAAAATTTTGAAATCTATTCTTTAAAGTATACAAAATTTGGAATTAATACCTAATATTCACTTAATTAACCATTTTCTTAAATTATATAACTTTTCAATAATTTTTTAAATATAAATCATAATATTATAATATGATAGTTTACTATATTCACTTAATTAACCATGTTATTAAATTATAATTTTCAATATAATATGTTAGCTTACTATATTATTTGTTGCACAAGTTTTTTTTATTATAATTCTATAGATATATAATTTAATTTTTATTAGTTATATCACTTACTAATAATGTGCAAAGAAAGACAATTTAAACCAACATACTATATTATAATTCCTATTTTAAAAGTTCATAAAAAATAATATATTTGGTAAAATGATTATAAAGTGGACAATAAGAGTCGAATGAAATGTATAGCTTATTAGAAATCCTCCCCTCATACATTCAATTTCCATAGGCTATCCACTCCATGATGGAAAGGATAAAGATTGATAATATAATATTAAGATAAATTGTAATTTACTAAAATTAAAGAAATATCCAATGCATCCTTATCTTTGTTAGAAAAAAAATATCTCTCCTATTTATAGCACAAAAAAAAATTCTCTTTATCTCCCTAGTCTCTCTTTTTTTTTCTTCTCACATCCTTTCCTTTTGCATTAAAATATATCTTATTCAACTCTTTTTCTTGTATTAAAATACCTTATTTTTTATTCTTCTTGAATTTTTATGCTTAAATTATTAATTTATTGTAGATATTTTGCAAATTATGTATATGTGTATTATAGTGAAGTGTATTACTAATTTTTTTATCATAACATAAATGGTTTAATTTATATTGTCACACTTTTTAAGATATTAATTGTTAGAGGACAACTTGGAGTAATTATGTATTTTTAATCATCAAGGACAATTTTATTAATTTTTTATATGTAAAAGTGCCTTTGTCAAATTATTTATTTTTTAAACCTACACGTTCTTATATATGAAAACAAACAAAAAATGTGATAATTTTTGCTATGAGCCTTTGGCTCAAGTAACCCTTAATGTTTTTAAGGTTTTGTATTTTTGCTATATTCAAGTTTTGATTCTTGGTATTTATGTATGTATATTAACTAAACAAAATATAGTAAATTTCCTTATCCTATAGAATATTATATTATATTATTCTTTAAAAAAAAGGTAAATTACATTTTCCTTACTTGAGTTTAGACCTAAATATAATCCCTTCCCCAATTTTTTTATTTTGGAACATGCCTTTTTATTTCTCAGATTATTAATCTCTATTAATGTAAAAAAATTAAATCCTTTTTACCCTTATTGTCATTAACTTTGAAGAATTGGGAAAATAAAGCTCTATTTCTGACAAAAGCTACTCTTGATTTTCTCAAAAGTTTTTCCTTGTTCTCTTGCATTTTTCACCTTCCATTGCAATTTTGTACTCACTAAAAACTATAAAAGACAATGGCTTTGCTTTAAGTTTTAGAAGACATTGAGAGCCATTATTCCATTCTAGGTAATAGGTTATTTTTTCTATTTGCTTGTAATTTTATTTTCAATTTATTTTGTTAAATTTCTTTATGGTTTTATTGATTTGATTTAATATACTTCTATTGATTTTTTTTTATTTTATGACAACTTCTATTGTAAAAATATCCTTTCCTTTATTTTTCTTTATTTTAGAATTTTTAAATTCAAAGTAGATACAAAGAGAGATTTTGGATTTGGGTTCCTAAAAGGCTACAACCAAATACTAACAAATTTGATCATTTTTTACTCTAATTTTTTTTTGTTTTTATTTTAATTTGGAATTTTAAGCTCTTTGCCAAATAGCATCTTCTTTTTCTATGCAATCTCTTTTTGCTATTAATCCCTTTTCATGTTTATCTCATTACAAGTTCTATTCATTTTATTTTAGATTCAATTTTAGTTTTATATGCATTTAATTTAATGGTATAATTTTCTATCTTTCAAGTTTCCTTGAAGAAGTTGATTATTCTTTATCAAACTTGTTTTTCCACCTTATTGTTTTGGTTTCTTAGATTTCATTTTTATGCTTTTTTTTAAGCTTCTTGTTTTGTTTTCTTATGAATCATTATTTATGCTTGATTTTTATTTTATTTTTCTAAGATTAAGTTTTCATGATTAGGACTAAAAGGTTAGCATTTGTAATCCTAGACTTAAAGTGTTTTGTTTTATGAAATTAGTGGTTAGTAAGCACTTGTAATCTTTATTAGTATTTGTCCTTTAAACCAAATTATTGAATTATATACTATGTTTTGATCTTCACCTACTCTTGTAACTATGTTTCATTGGCAAAATACTTGTGTAAACTAAGAAAAGTAGTGGGTAAAAAAATTCTAAAAAGGTATAAATTTTCACTAATTTCGAAAAGAAATAGTCAAGTTATTTTGAGGCCCATATTGACTACTTTTCATGGTCAAATATTAGTCATTCTAATAGCTTGTTATGTCTAAAGGAAGGTAGTGCAATAATTTTCAAAAATGCTAAGAAGTTATACACCAAAAATGGGAAAATAAGAAAAAGAAGTTTATTTAATCCTAAATTGAAGGTAGAGGAGTAATGCACACCATTAAAAATTTAAAAAATTGTAAAAAAGTTATTAGTGTTTTAATTAACTTATCATAATTCATAAATTAGAATTATTAATGTTAATTGTTTCAAAAGCCTAACAATTGACATTGAGTAAATGGGCATTTAGTACTTAGGCCCAATTTATTCGATTATGCACATATAGATCTTGTTATGGATAGGATATACTAACTATAAGGGGTGGCTACCTCTTTACATCATCATAGTTTGTTTTTTCTCTATTGAGAAACAAATGTTACTGCACTTTCTCCTACAAAAATTAAAGTTAAGAGTTTAAAAAAGGGTGGGACATACTTTAATCTTAATTTTTCCTATTTATGCTTGATTTTAAGAAAGCAAAAAAAGGTTGTAGTATTGGTGATTGCCAAAGGCTATATCCAATTAGTTGAATGATAGGTGGATTAAAAATAGGTTGGTTTTATTATAACAATTCCTTTATTCTGTAAATGCTATATTGTTTAATATTTGTACGAATCTCATACTATGATCCATGATCAAGAATTGAGATTTTGGATAATTGAATTAAAATTTCTTGCAAAGATATCTTAAAAATCAATAGTATTATCTTTCAATTCATATGTTATCTATAATTGAACTTCTTAAATAAGACTTAATTTCCCTTCTCTTAACTTGAGAATGGTCTTTGTCATCATCATAAAAAAACCAAAAACTTGCATTAGAAAAATGGTAATGCAAAACAATCTTACTAGTTAACTCTAAATTGATATCATATATTCTAATTCAAGTCAATATTAAAAAAAAGTGTGACAATAAAATACAACATAACTTGTCATAAAAAACTTGAACAAAACTAAAGGAAATAGTCATAAATAATAAAAGAATTAAAATTTTTTAATGGTAGAATCATTCTCAATAGGAACAATGTATTGATAGTTTGACCTAAATTCTTTTTTCATAAAGTATAATAATTTTTATTTGCATTTTTACCTTATTTAAATTTAAACTTTAATAAGATAAATATTACAATTTAGTTAAATATATTATATTATTTAATATTGTATCTAAATTAGGCTTATTTCTTTAATAAGGATTTTAGATTAGTGAATACTTGCATATGTGAAATTTGTTAGAGCTAGAAGAGCTGATATTTATCATTCTTATAGAAATTGATATTTTGCAATTAGCTTTTATTCATTTAACAAATTTTTTTGTATTAAAAATTATATAAATTGTTAGTAATGAAAATGCACCATTGCTTATAAGAAGATTGTTAATTATTTTTTATGTATTTGGAATATGAATTTCTGAGTTATTAAATACTTACATATTCCCCTTGTAATTTCCTTATTAAATTCATTTCTTGCCTTCACATTTGAAATAAATTAAAAGTTAAATTATATCAAATTATATTGAATAATTTTTAATTGTACAATTAAATGTTGATCTTCCCTACACTTGATAGGAGGAGAAAGGAATCTCTAACCTAAAAAGTGATTTAATAATTGAAAATTGATATTTGGAATGAAGAACATTTATGGAGACATCATTGGCCATGAAAGAAATAATGAGCACATTAGATATGTTTCCATTGAAAAGGTAACTTAAAAAAATAGAAAAAATATATCTTAATGCTTGTTAGATAAGCTAAAGATTCGATGTAGGTTTTCAATAATTTACCTTATATTTATTAATTTATTTAATACTCTCCATCCCTTATTATTTATCATGTTTAATTAATTTTACAAAGATTGAGAAATTAGTTTAATTTGTCTATTTTTACCTAAATTTGCAAAACTACCATTTATACACAAAGTTCAAAATAATTGAAGTTAGAAAGAGAAATATGATTATGCCAATGTAAGTGGATTAAGAATAAAGAGATGACTACATTATTAGAAGATGACATTTTATGCATATAGTTCAAGATGGTTGAAAATAGAAAAAGAAATATAATGAAATAAATTTGTTGAGACATTTCAATATGAATGTATAGAATAATGAAATATTTATTAGTGAAAAGGAAGAGTAAAATTGAAAAAAAAAGTTTAATACTTTATTAGATTTCTAAAGTAATAGAATAAAAGGAAGATAAAATTTCTCCTAAATGCAATAAATAATAAAAGAGGCAGGGAGTTAATTTTAAGCCAGCTATTATTTAAAAAATTAATTTAATGAACATTTGGAATAATTTATAATTTTTTTAAAAATTTTATATCTTTTTATTTTTGATAAATTGATAGGGCTAAAGCCTAAAATAAAAATTAGATCATATGTTCACTACACAAGGGGTGAAAACCCTAATAATATCACCTAATAACAAAATACCTAATTAACCTAAGTCCTAATTGAAACTGAGAGAAGCCCACCAATCGACACATTTGTTACCCTTCCTATAAGTATAGTAAATAGATATTGTCCAATCATGTTGGATGAAAGTTCAACATTGAAGAATGAGCGATTGATGCTTAGGCAAAATAGTTAAAATTTTGTTAGAAAGCAAATTATCTAATTTCTTTAAGTTTGTCTCCAAAATCACATACTTATAACTAAGGTCCTAAGCCAAATGCAATCCATGATAAGCTTACTATATTTCAACCATAAAATAAATGCAAACACCTAGATTTCTTGTGAAACCACCTAACCACTTCCCCTGGACATCTTTAACAATCATAGCCTAATAATCCTAAATTAGATTTAGTAGCTTTGTCAATATTTAATTTGATCCACCTTTTTTATAAAAGCCACCATTTCACCTTTATTATAGTTTGTTAGATTTCTTTAACATGCAACATCTCACAATCAAAAGCTTACTTTATATCTTAGACATATTTATAAATGAACACTCCTATGTTAGTTAGTTTATTATAATCAAAATTAAAAACCATGTTGTTTCTCCATCTCTAAAGCCTTCACACCATGCAACTCCAAGATAAGTTTTAATCCACGTCTTGCCAAATTCCTAACTAATTTGTCAAATTAATAGCAAACTAGTCTTTTTCACTATAACTATAGAATAAGGCTTTTTTCCTAGCAGCCAACAAACTTATCCACATAGCTTTAGCAACTTTACAATCCTTGAATATATGAAGAGTTTCTTCCTTAGAACTATAATAAACTGGACAAAGAGTAGAGCCTAAGCGTCGTATTAACTAATATTGTTTGTCATCAATTTATTATGGTAGCTCTTCCATATGTGAAGTTTAATGTTTTATGCCAAATTTGGTTATGATCCTAACTAACATGATTATATAACCCTTCTTTTGTAGACTTAATGCTTAATGCCATTTTCACTATTCTTCAAAGATAAGATGTTAAGACATTAAATAGGGTAAGGAAGAAGGAATGCTAAAATCTCAAGAATAATCTCATTATTTACCTAATGTTTCAATTCCTTCAAGCCCCACTCTCTATGTTTTTTAACAAAGCCTACCACAATAGCGAGCTTTAGATAATCTGAGATATTCTTTAAGGTCTTTTCACTTAAAAGATCAGCACCAAGCTAAAGACTAGTCTAAAAACTAATGGATTAGCCATCATTAACATGCCTAGCTAGCCTCCATATCATATGAAGCCAGTTTGGACTAAATGCTTCTATAAGTAAAAGTCAAAGTTCTTAGCAAAAGCTTAAACCACCCAATTACAATTTCTTAAATAGTTACCTCTTATAACTTTAATGAGTTTTCCACACTATTTTCATAAGACAAGCCATGTTTATTTTGCTTATATTATGGAAACCAAGGTCACCTTTATCCTTCAGTTGGTGTAAAATATCCTAAGCTATGGTGTGAAGCTTCCTAACATTGATTTCATGCCTCAAATAGAGATTCTTTGAAGTTCCTTTATTTTCTCTAGAGTGATTGAAGGAATAGTAATGCTTTGCAAAATGTAAATTGGTATAACACTAAACATAAACTAAGCTAACATTATTCTTCCTACCATTAATAAATAGTTCATCTTCCATCTCATAAGCTTACCCTAAATTTTTTTTAACAAAATACAAATAAGTATTCCTTTTCACCTTTTTACAAATAATAGGCACTCCTAGGTATAAACTTAAATCATTAAAGGAAGAAAAACCACATCTATTAATTATATCATTCCTTATATTAGTAAGGATATTTCTAGAAAAGTACATACTAGTCTTTGCTTAGTTTATTCTCTGGCCTAACATTCTAGAGAAATAATCAAGATAAGATAAAATAATATCAATTTGCTAAATAGATGCTTCCCCAAAGAGAACAAGATCATTTGTAAACACTAAATGCAAAATACTAACATAATTCCAACTGGCTCTAAGAGGTTTCCATATGTTTTTATCCACCATTGCACTAATAATATAGGATAATTTATCTATGCATAGAATAAAACGATACAAAGATAAAGGATCACCTTATCTAGAACCTCTGAAAGTGAGAACTTCTTAATTTTGCTCCCAATCCAGAAGACATTGAAAGAAGTAAATGTTACATAATGTATAATCAATTCAATTGATCTAAATTTAAATCAATTTATTCTAAAATATCTCGAATGGAGTCTTAATTAAGACAATTATGGGCTTTTCCTAAAACCATCTTAATGGCAAAGAAACTAGTACTCCTTTCATTTTTCTCATTGAATGGAACATCTTCTAGGCCATAAAAATGTTATCCTAAATACACTTGTTAAGGACAAAGCTAGCTTGGAATAGAGATATAAGATGTGGCAAATATGCTTTAGATAATTCATTATAATCTTAGTTACACATTTATAAACAACATTACAAAAAGAAATAGGACTAATTTGGTTAATGAACTTAAGCTTGTTTATTTTAGGAATCAAGCAAACGATAGTTTTAATAGCTTTATAAAGATTCTTCCCTTAAAAAACTTGTCTAATGCAACTATAAACTCCCTCTCCTACTATACTTCAATTCTTCTAATAGAAAATAGTTAGGAAATCATTAACACCTAAAACTTTAGTAACCCCAATATTAAACTTTGCCCTCTTTACCTCATTAAATAAAATTGCATTAACCATGGCTTGATTTTGATCTTCTTTTAGGTGAGGGTAAGATATCTTTGTAAGAGGGATAAGACATTCTTGAAGATCTTATTTGAATAAATTCTTGTATATATTACAAATTAATGATTTCATATTAATGTTATCCTTCACCTAATTATCATTTTGGACCTTTAACATTTTAATTCTATTCTAGCTATAACAAACAACAATTTTATAGTTTTAATATCTCATATTCATGTCACCTTATGTTATCCAAGTAGAAAGTAATTTTTGGAACTATAAAATTTTCTCTTGTATAAGGGTTTTGTTGAAATCTTCTTGAAGATCTTTTTAATCTCAAAAAGTGATTGTTAGGTGGTTTTTCCAAAGCTTGCTAAATTCCCACAATATTAGGCTAGAAAAGAACATTTTCATTTTCTAATATGGGAAAAAACATTTTAAATCTAGTTTTACAGTGGCTTAACAAGAGATTTCAAATTGTCCACTATATTTGAACCCATTCGCTACTCATTAGTAAGAAAATTTGGAAAATCCTCACGAGACAACCAAGCTACTTTAAATATGAAAGGCCTTTGATCCTTATCACTTGAAACTCTATAGAGATTTACAAGAATAAAATGATGATCTAAACAAACTTTAGCTAACATTTTGACATATGCTTTATAAAACTTTGTACGATAATCAACATTACATAGTGCTTTATCTAGCTTTTCAAATAATTGAAGGTAATTAGGATATTTCGAACCTTTCCACATGAATTTTCTCCCTTAAAGTTTACCTTATAACAAGTTGCAAGAATTAATGTCATCTTTAAAAGTATTAGCTCAATACTAGTTAAAAAGGGCTCCTTTTTTCTTTTCATTAGGATGCCTAATATCATTCATATCTCCTTTGACCATCCAAGCATGAACCATGTTCTTGTTTATTAATTGAAGTGCCTCCTATAAAGCCATTTTCTTGTTTAAATGGAGTATAGAGTACACAACTATAATAAACAAGAAATCCTTATTTTCTTATTTAACTTTCTCATGGATGTGTTGAGCATTTGTTTCAATCACTTCTAAATTAACTTTAAAACTTTAACATGCCACCCAAATTCCAAAAGAAAAATTATCATCTTCCATTAAAATCCATTTATCAAGACCCACTTATAAAAAGATATTTTTTTCTCTATAAAGCTACAAGATGATTAAGGTGACTTATAGATCCTTTTTTTTACCCTAGATAGTTCCAAATTATAAATTTTTATCATTAAAAAATTAAATAAAGAAAAATATAAAAAATCACTAACATATTAGACTATTTTTATGGCCTCATTATTGCCATTCTCAATCTTATTGTTTGGCATATTAGTATGTCCACCTTTTCTAAGCTAAACTTGACCTTTGATCTCTACCTTTGTTGGATGGATTCTCATACATTCTTACATTTATATTTGAAGCTCAAGTTGCAATATTGTAATATCCTAAGTTAAAATCTAAAATTTTATAAATTTTAATGATTATGGATAATTATTTATTTAGTTAATAGTTAGTTTTAAATTATTTTTGTATTAAATGTTCTAGAATATTGAAATGATACTTATGATAATATTTAAAGTTTATTTATATATGTATGGCCATTATTAATTTAAGATTAGTTTAAAATAATTTTTATAAAGAATTTCCTGCAAGTTGCAATATTTTAGAAATTATAAGTACAAGGATTTATGAAAATAAATTGTTGTAGTTAATGAATTATTTCTGAGAATTATGAAAATTCTAAAAAATTATTTTAAGGCTTCCAAAATATATATATATTGGGAAAGATTGGAAATAATTAAGTTAAGATTTTAATTTATTTTCATAAAAATAAGGTTATAAATTATATGAATGGTTAGATTAACTTTGATTTAAAATGTAGAGTTCAGATTTAATAGGAAAAGTTGGCTCATATTGTGTAAGGAGTACATGATAATACCCTTAGTTCATTTTTCTTGCATTCCTCTCTCTTCCCCTATTTTTTTACTTCTTCAATTTTCCTCCTTTTTTATATTTTGGTTGCTTTTCTTATTTTTAAGTTTTATTTCCTTTTTCAGAAACTTTTCTTCCTCTTTCTTCTCACCACCTTCTCTCCTTCCTTTTATTTGATTTTTTCTCTTCACTTCTCATTTTGGATTCTTCTCTTTCTTTCTTACCATTTATCTCCTTTCTTTTTTCCTACTAGCAACTCTTTTTCCTTTTTTTTTCTCCTTCTAGTTGCCACCGCCCCCAGTCTGAGTTTTTGTCTGTTATGTCTAGTGTTGCTCTTGTAGTTGATTTCTATTATTTCATAGCAACTTTCCATGGCATGAGAACTTTTAAGCAAGCTAGAATAAGCTGGAGAAGTTACAGAAGACAATTGTGCAACAAATTAGAGTCAAAATCCAGTGGCTATAGTTGGTAACATACAGAGGAGCTTATGGCAAGAGTAATAGACTGGAAGTATAGAGCTATGATTTCTAGCAAACGGAACTTCCTCGCTAGCGATGGAGCTTATGATGGCACCATGAAGGGATAGTGAGCACATCCGTATCATAAAATTTTTATATTTATGCTAATTTAATGCTCAATCCAAGATGAATCCATTTTATACATATTTCGAAATCTGGCTAGTGTTTTTAAAAGATACAATTTTCATGTTGTAAAATACTAAAATAGGACAATGAAAATATATACAGAGCATTATATGTTATTAATCTAAAAGAAATATGTATGATCTAGAAAGAAAATTCATTGTATGTATACTATAGATTCTTAGTAATGCTTTTGGGAAATAATATTTTTATGCTATTGAGAGTTAAAATAACATGGTTAGGTTTTGTATACATTACCAATTTTTTTGGTATAGTAGGCTTGAAGTTAAACTTAGAAGAACCCTTTTATATGTGTAATTTATGTAAGTTGAACCGTAAAGAAAGTATATTCTTTTATAATATAAAATGTTAGAATATAATGATACTAATATGATATTTTTACAGTATAAGACTTCAATATTTTGAATGTTTCATGTTCAATTTAGAAAATCTTATTTTATCATCTTATTTGTATATTTGATATAACATTAATAAAATAACGATTTAGGACCCTGGAATGTTAAATTACTATACTTAAACTACATTTATATCATAAAAGTTAATATTTAAATGTTTAGGGTTAATTCTAATAAATCCTTTGAATGTGGTGTTTGATTATATAAGCCTATGTTGATTTTTTGGGTTAATTTCAAAAACATAAAGAAATTTAAGTCTAAGATGAGTAAGTAGTACAGTTGGATTACAGGTTAATATTAGAAGTAATAAGAAATATTATTATATTATTAATTGAATAAGGATTTATAATATGTGGAAAGAAGATACGGGATGTTTATATAATTATAATTTATCTTTGTAAATGGTGATGATAGGAAAAAAATATGAAAAGATGAATTTGGATGCTTTAAAATTTCCAAAGGTACATCAATGTTATCATGTGAGTACATATCTTATCACCAAATTTTTATCTAAATAAAATATGATTTAAATATTATGAATTGTATTTCTCTTAAGTGATAGTACTAATTCTATATTCCTGTATATATATGTCTGCACTCATATGTAAACTTAGTTTCGTGGTATATTAAGGGAATATTGTTAGATTAGAGTACACAATGAAAACATGATAGTGTTGTTTCTATCTATTGATAAATTGTGTTTGAGTACAATGATATCTGTATGTTATGGTTGTATAGGAGAACATAATGGCATTGACATATACTCATACATATACTGCTATGTGCTTGGTATAGTCTAGTGGTGAAATTGTGACTTTGCATTAAAATATTATAAACAATTGTGATGTTGGGATTGAGCTCTTTTGTCACTTATACATTAAGGATTATAGTATGAGTTATGCTATGTATGGTATTGAGATTGGAAATATGACAAGGCCAATGATGTGAAAGTCAAATGGGAAGTTCCTAAGAAATAATTATGAAGGATATAAAATTGGTCTAAGAGTCGAATGGGAAATTGCCAGTGAACAATTGAGAAAAATTATAGTATTACCTTGAAGATCAAAAAGTGACTATGTGTATGTTTATTGTAACTAAATGTGTGATATGATATAATGTTAGGAATTTATCTATAATTGGATATCACTATTCGATATGATTGCAAAGACTTGTTATAACTATGACATTTTATTTGTATTTGAGCTTTAATAGTTGTTTGTGAGTATAATGTTTATATAAAATAGGCAATACATAACATGATAACAATATTATGTACTAATGGATGGTTAAGTATCCTCTGATTTGTGATATGAGATATAGAGTTAAGCTATGTGCAAGATAACTTTCGTTTTGAAGCATGGTTTCATATTTTTTGAAATCTAGGAAAAATGGGTTTGTTAATGTTAATATTAGTCTATATTTAACTTGCGAATGTTAGATGTAAAATTGATCTCCTACAAACTAGTGATAGATATATACTCATTGAATTTTTATAACTCATTTTATTTTTATTTCAATATTTTCAGGTTGGAATAAGAAAATTTGAACTTGTTGCATTTATGGAGATCCAAGACTGCTTTAATAAAGGATTTTGATAGTTGAATAAGGATCAAACATTGAGAATGGAATTTTGTTATTTTAAAATTTGATATGTCGAATAATTTACCTATGTATATGTGTTGAATTGTGTATGTTGTTGATTACTATTGTATCTAGAAATATATAGGTATTATATTTTAGGGTATGTGGCCTTTGGAAAGTATCCAAAAACAGGAAAGACTTTACCCATTTCCCATAAAAATTTAAATAAAATTTCAAGTCCTTTTGGGATTTAGAAATTCTGATTAGATAGAAAAAGGGAAAATGGTTAAGGCTTGTGGAAATCGAATTTTGGGATCCATGCCAATCACGATCTAAAGTGGGTCATGGCAAATATGGATCGCAACTTTAAGTTTTTATTCCATAAAAAGCTCTAGACCTAGCATAGCTTCCACAACAAATACCTTAGATAAATATAAATCTAAGCTCATATTTTTTTTCCTTTTGTAACCCTTTTTTGTGCACCTTCCTTTGGTAAGCCCACTCTTTTGACCCTTTGTGTTGATTGATGATTCCTACTTTAGTAATATTAATCATAACTAAAAAGGTTTTGTTATTATCTGTAATGAAAACACTAGAAACCTCTTGAGGTTAATGTTATTTTGTTTATTTTTTGGATACCATATGTTTTACTATCAATTAATTTAGGTTTGCTCTATTCATTGGTCCAGGAAAGTCATGTTCTTCTCTCTAATGCTTAAACCTATCATTAGTCTCATAGGTAGCATTATTTAGAACTTCATATTTGGACTTAATAACTTACTTGTTGATTTCTTTCTTAGTACTTCCTCCCTTAACTATTTTATTATCCATCTATTGGTGTCCCTTATAAGAATGTTGGACTAACATCCAATCAAAATAAACAGTTCTTTCTTCTAGCTCCTTGGTTTGTTTCTATTATTCCCTTCTTATACCGTTAAATTCTCATTCAAAATATTAACCTTCTGTTTCTTATTCGAATAAAGTTCCTCGAGGTGGTTGTACTTCTCATAATAGGAGCATATGATGTGTAAGCTGTCATATTAGATACTATAAAATTTTCCTTGAAATAAAAATTTTAAAAGTAGTTCCTTCATCAAATTAACCTAATGCATATATGCACGTACCTTCCCCTTGCCTAGTCTTTAATGGTAACATCCACTTTTATTGTTTCCCTAACTCTATTCCTTAAAAGGTAAGAAACTTTGCGTTAAAACATCTTATAGGGAGATTTGAAATCTAAATCCATTGAGCAACTTTCTCAATCAATCATATTCTCTTCTAGATTAAACTTTGGATCCTAAGAACATACTATAAGATAGTGATTAAAAAAAGAAACCAAGGATCCTGGTAAATGTTACCTCATAATCATTAAATGCACTAAAATTCACTAAATAATAGTCCTTTATTAAGTCAATGATATTTATCAATCCATTCAAGGCCTAAAGCTTATTTAGTTTGCTCTCTACCATCCTAAATCCAATTTTCCTTCCAAGGAGTTTAATAATCAGAGTTGGCCTATAGGGTCTATTCATTTTCCCCCCTCAAATTGTTTTAGGATAAGGCCTATCTTTATTGTTTTTCTCCTCCACCATAAAACCACTAAAGTTTTCCTCTCCTCCATATCCTTCTTCACTCCCATAGAGTGCAAAGAATCACTTGAGATAAACCCTTCTCCATTTACTAGGGTTTCCTTGTGTGAATGTTCTTTACTTCCACTCCTATCTACTAGAACTACATCTATGTAAGACACAATCTTCCTTCTATCTCCCAAGAATGTCTCTTCCTTATATTTTATCTATTTCAGACTACATTTAAGTAAATTAACTTCTTCAGTGGACATTATTGGAATCATGGACAAAGGTTCTCCCTTGACACTGAACCTTGATAGAAAGACTTTTTTAGCACACAAATACTTAAATTTATATCTCTTTGTTAGTTAATTTATTATGTCAACTTTACTTCTCTTCCTTTTTTTTAATTTATATTATTTTTAACAATTATTTTCACATAATTAAAAAGGATATAAAAAAATCTACACATCACTATATATTTGACTTAAACCTATTAATAAAACATAAATAATTAAATAATAAGTGATTAAATAAATAAATATGTAATATTATAAAATATAATTTATTAAATTTTAAATAATTATAATTTTATTTTCAATATATCAATTTCATGAATATAATTTCACCTCAAAATAAATGTGAATTAATTTATTTCACATATCTATTGGATAAAAATAGTGATTTCATTCTTGAAATTGTAGGAAGCTAAAAAATGATTCATATATTGTATAAAGTTATAATTTTATTTTAAGATTATATTTCTTACATACAATTTCATTTTTTGATCACATTATTAGAGATGAGATTATCTATATGGAGGGACGACATTGTATGTATGAACTATTATTTAAGGATAAAATTGTAACTTGATATAATTTGGGGAACATTTTGTCAATGCCTTTCAATTTCAGGAACCTAATTGTTAATTTTATCTATCTATCTATTAACATTAATATGTCATATTATATTTATGAGTTAATTTAACAAATAATTTTACAAAACTCTTTTAGTACAATTAATTAGTTTAACAATTTTAAGGGCCTTTGGTTTGAAGTATTTAAGAAAGGGAAAGGGATTTGAGGGTTTTTATTTCTATTGTATGCATTTAGTTTAGAAAAATTTATTCTTATTCCCAATTTTGCTCAATAAGATTACCCTAAAGTAGCATTTAGTTCGTAAAATATTTTTAACATTCTCGGGAATGTTTTAAGGAAATATCACATTTCCATATTTGGTTCAAGATTTGAAAAAAAATATCTAGGAATGTCACATTCTTGAGAATCTTTTTGACTTGACATTCTCTCAAAATATTTTTATGGGAAGAGGTGGGTATTTCAGATTCCCATAGAATAGAAATGTGATATTAAAATATTCTCAGAAAAAATTATAGTAAACTAAATGTAGGAATATTACATTCTCATTAATTAAATTCTCAAGAATCATATTTCTGAAAATATACACTTTTCTAAAAATATAAGATCCTGTGAACCAAACATCACTTAAATAAATTAATGATAATTCACTTCAATTTCTCAAGAAATCAAAATTTTCTATTTTAGGTTTTAGATTTATCATCTCAAATGATAATGACAATTATTATTATTATCATTATTATTATTTATAAAAGAATAATAAGTAATATTAAAGGTAAAAATAAAATAATTATTAATAATAGTAATGATAATAAAAATAAAATATAAATAATAGCAATAATAATGGTAATAAGAAAATAATAACAGATAATAAAATAGTAATTATAATAATAAATAGTTAATAACAAAATAATTAACAATGTTAATAAAATAATAATACTCAATAATAATATATTAATAAAAATGATGATAATTATAAAAAATTAATAATAAAAGTAAAAATAATAGTGGTAATAATATTAATAAGAATGTAATAATAAGTAATAAAATAATAATTATAATAATAATGGCAATAAAATAGTTAATAATAAAATAATTAATAATATTAATAAAATAATAATAATAATATAATAATAGACAAATAATGAAAAAGAAAAAGAAAATAATAATAATAACGAATGTTAATAATTGACAATACTAAAATAATAAATGACTGTAAAAATAATAATATTAGCAAATAATAAAAATAAAAATAATAAAAATAATTTTTAATAATATAATATTAGTGAAATAATAATAAATAAAAATATAATAATTATGATAACAAATATAATAATTATTTTAATAATAATAAACGATTAGTTAATTTTTCCTCATATCAATTATTAACAAAATAAATCAAGACAACTTGATTCACTTTTTTGTTTAGACCAAATAAAATGAGTAATTATAAGAAAAAATTAGCATTATATTAGCACTAAAAATTTAATCATAATCTTATATAAATGTTTATTTTTCCAATTTAGTAATTTGATTTGATAGAAAATAATTTATTTTTGTTAGGAAATCAACTATTGTTTAGGAATTCAAATTGTTAAGTTAGAAAAATAGTATATTTAAGAATATTTGTTTAGAAGCAATACTAAATTTTTAGTATTGATAAAATACTGAATTTTTTTTTGTAATCATAAAATATTCATTTCCTTTGTTCTTAATTTTTTTTATTGATTCTTTTTTCTTTCTTCACTTGAACTAAGTTGCTCCTTGACTTTTGACTACTGGTTAGTAGTTAGTAAAATAATTAATATTCAATTGATTAAATCTAGGATCAAATCTAATCTAGATATTATTTAGAAATCCAAACGGCTAATTGTACTATTTTGACTCGGTATAACCCATTATAAATCCAATGTACCTATTGATGCAGTGTGAATTGATTCGGGCGAGTCAACCACAGATCAATGTGGCGCTTTTGTAAAAATGCAATTTGGTATTATAGACTAGTTTATGACTAGCTTGCATTAGGAAAAACTAATTATTAAAGATTAAGTGATTAACAAACAATTAAAAATTAAAAACCGATGCCACTACCCACTCAGCCGATTTTTAAGGATTAGCAAGTCTCCATTGGCCAAACCTTTTAGGAGGCAAATGTGATTTCCGATTGGCTTGCAAAAAGCACTGATGCTGAAGGCCCTAGTTCCAAGGAGAAGTAATTCTTTGGCCCCCCTAATGTCTTTTCTATGAAATAAATAAAGGTCCAGACTTCAATACCCTGCTAGTTTACCAGGGCATGAAGCCCTGCTCGCGTAGCAAGCTGGCAGCCGCATATATGCCAGTGTTGATGCGAGCACTTAAGGGACCTGGCCAAATTTATTTTTGTAGTTTGGTCCTATCCTTTATACCAAGAAACTTGCACAATGGCCCTTGCACCTCGCGCGCACATGCAGTGCTCTGATAGTGCAGAACAATTAGAGTATCTGGCAAACCCTAGCCTGAAGAGACTAGCAGCTGTCGATCGTCGAGCGAAGAGGGTGCTAATTTTGCCCACGCTGCCTTACCATCCTTCCGAGGTTTGTACTGTTCAATTCTCTAGATTTAGCACAGTTTAGGTTATTTTTTAGTTGTCTACTCTTTGAGGTGACTTCCATGGGCATCTTTGAGAACCACGGTGTCTAATTCATCTTTAGGTTTCGATTGAACGTTGAATGATTACAGTGTTCAGGCATTAATATCCCTGTCTTGGCCAGTGAAGTCTTTATTGGGATCGCTTCAATGGTTTCGAGGTGAATCCTTGCATGATTTAAGTGTTTTAAAGATTTATCGTCTAGACTAATTTGCAGGATTGATCAACTTTCTCTCTAGTTTATTAGCACCACAGTGTTAATCCATGATTGCACCCTTTAGATTACTAATGTAATGGTGTTGCCTCGTGCTCCATACACTCGAGTAGCCATAAGGGTACACTCACACGCTCGTGCACACACACACGTGAAATAGGTCACTTATTTTCCTTGTCTAAAATTTGGCTTGATTTGTAATTTAGCATTCCCTATCATTCTCTAGATCCTAACTTAAGTGTCGTAGCTTATGTAGCAATCATAGAATACATGTAACACTGACAAGCGATATGCTCCTTCTTCTAATTGAAATCGCCACTTAGTTCAACACTCTTTGTGATAAATGCTCTAGCCATCTATTAATCCACCATCCCACTGTACCTGATCACAGTAGGTGTAGATTAGATGTAAAGACTGTTTCCCCAACCACAAAGCAGTAACTCTACCTGGCATCCTGAGCTGCCTATTTCAAGTCATTATCATAGTATAGGACCACTAACGCCATAACAACCATGATAGTCACAAAATCCTAACTGATTATGCAACTCTGGAGTTTGGTGTTGGATGAATTTATCGCTTGACATGAAAACAGTAACACGTTGAGTCCTTGCAGCCTCATTATTAATCGTAGTTGATATGGATTGTTTACTCTACTTTTTAATAGATAAGGCTGTTCTATGAATCATGACCAAACAACAGAGTCCAGATCACGGGAACAATGTGTTACTATCCGATCACAGACAGTAACACAATCTTTTCCCACAAATTAGTAACTCATCACAACCGATTTATCTGTCCCCAGACTAAAAGGGAACACATCTGACCAAGACACCAATGTGGTACTGTCTGCATTGAAAATAGAATCACATTGCTTTGTTACCAATTTTGTTGTTGACGAAGCTTGCACTGTCAATTGATCTTGTTCTTGGCCATGTCATTGCTTTCTCACCGTACAGTGGGGTGTTAGACGAAGTAAACAACATCTTATTTTTTGGCTCGGGAATAGTAGCTCATGGTCTCCTTGGTCGGTCTTGGGTCCGATGATGCTAGATTTGCCAGTCAATGTAATTCCTATTCATACAGAGCTTATGTTAATATCTAACCTTCTGTTTCATTTACCGACTTGGAATGACATGTTGGACTAATCAAGCACTTTGTTTGTTTGTATGTAGGAACTAACTTAAACCACTGAGTAGCTCGGTGGATATCAATGGACATTGGGAATGATGAAAGAAGCATGGGTACGCAAGTTGATTTGTCCTCGGGTGTCAACTGCACTAGTGTTGGCTGGAATCAAGTCTTCTATGGTGAGTCATCATCCCTGCGATGCATATTTATGTCCCCATCACCTATCGTGGGTTTAGGGAATAATTGTTAAATAGTTAGGAGCACCTATCGTGGGTTTAAGGAATAATTGTTGAATAGTCAGGAGCAAGCATGGATTCTAGAATCAAGTTTTAGTTTGTATCTTATTGGCATTGGCTTTCCAGGTTAGGCCCTCCCTAATAGGCCTTGTAATAACTTAGCTAAACACTTGGGAAGGATATTGCTTGGCACGATGTTACGAAGTAGTTCCAGTCTACATATCCTGTTGTTGTATTGACAAGTGTTATTATTTGTTGCAAAGGTTTCCCTAAACTTCATTGAAGTCAATCTTCTTCCGGATTGGCTGGGGTTACTTCTTGGATAAAAAAATGCAACATGCGACTCCTTCAATTTTTAAGTTATTAATTCTTAATTTTCCTAACTATTTCGTGGGTGTCGCCAAATCAAGGCAACTCTATTGCTACCGTTTGCAAAGCACGGACTAACACTTTGTGTGCTCACCGCCTCATCAATAATGACAGTTAATGCGAATGTTTACGTATCTTTCGATCGAAACAGCAATGCCTAGAATGCAGGACCAACGTGTTACTATCTTCCACGAAAATAGTAACATGCCGTGCTCTAGCATATGTGTCGCCTATCTCACTTGATTCATTTGTCTGCTCTTACTAGTGTTTTCTCTTCCCCTATTTATTCCTTTAACTTTCTACGTCAATGCTACTGTACCCCAAGCGCCCCATTGTTACGACGGACCAAGCACGCTAAATTGTGTCAAATAGTAACATCCTGTTTGCTCTTCTCCACATCGATAGTGGCAGTGGATGTGCAATGTTCACTCATCTTTTGGTCCAAGCAACAATGCCCAGACCCCAGGACCATTATGTTACTGTCTTTTGCTAAGACAGTAACACAATCTGTTCCCGCATTTGTGTTGCCCAACACATCTAATTCATGGGTTATAAGGCCTAGTTCTATCTCATCCCCAAATTTTCTTTAAATTTCAGGGTTGATGCTTCTGCCCACAAGAGAAACATTGAGAGGGCGGTCTAAGATAGTAACACGCTTTGGGTCTTAAATAGTAACATGTTGTGTGCTCTACTCCACATCAATAATGTGAATGGATATGGAACGTTCGCTCATCTACTAGTCCAATCCAACGTGTTACTGTCCAAGACCAAAACAATAACCTATAGTGTACTCTACTTCACATAGACAATGCAGTTGATGTGGATCCTTTACGCATACTTTAGTCCAAACAGCAATGCCCAGACCCCAAGACCATCGTGTTATTGTCTTTCACAGAAATAGTAACATAACTTATTCCCACATTTACACTGCTCATGACATCTGATTCAGAGGTCTACCCTTGCTAGTTCTTTATCTTCCTCAAAATTTTTCTTTAACATTCAGGATCGACCTCGTTGTCCCTAAATGAAACATTGAGAGGGTGAACGAAGAAAATAACACGCTAATTTCTTTTGTCCAAAATAGTAACATAGAGTGTGCTCTACTCCACATTGACAATGGTATTGGATGTGGAACATGTGCGCATCTTCTAGTCCAAACAGCAATACCCACAACATATGACCAACTTGTTACTTCCCCAAACAGAAACAATACCACGACGTATGTTCTGTTCCACTTCAACAATGGTAGTTGATGTCGAACGTTTGTGCATCCTTTGATCTAAATAGCAATACCCAGATTGCAGGTCTAATGTGTTACTATCTTTCAACCAAATAGTGACACGATCTCTCTTCAAATTTTTTTCCACCTGTCACATCTGATTCATGGGTCAGCTCTGCCTAGTGCTCTATCTTTTCCCAGCTTTGCTCTAACTTGCTGCTATCGCCAAGCATTGAGAGTGGGGACCAAGTGATCAACTTTGTAAATTGTGGCACAAACAGTAACACTATGTGTGCTCGATAACTACATTTGATGTGGAACGTTCGCGCATCCAAATAGCAATGACCAATCTAGGGTTTCAAACGTGTTACTATCTGGGACTAAAACAGTAACATGATGTGCGGTCTACTCTATCCCGACAATGGCAGATGATGTGGAATGTTCAGCAACATCTGGTCTAAACAACTATGCCTAGACCGTAGGTCCAATGTGTTACTGTCTTGCACGGAAAAAGTATTACACCGTGTTCTCTACTCCACATTGACAATGGAGTTGATGTGGGACCTTTGCATATATTCTGGTCAAAATGCATGCGCCCAGAAGGAAGGTCCAGTGTGTTACTATTTTTGAAAGAAACAGTAACACGACTTGTTCTCGCATCTTTGTCACCATGATCTCTTATTCATAGGTTTGACACATCTAGTGCTCTCTCTTTCCCTAACCTTTCTTTATCTTACAGGTGCGATGATTTTATCCCTAAGCGAAACATTAAGAGGGCGAACCAAAAGAGCAACACAGTAACTTTTTTATCGTAGCAGTAGCATGCTGGGTGCTCTACACCACATCGACAATGGCAGTTGATGTTCAACATATGAGATTCTTCTGGTCCAAAGAGTGACGCCTATTCTGCGAGTCCAACATGTTACTATCTAATAAATAATTAGTAACATGTTATGTGATCTATTCCAACTAGAAAATGGCAGATGATATGGAACATTCAACATCTTCTAGTCCAAAAAACCATGGCTAGACAGCAGGTCCAACGTGTTACTGTCTTTCAAGGAAATAGTAACACGAATTTTTATCAAAATTTTTCAACCATCACATCTGATCCATGTGTCTGCTATATCAAGTGCTTTGTCTTCCACTTATGCTTTTCTGAAGCTTCTGAGGGTGACATTCCAATCCCTAAGTGAATCATTGCCATGGCGGACTAAAAGCATAACACTCAAGTGTTTGTGTCATAGAGAGCAAAAAGTTATGCTCTGCTCCTGCTCGATAATGGAAGCATATGGGGTTAGGGTGGGTATCCCTTGGTCCAAATAGTAACGCCCAGACCTTGTGTGCAATGTGTTACTATCTAGACAGAAAATAGTAATACATCGTGTGCTCTTCTCGACATCGACAATTGTAGTGGTTGTGGAACGTCAGCGCATCTTTTGGACCAAGAAGCAATGCCCAGTTTGTAGGCCATCGTGTTACTCTCCTTCACGAAAATAATAACACGACGAGTTATTGCATTTGTCTTATTGGTCTGCTTTGGCTAGTTCTCTCCTTTCCTTTAAATTTTCTTTAACTTTTGGAGTTGACGCTGCTGTCCCCAGGCGAAACATTGAGAAGGTAGACTAAGAGAGCAACACGCTACTATCATGCTACTATTTGGGTCTCTAATCGTAAAATGTTGTGTACTATACTCCACATCGATAGTTGTAGTGGATGTGGAACATTTGCACATCTTCTAGTTCAAACAGCAATGCTTGGACTGCATGTCCAACGTGTTACTATTTGAGAAGGAAAGATTCACACATCATGTTCTCCACCCACATTGACAATGGCAGTTTATGTGGTATGTTTGCGCATCCTCTGGTCCATGCGCATGCGCTCAAATGGAAGTTCCAACATGTTATTATTTTTTACTAAAATAGTAACACATTTATTTCCACATCAGATTTGTAGCCCTACTTTGCCTGGTGCTCTCCCTTCCACCCGCTTCTCTCCTAGCTTTTTGCGATGACGCTTCTAGCCCCAATCGAAAAATTGCCATGGCGGACTAAGAGCACAACACGTAAATGTTTTTGTGTCACAGGGGGCAGAAAGCTGTGCTCCGCTCCTCGTCAATAATGGAAGCTCATGGGGTTAGGGTGGGTATCCTTTGATCTAAATAGCAACGTCTAGACCTAGTGTGCAATGTGTTAATGTTTGGACTAGAAACAATAACAAATCGTGTGCTCTTCTCGACATCAACAATTGCAGTGGTTGTGGAACGCCTGCGCATCTTCTGGTCTAAAAAGCAACACCCAGTCCGCAGGCCATCGTGTTACTCTTTTTCATGGAAACAGTAACATGATGGGTTACCGCATTTGTCTTATTAGTCTGCTCTGGCTAGTTCTCTCCTTTCCCCCGAATTTTCTTTAACTTTTAGGGTCGACGCTGCTGTCCCCAGGCGAAACATTGAGAGGGCAGACCAAGAGAGCAACATGCTACTATTTAGGTTTCTAATTGTAACACGTTGTGTGCTATACTCCACATCGATCGTTACAATGGATATGGAACATTCACGCATCTTCTGGTCCAAACAGCAATGCTCGGACTGCATGTCCAACGTGTTACTATCCGAGAGGGAAAGATTCACACATCGTGTTCTCCACCCACACTAACAATGGCAGTTTATGCAGTGTGTTTGTGCATCCTCTGGTCCATGCACATGCTCCTAGACGGAAGTTCCAACGTGTTACTATTTTTTTACTGAAACAGTAACATGTCTATATCCATGTTAGATTCACGTCCCTACTTTACCTAGTGCTCTCCCTTCCACCCGCTTCTCTCCTAGCTTTCCACGGTGATGGTTCTAGCCCTAATCAAATCATTACCATGGCGGACTAAGAGCGCAACATGTAAGTGTTTTTGTGTCACAAGGGACAAAAAGCTGTGCTCCACTCCTCATCAATAATGGAAGCTCATGTGGTTAGGGCGGGTATCCTCTAGTCCAAATAGCAACGTCCAAACCTTATATGCAATGTGTTACTGTTTGGACAAGAAATAGTAACACATCATGTGCTCTTCTCTATATCGACAATTGTAGTGGATGCGAAACATTCGTGCATCTTCTGGACCAAGAAGCAATGCGCAATCCGTAGGCCATTATGTTACTCTCCTTCACGAAAACAGTAACACAATGGGTTACCGCATTTGTCTCATTAGTTTGCTTTGGCTAGTTCTCTCTTTTCCCTCGAATTTTCTTTAACTTTCGGGGTCGATGCTGCTGTCCCCAAGAGAAACATTGAGAGGGCAAACTAAGAGAGCAACACACTACTATTTGGGTCTTTAATCGTAACACATTGTGTGCTATACTCCACATCGATAATTACAATGGATGTGGAATGTTCGTGCATCTTCTGGTCTAAACAGTAATGCCCGGACTGTATGTCCAATGTGTTACTATCCGGGAGGGAAAGATTCACACATCATGTTCTCCACCCATAATGACAATGGTAGTTTATGCGGTGTGTTTACGCATCCTTTAGTCCATATGCATGCATCTAGATGGAAGTTCTAACGTATTACTATTTTTTACTGAAATAGTAACACGTCTATATCCATGTCAGATTCATAGCTTTGCTTTGCTTGGTGCTCTCCCTTCCACCCACTTCTCTCCTAGCTTTCCGCAACGATGCTTTTGGCCCTAATCGAATCATTGCCATAGCGGTGGATGTGGAACCTTCGAGTATCTTTTGTTTCAAATAGTAACTCTCACTATACATGTACAATGTGTTACTATCTTCCACTAAAATAGTAACACGACTTGTTTCCTCATGTGTTTCGCCCATCACACCTGATTCATGGGTTTGCTCTGCTTTGTTCTTTCACTTTCCTTAATTTTTTCTTCCTAATCTTCCTGAGGTAAAGCTACTATCCCACGTCCATACAATAAGACAACGGACCAATACAGCAACACGCCCTTGTTATATGTCCATCTATTTTCTTGAGGTCTTGTTAATACATTACGACATTTGATGTCATGTCAAGCGATTATATCATCGTGTTTCTGTTTCTTCATTAGACAGTAACATGGTCATTTTCCATGACATCATATGGGGCTAACGATCCTTGTGTCTCAATTATTGAAAGAGTTAGTCCGTTACATTATGATTTACTCCCAATTATTCATATGGATTATGTTTAGGGGGTTGAGGATACTGATGATGTATGCAAACCACAAACTTAGAATCCAGTCCACAGCAAATGAACCTCATTTTTAGAAGTATTTGTTATTAATCTAAACCATTCTACCTTGTAGGCTTAGTACCTTACTTTAACCACATTGCAAGCCAGAATCACGTTGATTACTTGAGTCAACAGTTACCATATATCTGAATAACACAATGGTGTCAATCCTTGCATTGATATATATTTCTTATGAGAATTTACAGATTCACCAATGGTGTCTACACTTGCATTGTTTGGAAAGTAGGGGCGTCATTACTATAGACTTTTATAGGCAGATGATGTCCTCATGCTTGGTCCAAAAATCCTTTACAAATGCCATTACTTGGTTTTTGTTAGTATTATTTTTAGCCAGCATCAAGCTCAAAGCAAGCCGGACGTGTCCATAAGCACCACTTGGCTACATATTTTCCATTAAGGTTACTACCGTTTTCTAGTGAGATAATAAGGAACACGAAAAATATTGACGTAGAGTGTTACCACTATTCTGTAGTCTCGCCATATGGCATCAAGAGTTATCCAGCCAGCCACCCAAACTCCACAGTCATAGCTACATAGGATGTTTAGTTATGAAATCGTATATGACGTTAGAATAAACTAGAGTGGTACTACATATTAGGGAAAATTCACCTACAAGTCATTTTACTATGGAACACCAGGGGGTACCATGATTGGCCACCTTGATATTTTAGGGGCAGGGCTCAAAACAACGTTGTGTATCCTACTGTCTTTCAGTAGGGTCTCCATGAACTTTATCTGTAAAATAGAATTAATGGACCAACACTTTAGTGGTCAATAGTAGGATTTTAAAATGCATGATTAACGTTAAATTTATAACAAAGCCACCATGCAATGAATTTTCTCGTGTCTGGAGGCCTCTATTGCAGGACTAGGGGTAGAATCTAGGTACAATAGTTTCCTTTCTTTTATTGAGATCAGCAGTAAGAACCAATGTACATTCCCATCGTTGATAGGAATGTATACCTTCTGCAAGCTGCTCATAGTGGAAGACATGTATAGCATGTAATATCCCTTCAGAGTGCGGTTAGGTGTGAGGGTGTTTTCCAAAATCTATTGCTGCATGTTACGTGTGAAATGGTTTATCAATTAGTGCAAGTGTACACTATCGTAAACAAGTAATAAAGTGATGAGTAAGTATCGTTCCCACGAGGATTGTTTCACTAAGTACCAAAATTCATAATCTCAACACTATTTGGTAAATCGATAAATTGGAGAATTAAGTACCAAAATAAGGATTGATGCAAAGAATGCTTAAAATAAATATGAATGCAATTCGAGTAAGGATGAAGATGATTAAAAGACCTAGGGATCAGACTTCACTTAACAATTTCGGATTGAATCATCTATCTACACTAATCCAATTTTAACTTCCTTAATTGATAGTCGAGTTTCCCTAAATTAATTACTAGTCTCTTCCAAGGTCAAGTAATTCTATAATTAATTGCTAATCCACTATATTCCTATGTGAATTAAAACAACTAATCATGCATTAGGATTTATGGAACTCATTAAGACTACATAAACCATATGAATATATTCCTATTTCATATGCAATTTACGGTTTTAATTATAGGTTCCATACACATGTATCTCCTTCCGGTCTCAACACACATATTGAGTTCATTCAAAAGGTGGCCAATCAATTGAAAGCATTAAGAGCAATAATTAAAACTCAATCTAGGAAGTAAAAACGAAATTAGTTTCAATAGATTAGAATTCAATCCATTATTATCAAGTTACGTCATCACCCTAGGAAGATGAAAAATTAGAACATAATGAAATTAAACACAAACATAGAATAAAAATATTATCACATTCATGAACACAAGATTATAATTACAAATGCATGAAAATAGAAAAGTTATCCATCCATTAGGAGGTAGAACCGTCCATGTAGGAGGAGAACATAAGGATACAATTACAAATGCATGAAAATGAAAATACTATCCATCCATTAGGAGGTAGAACCATCCATGTAGGAGGAGAACCTAGCCTTCCATGTAGGAGGCATACAAGAACTTAAAATTGCATGAACTAAACTACTATCTAAGATGCATGAATGAATGATTCAATGCTTGGAATCCTGAATGCTCTCTACTTCCACCTATTTATAGGTAAATAAACCAGCTGCAAGCCATCCAATTTGACAAGTTGCTACCAATCACACGCAGCCAACATTTTTTATTTTCGCAGCACAAGTTGTTTCACTTTGTTGGCAACTTTTGACCACCGAAATGGCTGATTTACATCTTTATGTCAACATAGGAGTTGTAGGGCTGGATCTTCTATTCAATTTGCATATAAAGAACTCCTAATTTGGACATATCTAGCTCAAGTTGTGATTAGATTAGTAGCCATATGTCAGATTCCGTCAGAATCACTGTTTCATCTTCCAAGCAGAATTTGAGATCCTTAGGTCCCGAACTGGGATTTTCTTAAAACATGAAAGTTTTAGGGCTTCTTCTTAGCTTTCCATCCATATAAAGAACAGCCCAATCGGACATCCAGAACTCCAGATATGGCCTAAAATCTGAAACAGTGTCGGATTACAGCATTATCTAAAATATTTGATTTCATTTCAAATTCAAGATCCATTCACAAAATGCAACTAAATTTATTTAATTTAACAAGATAACATCCAAAAATGCATCATACAAGGGAAAATAAATATGTAAATATTTTACGTATCACTGCATATAAGAAATTTCATGCTATTATGCCAACCAGGAACACAAACATAGTGGGAAATAAACCACTAACACAGCATGGATCAACTCTCTTTCTATGTTGCATAAACTTGCCGAGAATATAGGTGCAAGGTACCAATGGCGGATAACATCATTCTTCCTCTCTTCAAACATCATCCTACAAGCAACTATAGACAACACCTGTGGATGATAACAGCGAAAAATATTAGCTATATCATATATATTTCAAGATGCACAATAGATAACTCTAAGTAGAGAACTTAGGAGCACTTATTTGTCCACAAACCTAACGTTCTAATGCCAAGGAATGCAACTCCTTCTTGTGCAAGAACCTAGCTGCACAGTCTACAAGCACCTTATTGTATGCAATGGTTACAACAAGTTGTGTAAAAAAATTAATTTCTACAATAGGTTTGATACTTACGTAAAACAGTATTGTATGTTGCTTACTTTGATGACATATTCACAAAGAATATATAGGCAGCCACTTGAAGCTCCAATGATGTCAGCAACATTGATCTCAGTGGGTGGAACACTACCTTTAAGCTTTCTGGCATGTGTACCTTGTAATCCTCAGTTGGACAATTGTCGTCCCTTCATTCAAGCAGGGGTTGAGTGGACTCTTCCTCCATTGAATCATCAGAGAACAGCCTACGACTCAGCATTTCAAGATGCTCGATGCACGTCCCCTTCATCATTTCTTTTACCCTGACATATGAAGGTGTTGCGATTGAGCACGATGGCTGTAGCTTTGAGTAGAGCCATTAAAATAGGGAAAATGCATAATTTATACATCGCTAGTAAGTGATGTGATATGTTAATTTTAATACATGCATGAGCTACTTCACCTTAAATTCTGATGCAACAAGGTTAATCGTGGACTTCCCCTTATCTGGAAAGTACTATGTTGTAGACTTGTGCTAGGATAGTAGGGCGTCCACAAGATGCGGCTATTAGTGTATATGCCCTAAAACCAATCATATTAGTGATTGTAATTTTGAATCATGTTATTTTAATGACAATTCCAATTATTATATTTATATATATTGTCTGCGTAATATATTCAATTATGATAATAACCTTAGAATAATTGTATTCTTAAATGTCCTTAGTCATATATCATTGTGGATTAGGTTGCTTTGATATGTTAAAACTAGCATGTGTGAAGACTTATATGGGATATTAAGTTTACACATGAGTACAAGTTAGAGAACTTGTATACTGGACCGACCCATATTAAGAACACTACATGGATCGTTATATGAGTGTCATGAGTGGTTCTCAGTGATCATTATTAATATGGTCCTTTGACCTGAGATCACCAAGGTTCCCTACATGTGAGTTTCATATTTTGATACTATTCTATGTCACTAATGGTTGAGTGAATGCAAGGGTAGATATTGGATATGTCACATATCATGCGGAGGGGTTTGTGTGATCAAAATGAGATTTGTCCCTCCTATATAATAGGAGTAACATCTATGGGCCCCTTGATTAAGTAAAGCTGAGAAAATGCATGGCCATGCTCAGATGAATTAACATGGGATGTCGATTACATTTGTTTCAGTCAGCTTACTTAGGAATCAAGAAACCTTAAGATTGGGCTATACGAGAATGACATGGTCCATGTCTTGTGCTCAATCTAGATATATAGGACAAAAGGACATAGGTGATGATCACGTGTAAAAGTTTAGTCAAATCATCGACTTTCTCATTGCTTGGGTAACAATGATGTGTTGCTAGACACCAATCATTGTTTATGATCATTAATATGATCAATGGTCATTGCCAACGTAATGAGAGTCTGTAGGGTCGCACACTTAGAGCCTAGTGAATTTAGAATTAATGGACCAAATTGTTTGGGCTTAATATTTAGGAATTTATGTTATAATTATAAGGCCCAATAGTAAGCCTATAATTGTACATGGAATAAAGCTCAAATAGGTTAGGTTTTTCTATGCACCTATTTAAATAGGCTTGTTGGGTAATAATAGGATTATTATCATTATTCACACACCCCAAAAAGGCATAGAAAAATCCTAGCACCTCTCCTTGACCAAAACCCCTGAAGAGGCGTAGCTAGCACTATGAGGTGAAAGGAGATCAATTCCAACCGGTGTTTGTGTGGACATTCATCGGTGATTCACGGGTTCGTGTGGATACCATAGAGGTACAGCCACATTAAACGCTGCACTGGTAATCTGATCTTCTAGTTTCTATTCCGGTTTGTGATTAGGAGAGCAGATTGGATTGAAAAACGGACAGAAGCAGATCAAATTTACTGTGTAGCGGACAGAAGATTTTTGGCCGAAAGGTATAAACCCTAATCCTTAATCTATGGCGTTCTAAATTCGCATGGATCCTTGATGGAAATCATGCAAAATTTTTATTTCGCTGTGCATGTATGATGCGTGATTTCCAGCAGCAGCTCTACAGAAGTAAAGGCAGATTTCCTGTCTTTGTCACCAAGCATGCTGTCCAACTGACACTCTATCCTCATGCAAGAATCTTGCAACGTGTGAAGCATTTGGCAGACGTAACCCTTGAGCAATTAATCACTAATGCTCTTGTTGCTGTCCTATCTTGTAATTTTAGAAACGTTGGCCACCAAAGTCGTGATGATTTTTTCCATTCTATCCACCCTATCACCTAGTATCTGTATAAACATTGAACTATATAGTGAGGTTTTACTCAAATAAACATACATAGACATGATGAGGCAAGTTTTACCTCTCTCCTGGTGCGCTTGGGTGGTTTCTACTCTGATGCATCATCCCGTGGCAAATGCTTTATGGTGGGAAGTGTTTCACAAGTGTTAATGGCGCTTCGACTTTGTTCACAGAGGTGCTTTGAAGCTACTCAGCCCAGCTGTGCTTGCATCCTCATATAGACGTAGGGTTACCTGTTTCGAGGTCTACTTCACCACTGCCCCCAAGTTTACAACAGCCTATGCAAATCAGTTCTATGAAGTGTGTTCTTTAGGCACTCATCCACGCGAGAGGAGAAACACGTGTGGTTCATTGATGTGCAGATAGTAATGTGAGTCTATGAGATCCGTCAATGGCATGTGATGTTGGGCTTTAAATGCTAGTCATGTACCAGTTCAGTCAGTTGACTCTTCACATTTGATGCCTGCTGCTAAATGTGCATATCAAGGAATGTAATTAGCAACAGGACCTAATTCCCCTCCAGTGTAACCAAGGTCTAATGATGACTTGAGTGCAATCGTAATAGGTAGTGAGGCCCTAGACGGTTTCTAGCTTAGATGTACTTCACCATGATCTCACGATTTGTAAATATTATATTATAATATTGGACTTAGAACAACATAAAATATGACTATGCAGACCAATGCTCATTGGATTGACAACATGTTGACTATCAGCACGTTACTATCTACACTACCAAATAGTAACACGTTGCTATCTTTGGTGCTAGGGACGGTAGATGCGCACTAGGCCATCAAGATGGATGCCATTGTTAGCACTAAAAGTGCCGTATACTAACCCATTGCCCTATTCGGACAATCAAAAACTCGATAATACCTTATCACCAGACAGCATTGTCGACTAACATTTTGACTAGAAAGATGATACAAGTCTCGTTTGCATGTTCGTCGCGAAACTCTACTCACATTAGCATTGTAACAATGAGGTCGATGTTCCAATTACATGGCTATTGCATTATGAGTTTGACATTGAGTCGATGAGCTGTGTGCGATTAATCTTTATTGAAGGGCCCAAATGAACGTTTCATTTAATCGAATTTTACATACAACTAATTTTAATGCATTGCATATAGTTTATTGTTACATACAAGTCAATGCGACGTATAAGGTGATCGGACTATACAAATGAATCATATAAATCACTAATTCTCCACGGGACCAACAAGAACGCTACGCTCATGTCAGTTGCATGTTCTATAGTGGCAGAGGAAATTATAGACTAACTTTTCCCTGTATTCCCTCACGGATTTCAATAGAAATTGGTCTCCCAGTTCTTTATCATTGAATATATCCTTAATATGCTTGCAGACAAAAATGCCGCAGTCTTGCCTGAAATTGAGTAGTTGCAGTTTAATTTAGTAAGTTAGTCTAAGGAGTATGGTGATCGCACATTGGCATAGAAGATGTTACTTATGATGACCACTCTTGTTGTGGAGAACTCTTGCATGATATGATCTCAGAATATGGCTTCTCACTCATCTTTTTATTGCTCCTACAAATGGGTTCTTTCCCCTTCTCCTTGTAGTAGTCCTTCTGTTGTTCAACTAATGAGACGGGTTAGATATCAATTATATTGGACATCATGTTACTATTTATTCAAAAGACAGTAACATAGACTAAATAACACAATATATTGACAATTGTGGCTCGATCAAATAAGAATCAACTTCCATGTAATATTACTGTATGAGAATCATGCAGTAACATCTAAATTTTAGTCCCCACACATTCATGTCTAGGCTCAAGACATTAACATCGCAGCATATTAGCATAGTGCAATGTCAAATGAGTTATAGCAAACAGTGAGAATACCGAGTGACAACATGTTACTATTTTACCAAGACCATGTACCAAGTAGTAACATCAGTGTATCCTATACAAACAAGACATAGTCTGATATGGAAACAGTAACATGCTACATCTTCGCTATGAAGGTAAAGGAGAACAATGTCACTGTTTCCACCAGAGACAGTAACACGTTGCAATCTCGACCTCATTGTTAAGCATTGTTTGCAGACAAAATCACTCACCAGAAAATAAGAGATGCGAAGAGATCTTGTGAGATTAATGGTGTAGTCGCTATCTGCCATCGTGTTAATGTTTAGGAACTAGATAGTAACTTGCTGGGGTGGGCTGACCAGTCTGGAAGCAGTTCCCTTAGTCAAACCTAGAGTCTTTGCAAGCAAGACAAGTAAAAAGTAGTACACCGTAATCCAATCAACATTTACCACCATCTGGGCATCACGGAAGAATAGATCTGCATTCCCTGCCACTCTGGGCCTTAGTGAATTATAATGCATCCACTTGCATTCTCTATTGTTGAGCATGAGTAGTGTGAAATGGTTGGGGTTCGTGCAGTCATTCGCGCCTATGGAGTTTAATGGGAAAAGTATAATGTCCGCAGTTATTGCCTCCTCCACCTTTGGGTCGAACCTCGATACCCTCATTTCTTGGAAGATTCTAATGGGGTTGACCACACACGATTGTTTGTAAAAAGTAATCACGAGTCAGTGCTAAGACACCACAATCGTAGTCAGTGGTAAAACGTGGATTTAATGCCCTACCTAACACATGTTGTCAAATACAACTATCTTTTTGCTGTTGGACCCTGCTGCCTTGCTCACCATCGAAACATAGGCATCTATGATCTATCATTGGAGATTCAGTTTCATTAAATATAATTAATGGGGAGGAGTAAAGTCCTGGTAGAGGGCTAAGAATGGGAACATGCGAGTAAGCAACAAAATTAAAGATAAAGAATTAAAAGTAACAAGACAACATACTAATGTTGCAAGGTCTGAGGAAGTATACATTTGAGGTTAGTGACTTCTCTGCAATAACATCCACCAAGTCCTCGAATGCTACGTACGTCTATTGTTCAGCTTATGCCCAGATAAATGACTTGCGAACAACGATGTGGTTTAGAAACATATAGAGGGTTCAGACAAGAGTAATGACCATGTATAGGAAAATTAACAAATAGCAGTTCCGAGCTTACATTATATTCCCTTCATCATACACTTGGACTAGTTAGTCCTTGGCATCGTCTCGGAGGTACTTGGCTGCTGGCCATTTGGAACTTATAACCTGCTTCATCTTCTTCTTCTCCTTAACCCCTTCTACAATTGTATCATTCGGGAGGTAGACAGTAAGCTCCTTATCCTTATCTGGCTGCTCTTCTGTAGTCGTTGCTTGTTGCCTTGTATGCTGATGTCTATCTTTTTTTCTATGGGGCCCTTGATAGGTATAATCTGTGTCGTACTATTTTTTTGTCTTTAATTTTAATCAGGTGACCATTGAACTTTGCTTACGGTTAGCCGGGGTTTGGTATCCTTCCTTTCCTTCACCCGTTCTCTCATAGGCAACTAGCTGTACGTCAAAGCCTATAAGCTGGGCTACCAGCTGGCTCTCTTGGATCTCCTGATTGGCCTCATCCTTCTCCAAGATGCCAATGGTAGCTTGGAGTTTCTCCACTTCTTTTTTTGCATCGGAGAGCTATGTTTGGAGGCATTTGTTTTCCTCCTTTAGGGATGTGATTGTCTACATGCTTTCTTGTAGTTATTACTCTGACCTCTGAAGTTAATAATCCATTATCTTAATTTCATCGGCCAGTTGATTAACCTGGTTATTCACAGAGAGGAGTTGATCCTTAAGTTATTGCATGTCGTCGCATGCTTCTTCTTCTTAGGATAGTGCAATGTTTGCAAATTGTTCTAGGGTGGTTGTTCATGGCTGCATGATGTAATGTGCCGCCCTGTGTTGTCATCAAGTTTGGATTCATCCGATGTACAGAGTGTGGCATGCAAGTCAAGTTATTCTTGGTACTCGATCAAAGGAGCACCTTCAGTTGATTGCACGTAGGGGTTGTAAAGGAGGCTTATTTCTTCAGTTGTCGGATGGAGTTCTATGTTAATAACCTGCAACGTTAGATTGAAGGCTCATTACCATAATACGTTGACATGTTTCTATCTAGGTAAGGAACAGTCACATTTCAAGGTTGAATAGGCCCCAAGAGGCTAGGTGTTTAAAAGGTCACCTGGAGCTAGCTAGTCCCTTTGTCCTTCAGTTAATGTGTGAGGAGCCTAAGGCCCCAGTTGAGGAATCTGGGTATTCTCCGACCATAGGGCCAATTAACCACGTCAGTGGTCTCACACAACTAGTACTGCATAAAATACAAAACACATCTATTTAGAGATTTAACAACGAAGGTTGAATTCAGATATGGCAATAAATAGGTTGCCATTCGATGTCAACGATAGGATATCTGAAGAAGCACCATGTGTTACTGTTTTATTGTTAAATAGTAACATATGGCTTCTAGACACCCAACAGTGCCAGGGAGCAAATCTCAAACTGAATTGACCATTCTTGTGTCACGGGTAATTAAACACCCGAATAGATGAGGCCCCTGAATCCTTGGTACCAATGATAATGACCTTTGAGGAGCGTGTTATTGTATGCTATGCAGACAATAACATGGTGCATTGTAGTTCATAGACAGTTCCACATTCCCCAATATCAATGGCCAAAGAAGAAATCAAGGGTCATTGGTAATCTGCATAATGAGGCAGATGTATACTAGTTGGCTATGGAGGAGGCGAGCAGCGTGTTACTGTCCGGAGAATGCAATCAATTGCATGATGCGGGGTTAAAGCAAAGCAGTAACTTGAGGCAGGATGGAAATTAAATTAGATGATTCAAGTCACACTAGAAATGAAAGAGCTGATAAGACCTCGTCTAGAAAGGAAGGTTGTACACGGGCGACTTACCGGCAATAGCATGACACAGCCAGTAATGTTTGGTGGCCTATTCGTTCTAATGGAATCCATTAATTGTTGATGTATGTGTTCAGACCACCCAAACTCTACCATGTCACCTACGTTGTTTATGTATTTCAAGTAAGACCACGCCAGTGATTGGGCCCTGTTTGGCACAAACAGTGTCACTAGGAGCATAAGCGTGCATAGGCGCGAGACGTCCTCAACAACGATTTGCGATGTTCCCTTCACTGCCAGCTCTAGTGCCTTGGTTATATTTGGTTTATTGAGACGTCCTTGGCCATGAAAACGTTAGATGAAAAAGTCAGACATTGGCCTCTTGCTTGGTGTCGTGTCGATGGGGCGGTTTCCATTCCTGATTCCAAACATGAGCTTCATCGATGTGGGTGTGATGCTCACACCTTTGCCTTCAATTACCAAGTCATTGTGTTCCGATGAGTATATGTAAATTACCAACTGGATCTCTTGATCGCTCTTGTGATACATGCTGCGATCAAGCACCCTCGTTAATATGGCCTCAAGCAGCAGCCAGAAAAGGTTTTGCCGCAGCAGCACTGTGTGGCTTTTGTTGAAGTGGAGATCTTCAAGCTGCCTTATACATGCTATCAAATTTGACCTATATTACTGGTATTTTCCAGTCGGCTCATTAGCTTCTTCTGCTTGTTTCAGTGTCAGGTAGGCTTTCTGGATGGGAAAAAAATAGGCCAAAGGATACATAAAAAAATGCTTGGTTAGATCTGTTAGAAATTGGAATACAAAAACATGCTACTCTTGCATGTGTGTGGTACAGGACAGTAACATCAATGATGAACCGGTGTTACTGATGACAAGTGTACATAAAGACCATACAGAAGATGATAATGAGTGATGCCATTTGCCTTCCCACAATGTGCATAATGCTAACTGATCATATTATTGTCTCCTAATAAAACAACAACATCAGAGTGCAAGGAACTAATCAATGTATGCTATAGTCTTCCACTCTAGTGTAATGAAGTGATATTAGTTCATACCGTGTGCTACACCACCCGGTAGCATCCTCGAAAAAAAAGGCGACAAGCAGAAGCAATGGTAATGTTTGACACAAAATCCACAACGAACTTAAAAGTATTGGATGTTACTATATGACCACTAAACAGTAACACCACGCAGGTGAACAAAACATGCACCCAGTGTAAATGGCTGCACAACAACAACTGTGCATCCAAGTTAATCTTCATCTCGTAAAAAGATACATAGCAGGGGTGACGTACCATCACCCCCATTGTGGTGTGTGGGTTGAAAATAAGGTGGTGAAGAGGTGTTTAGATTGCGTCAAGGGATACATACTACAGACCTCATGTTAGGTTCCATGTTTTGTGTTGTCACACAAGGAACAACATGTTCCCATTATATGTTTTCAGGTGGACATTACAGTGAAAATTATCTACTAAGTGGGGCAAATACTTATCGTGTGGGTTTAGCCAACTCTACATGCAATGAGATTTTAATATGCATTTGTCTATCTAACTCCTAGGGCTATGCCTTAAGGTTGGCGCCATACATATATTTTTGAACATATATGTGCACAACCATGCACACGTAAACAGCAACAGTGACATTTTCATCAACATATATGATAGGGTATTGCGCACACACACACAAACTATCTAAGGAGGTTAAACGTTTACTAGTTGATGACCTATTTTACCTTACTTAGAGGGGAGTCACTGTCTGCACAGTAGTGGGGAGTGACTACTAGGAGATTGCTGATATTTGCCTATCCATCGTTGCCTGGTTATGTCTGGGGTAGCAAGTGACAGTCTATGCAGTGGATTCTTCTAACCCGTGTAGTTGCTTTGGATTGAACTCTCCAGTAACGAGAAATGAATAGTAAGTTACTATAGAAGGAACTTATATTACGAAGTAAGCCGTGGTAGGGGTGAGTCATTTCAACGTCTGCGCTGTGACAGTACTTGACTCTATTATGGCCTGCCACGAGGGGCCCCAGAAGCTATGTCTTTCTCACCTGTCCGTTCGTGAATAGTAACATCCCCAAAATCGACTTTGTCAAAATGACACACATCGGGACCGTTTCATTTGCACCTGCATTAGTCCTTGTTTCAAATAAACTAGATCTGAGCCTGTGCTATGCACGGGATTACTAAAAAACCCAGTAACATGACTCGATATACCTATTATAAGCTATAAGAAAAACATATTTAACAAATGCTATTTTAATTAAGTGCACCATGAAGAAGAAATAACACACTCTAATAGGTAAAAAGCTTATTTCCTGAGTTGGAGCTACTTAGCCGGAGTAAATATGGAGTTATGAAACTTATAGAGGTAACAAACACTAAAAAATGCATCTATTAAATAACATTTTTATAATCAATTCACTGTGTATTGATCTTAGCTCCAAGGAACCAAGAGCAAATTAATACCCATCTTGACAATATGTACTTGCACACTCTAAAGTAAGCATGTTAGTACCTCCATACACTCACAGTATCTACAAGTACATATTCGTACTTAAAAGTAGACAAAATGGCAATATATTAGTCTAAAGGAAATGGACAAAATAGAGACACAATTAGCAATTGACACATAGAAGTGGACCTTCACACTTCACTGCTCACAACTTCTCTATGTCACAAACTATAGGAGTGGCATCCGCATAACATGAAATAGAAGGGGTAGACATGAAATAATTGATACAATAAAAATTAAAATTTATGAAAAAATAAAAATTAAATTTCATCCTATATAATAGGAAAACCTTATCATTACAATATAATGTAATTATATCTATAATAAAAATAGTAGGAAAAGAAAAAAAAGGCAATGAAGCACTAATTGTAATGTCCTGAATTTTTAATTCTATTATTTGAATTTTTGAATTCTGAGGCTGTAGAAACAAAGAGCACGATTGAATTAGCTGGATGGGTGAATCTTAAGTTGAAAAGAAATAAGCGTAAGTGTAAACGAAATTTTGAAGGAAAAAGGGATAGTAGGAAGAGAATTTATTTTCATACACAGTATAAATGATCAGAGGAGGTTAGAAAACCCTAAAAAGGGGAGTTATCTAAGTCTGACAGTGTAAGGAATTTTAAACAGACAGAAACCCTATGGACTAAATTATAAAAGTGCAAAATCGGGTGTGGTTAAAGTGTAAATAACTAAGAATTTGGGATCTACTAGAACAACTAAGAATTTAGGGTGTAATATGTGATTTTATTTAGTGTGACCAATAGACACATGACAAGTGTCATTATTAGAAGAAAATGGCAAGAATAGCCTTACTAATTGGTGAAAAAGGACTAAAATACCCTTGAAAATTTCAAAAAGGACCAAAATGCCCCTAGAAGCTTCATGAAAACTCTACCTTCTTCTCCATTTCTCCTAAAAGCTGTAGAAATCTCCATGAGAGCAAGCTTGGACGTGTGAGAGAGAGAAGGAAGAGAGAGAAAGTTTCTCTTAGCTTTTTCACCCAAAAATAGTGAGTTTTAAGCTTAGGTGTAGAAGGGAAAGTTGTTCTTCTCATCAAGCTCTATCCATTGGTGTGTTTAGATTGAAGAAAAGCTCATGTTTGATCAAGTTTGGGGAGCTCTAAGTGGGGATTTTCAAGTTGTACCAAGAGGTAAAAATGTTCCCCTCTAAAAGCTCTTTAATGTACTCTTTTTAGTTTCTTGAAATTTTGATATTGGTGTGGTCAAAGGTAATTGACCATGGAGTTTTGGATGATTCAAATATGTCTAATGGTGTTTTAGATGTTGTTATGTTGATCTATGGCTTTGGTTTGGTGTAAAAACAACAAGAAACCATGATGCACACATTAGGGTTTTAGAGGCATAATGGTGCATGGGTGGAATTGGCATGATTTGTTTGGAATTTGGCTAAATTGATTAAATTAGAATAATTCTTATGAGTTATGAAACCTATGGAAGATGAAATTTTGAAGTATGAAAGTGTGTGTGTGTGTGAAACTTCCCTCTTGAGAAGCCAAAACCATGAATATGGAAAAGAAGGAAGAAAGGAGATTTAGCCATTTAATGTGTTTTTGGAAGATCAGTAATGTACACGGGGTAGAACACGACCCATGTTGCACCCCGTGTTCTTTTACGAAGGCTGATCAGTAATGTACATGGGGTAGAACACGGCCTATGTTGTACCCCATGTTCTGTACATGGGGTAGAACACGGCCCGTGTTTACCCCTGTGTTCTTCTCTGAGTAATTCAGTGAAGTCTCGAAGCAATCCAGTAAGAAACACGGCCCTAAACACGGGGTATGGGACCCCCGTGTTCTTTGTCAAGTGAACATTTTGGCTTCAATTCTTCAGGATTTACATGGTTTTGCCTTCGGATCTTTTTCTAATGCTTATATGTGTCATTTCAAAGCTTGAAAACAAAATAAAGAGCATCTAAGTATGCATTTATCAATGTGGAGGAAGTAAAGAATACATGAAGTTTAAGGAAAATGATGATATTCTAATAAGAACTATGATGTGTATTTATGTAGACTAAGGAGTGACAAGTTGAAAAGGCAAGAGGCATTATAAAGAAGTTTTTAAGTGAGGGCAAAGAAAACATCACATTGGAAGCTTGTAAAAGGTAGCTAACTTTATCTTTAAGTTATGTTTTCTATTTACATGATTTTCTGTATTTTATGCAATTGTACGGAATGTGTATGAAATTGCTGTGTGCACAACCCGGGAAGACAGTAAGATACTATGTTAGGCCTATGGCTCGAGTTCCCCGGGGATGACAAGTGTGCGGTACCTATGGCCCGATACCTCGGGAAGACAGCGTGATGCTATATGTTAGGCCTTTGGCCCGAGTACCCCGGGAAGACAACGTGATGCTGTATATAGGCCTAGGTACGACTATCTGTGATGGCCATCTAGATGTCTATATAAGTCCTTGAAGGGGCTTGATGATTGCTATGTGCGATGCATATTTCCTACAATGGTATGGATTGAAATGATAAATGATTAATTGTTTTTGAAATGTATGTTTTATTTGCTTAAGGATCTGGAATGACTTGATATATTTTTATGGTAATAGCTAGCTACTGGGAAACTTTGTTTCTCATGTTTTTGTATTGTTACTAACCATTCCAGGTGATGCTTCCAAAGGCTCTCATGATAGAGGAGAATGATGTTTTGAAATTGTATTAAAAATGTTTATATAGTTAGTGATGTAATACGTGATGGATGTACGATTTGTAAGCTGAACATTTTGTATAATTACATGACTCTTGCTTATGTTGTATGAAATACAAAAATTTGAGATATTTTGAGTTGGTTTGGAGTAGATGGCAAATTAGTATGCAATAATTACCTATTTAATGAGAATTAAGGTGTTAATAAGTAAGGGAGTTACACTAATAAACTAATTGAAGAATACAAACCTCCTCCTAACACATCTTCAATGCTTAAGCCCAATTGACCAATCAAAAAGACATTCCATATTTTGCTTCAATTTTATTCATTTCTATTTGTTGATACTTTGAGGTTCTTGTCATGAAATGGAAGATAACTGATTTAAGCAAACATGCAGTAATTTTAAGAGAAGAAAGATTGAGTACAAAATACAAAGGATGCGTATCAAAATGTTAGAAATTAAGCTTGGAAATCACAAATTAGACAAACCTCCATCGGCTTCCAATTGCAGATGCAAAACACATATGTTAATGTGATAAGAAACAATACCCTTCCATGTTGTTATCACTCCAAGTTAGCACATTAGCAGAATCATTCTTGTAATTATTCCAAGAAATGGATAAAATGGAAGATGACGTCCATCCGAATAAACAACTTAAATCATAAAATTTGGAGCAAGGGTGCATCAACCTCTATTTTCCAGCTAGGGGTAAATGTCTTTAAACATCTATTAAGTGCATAAATTTTAGCACATTAATGACATCATAAAATGAGATCGAACATCTATTTAGAACATGTTAATTGCCTAACAAACTAGCTATCTTAGAAAGAAGAAACATTGCTGTAGCTAGCCTTTTTTTCTTTCTCATTAACTTAGCTTTTGTGAGAATAAGTCTAACAAATTGGGCCATTAATTTTTGTAGAAGTTGGCACGTCTTTTGTGGTAGGAAAAAGCACATTATAGGTGTCAGCAAGCTAGCAACCAATATCACATATAGCCTAGGCAAGAAATAAAAAAAGTATAGTATGCTATATATAACTATTCAAAAATTTTGATGCATGTAATATAATTACTAAAGATAAATAAAAAAAATGCCATAAGATAATACACACATATGAGAAAATATTGAATAAGGAAAGATATGCAATAGAATGGATAAAAAAAGATGCACAATGGCATGTTATTTTTAAAGCATCAAAAATTTTAATTAATACATATATAATTTAAAATAAAATTCTCTAAAATTAAAATTAAGAACCTATTGAAAAAAGTATAAAAATAACTTTCTTTTAATTTGCAAACATCCTATATTCAAAATTTGTAGTTTATTGTTTTGATTATTATCTTGTACATTAATTTTTTAACATATTTAAAGTATTTTTAGGATGAAATTGAAAAATAATATTATATTTCTACACTTAGTGATATTAGCATCTGATTTGTAAAAGAGAAAAAATTAGAGTGCTGAAAGAGAACTAACTGGTGAGTTGCAAAGTAATAAACAAGAATTAAAATATAACATATAATTCAATTAAACTATATATTTGATTTATTCAGAATAACTTTATAATAATAAAAATAAAATATGCATTTTTTGGAGGTATAACTTTTTCTTAAATTAGTTTATAAATTATGGATAAAAAGTGGATATGAGAAAGGAACAAATGTGCCATGGATCAAATAAAAAGAAGTGACACAAATAGTAAGTTGTAAAAAGTAATATAAAAAAAATATTGATAACATCTACTTAAATAATTTAACTACAACTAAATCAATAACTTAAAAAAAATACAAGATTCAGAATGAGTTACAAAAAAGAATGGGTGAACATATAAAAAATAATAAGCCCAATTAAAAAATAAGACGCACATAATTTAATAAGCAATGGAGAAAATAAAAAAGAAAAAATAGTAAGTTTTTAAAAGTCATAAAAATAGAAAAGAGAATTTGTGTATGAAATAAAGGTTTGCAAGTGATAAAATGGCACAAGGAAAAAATAGCTTTGATATGAGTGGGAAAATGAAATAACACAGAAACAAGAGCATGACATGTGTCATGTGTCATGTGTATTAGAGATATAAAAGGTTATTTTAGTAGTAAGGATATTAATACTAATGAAGAAGTGAGAACTGTGGTAGAATAAATTTGTTGAAATATTTTAAGATAATGCATAAAATAATGAAGTATTTTTCTAGTGAAAAAGAAGTGCAGAGTTGAAAAAAAAATAAGGCTCCATTAAACTTTGAAAATGACAAATAAAAAGAGGATAATTATTTTTCTTGTAATTGAAAAATATTATTAAATGACAAAAAGGTAATATAAGAGTTAAAAATAAAATATATAGTTAAAATTTTAGATAACGTATAAGAATTTAAATTGTTTAAAATATCTTTATAATACAGATAACATATATTATACTATATCTATATTGCCTTATACACCTAGTTTATAACTGATGGAAGTAAATGTAAAAAAAGAATGGTGTATAATAAAATAAATAAAAAATAAAATGTTACACAATTTGTAAAGGATTGAAAAATTTTCAATTAATACACATTTAATTTGGAAAATAGCACTAAAAATTGGCTATTAAAGATTATTGACAAATTTTAAACAAAAAGGGTTAATTTTATTTTTTAGATTTTTATTAAATAGTATCCTAAGTAAATAACTATTTCAATTAATGCTTTGTATTCACACTTTAACTTATATATCTATTTAATGATATTAATGTATCATATTTACACTATTTAGTAGTATTACCTTCTAAATTGTCAACAACAAAAGCGAGTGTAAAAAATATATAATGACAATGGTAAAAGAGAGCGATCTAATACATGAATTATAAAATATTGATAAAGTTTTAATTAAAATATATCTAATTTGAAATAATATATCCAGAAATTAACACCAAGATAGTATTTTCAAAACCTTAAACAAATAAAATTAGTTATATATTTTAGATATTTTGACTAAAATATCCAGTACAAAGAGATACAAATATATACGTAATGGATAAATAACCAAAAGAAGAAGAATAAATAAATACATAAAATGTAAAAAGAGAAGTTTTGGAGGGAAAATGAAATTTAGGGTGGCCTGAGGAAAGTTATACCTCATTGAAAAAATTAATAAAGAATGGAAAACCAAAACCTTGTTTTCTATATGTTTTCTAGGGCATGTTTAGTTCGTGTCATTTTATTGACGTGCCTGGGAATATTTTGCAAGAATACAACTTTCCTGTGTTTGGTTCAAAAGTTTCAAAAACATGTCTGGGAATATATCATTGCCGGGAATGTATTTACCCCAAATTTCCCCCTAAAATATTCCCATGGGGGGAGGTGGGAATCTAAGATTCCTATCTCATGGGAATATCAATATTAAAATTTTAGGACAATTCTACCATTTTTTGACTCAAAACACAGCCATCCCAATTCTAGGTTTTACTATACAAACTGCTTCTCATTTATCTATCATTCTCTTGGCTTTCACCTCTGCTTTTGTTACGATTAAGGTAGGTCCCTAAACCTTGCAACATATTTCTGTCTAGAACAAAAAAATAGTGAATATTTATACATACATATGGCACAAAGATCACGGAACCCAACAATGAAAATAACATAATAACATATAACGGTTCAGGTTGCTTTGGCACACAATGTGAATTGCATATACGAAATCATTTTTAACCCAAAATAACTAGCAAAGTTTTCCCTATTGCCCAAATTTTTCATAATACAGTTTGCGTTTCCTATAGCTCGAAAACATTGATCACAATTTACCAATTTTTTGAACATTATTTTAACTCTTTATGAGTATATGTATTTCTATATTTTAGGTTCTTAACTCATTTGGACCAATTATTTTTATTTTATAAATTTAGATTATATTAGTTAACTATTGTTTTGCTTTATACATCCTATATTGTGCTGTGTGTGTTACTGTTGCAAAATGAATCCCTCAATTCAAGCAAGGAAAAAGAGAATCATTGTTATATTGATTATATTATTAGAGTTTTTGAATGATTTCACTTTATTTTTTATCATGGTGATTTCTACTATTTTACTGAAGGAGTTGAGAAAAAGGAAAAGAATAAGATTTGACTATCATAATAGGATGTTGGTTCGAAATGTAAACTTCGATAGGATAGTCTTTATAAATGACTTGGCATCTATTGAAAATGTTAGAATGTATAGGTTTTCTTTCCACAGATTATGTGACATGCTAAGGGTGGTTGGTAGGCTAGAGCCTACGAGGAATATGGGTGTTGAGGAAATGGTGGCAATTTTTTTTACACATCTTAGCCTATGATGTTAAGAATAGAGTTATAAAGAGACAATTTATGAGATCCGGAGAAACTATTAGCAGGCAATTTAATAATGTATTGGTTGTTGTGCTAAAGTGCTATAAAGAATTACTCAAACAACTTGACCCAATCCCTAGAAATTCTAGTGATCTTAAATGGAAATGGTTTAAGGTATTTATAAATTTACAAAAATTAGTTATAGAATGGTATCTACATTATAAGAATGAAATGTGTTTTAATTGTTTCATTTTGTAGAATTGTTTAGGAGCATTAGATGGAACTCATATCAGGGTGAATGTTCCAGAGGTTGATAAGCCTAGATTTCGAAACATAAAGGGTGAGGTAACTACTAATGTGCTAGGAGTATGCTTATAAGACTTGAAATTTATTTATATCTTGGTTGGATGGGAGACTTCAGCAGTTGATTTTAGAGTCTTAAGGGATGCAATTACTCGTCCTAATGGTCTAAAAGTTCCACAAGGTACTCAATGGGCAAGAAATTAATTGTTGAGATTTTATTTTATTTCATTTTATACCTTTATTAAGTTATATAATTGATTATAGGCTATTATTACTTATATGATGCTAGATATATGAATGGTACTGGATTCTTTACACCTTATAGAGGGCAAAGGTATCATTTAAGCGAATGGAGAGATGGAGCACAACCAACCACAACCTAAGGGTTTTTTTAATATGAAGCATTCATCCGCTAGGAATGTTATAGAAAGGGCTTTTATATTATTAAAAGGACGTTAGGCAATCCTAAGAAATAAGTCATTTTATCCGATAAAGATCCAAGGTAGATTTATATCTGCATGTTGCCTATTGCATGCACACATAATTTGATTACACATGTGGAGTCAAGTGAGGACTGGATTACATAGAGAGATAATCTTGTAGAAGAAATATGGAACACTCAGAGAGGAAGTCATATTTAGGAAACTTTTATATTTGCTATCTTCTAAGTTTTTATATGATTTAAATTGTATGAGCTATTATGTAATTGACTTCATTTGTTTTATAGTTCAATTTGAATATTCTAATACAATTTGTTTGTATAGGGAAACTTGGCTATATTTTTCTCAAATGTATAATTTGTTGGGCTATATTACCTTGCATTGTATATGACTTAGCTCACTAATGGAGATGGGTGAAAGCACCCAATCAAAATTAAAAGGCTGCAAACACCAATGGACATATAATAAAGATTCTAAGCTAGTTGAGGCCTTGGTGGAACTTTCAACTCGAAGACATTGGAAAGCTGAAGGTTGTGGGCAATTCAAATCTGGATATCTAAGAGAATTAGAGAGCATGCTTTGGGAGAAAATGCCAGGATGTAGTCTAAGAGCTTCTCCACACATTAAATCAAGAGTCAAGCTTTGAAAAAGCAATATGGAGCCATCGTAGAGATATTAGGTCCAAGGGTAAGTGGATTTGGGTGGGATGACTAAGAAAAGAAGATCATGATTGAGAAGGAGATCTTTAATGAATGGATAAAGGTAAGTATATCCTTTTTTTTTATAAATATTTAGCTTTAAATGGTGTTTATTTATTAATTTTTTTCCTATATTTCATGTTATGTGGCAGTCTCACCTTAATGCTGCTGGATTATATAACAAGTCATTCCCCTTTTTCAATGAATTACAATGAGTATATGGTAAAGATAGAGTGAATGGTGAAAATATTGAAGATCTTCATGGTGCAGTGCAATCAATGGAGCAAGAAATACAACAGAATGTAGATAGACAGTAGGAGGGCCAATCTAACATGCAACCTGAGGATCTTCATGAGTTTTGAGAAAGTGTTTATGGATCCTAACCTCCAACTCCAACATTCCTAAATACTCAAAAGCCATCCAGTGGACAAAGTAGTGCGAATAAATCAAAGAAAAGAGTTAGAAATTTTGATGATGTTATTAATCAAATGACCAATACCATAGCTCAGCTAGGAAGTATTTATGAGGCTACAAAGAATACTATGTTGGAACTTGCATCATGTTTCAAACATGAAAAAGAAGGAGCTGAACGAAGGATGAGGCTAATTGATGAACTAAAACAAGTTGATCGACTCACAAACATGCAAAGGATGATGGCTGGTGAGATTATAACCAAAGATCAGCATCAAATTGATCTTTTCTTCACTTTGCCCATTGATTGGAGGAAGGAATATGTTAAGCATCTATTAGGAAATATATAGTGATGTTACATCATAAGACATTAATGTAGCAACTATCACCTATTTTGGACCATCATGTATATTTTGGTTGAATTTATGATATCCAATTTGAGATGATTGTGTATGTGATGCACTAGTTTTCCACTTTCTATGATGATTGCATCTATCATACTTAGTTATATTTACACTTTCTGAATGTCCTTGTGGATTACTAGTTGATTTAGTGTTTGGACATATGTCTGCCTGGAGGAGCACTCGAGAATATGCCAGGTCCTTGCATGTTACTATTTTGGTTAAAATAGTAAGATGCAAGAATACGCCATTTCCTTGCATGTTACTGCCTTGGTTCAAAATAATAACATTAATCCAGGATGTTACAACAAGCAATTTCTGATTGAATACACGTTGGACGTGTGCCTGCTTGGATGAAAATTCAAGAATGTGTCAGGTCCTTGCATGTTACTGTATTGGTTAAAATAGTAACATGAAAGAATACACTACTTCATTGCATGTTACTGTCTTGGTTCAAAATAGTAGCACCAATCCAGGACGTTGCAACAAGCAATTTCTGATTGAATACATGTTGGACGTGTGCCTGCTTGGATGAAAACTTGGGAATATGCCAAGTCCTTGCATGTTGCAGTTTTGGTCAAAACAATAACATCAACCTTGACGTTGTAATAAACGATTGTTTCATTATGTCGGGCGTGAGAGAAAATCAATAAGAAATTGGGATGAAGTTTACCAGACGTATATAAATCTTGCACAATTTGAGTGAAGAAAAGAGTAACCAAAGTTATGAATAATTAATTAGTGGTAAAAAATATTAATGCATTTTTTCTGTATTTAATTCCAAGTTTAGGTCTCACTTCTCAATTATATAAATGATATAATTTAAGCTAAAATGATATAATTTAAACTAAATTATGCACAATTATCATAAACACATAGATATGAAAGAACAAAATTACAATGGAAGGTAGTGATGGTCCAGCTTAAATGAACATGCCACCATTTTCATTCAGTCAATCATCTACTCCTCCCCAGTCACTACCTTTCCTTTCAAATCACGATGATGTGTTTTTAGCACTTGTAATTATTTACAAGTCTAAAATGTGGCATCTAATAACAATTTAAGATTAGTTTAGTTTAACATATTTATATTTGATGTTTTCATGAAAAAATAACTTTAATAAAAATATAATTATAAAAAATAATTAATAAATTCTATGTTGATTATAAGCAAATTAATAAAAGATATTTTTTTTCCTTTTTTAAAAGGAAAGTTATATTTTTCATTACTATGACTTTAGAGATAGTCTTTTGTTAAAAATTATGAGTGAATATTACACAAAATTGAAAGTTATATACAATTGAATGTAAGATGTTACATGTAATTGAACGTTACATACAATTGAATTGTATCTACAATGTAAATGTTATATACATGCATGTATAAATTTAATAATCATGTTGAGTTGGAAGGTTTGAAATCCTTGAGGAAATTTATCACTAACTTTGCCCTATATTTCCTAACGGATTCCACCGGAAATTCTTCTTCAAATTCTTTGTTGTTGTATGTATCTTCTATTTATTTGCAGACAAAAATTTCACAGTCTTGCTTGAAATTATAATTAGAGGAAAATGAGTTAGTTTAGAACCTTTAACTATCAAATCTTATGAACTACTGAAGAAGTTGTCACTCACGATCCAGATTCCTATTGGGGCAACTTTTCATATAATATGATATCAAAAGGTGGCTCTGTGGTTGCTTGATCTACTCCTATACCCTTCTTATTTTTGTGAAGGATTTCATTTTTCTTTTGCTCATAGTAGTCCTTCTATGGGAAATAAATTGACAAAATCAAGCATGGTTAAGGAAGGAATCAATTGAAAAAATCATGTTACTCTTTTGATCCAAAACAGTAACATATTTCTCCTTGTGGTGAAAAAATATAATCACCAGCCAACAACATCATAAATAGATAACACGCAAGGGCATTAATAATAAACCTTGAGAAAGCAACGTGTTACTGTTATCACATGAAACAACAACATCAACCATTAACAATATATCATAGAGTAATGGCACACAATATCAGTCATGTGCCTTTTATTGGTATGATGTATTAGTTTTCATGTTTCAAAACAATTACCATATTCAGAACAAAAGGTATAGGTGAAAAAATTAAGCATGGTTAAGCAACGTGTTAGTATTTGCAATTTGATCAAGCATTGTTAACAAGAAAATAACGTGTTTAGTTAAGTAACGGATGGTGTTTGATCACAGTGCAAGTAACACTCACCACTATTTGGGCATCGTGAAAGTATCAACAAGCCTCGCTTTTCTCGACCTTGATGAGTTATAATGAGTCCACTCATACTTAGCATTATCCAGCATGAGAAGTGTAAAGTGATTGGGGTTGCTACAGTTATTGATGCTCGTTGAGTTCATTAGGAATAGAACAATGTCTGCATTCATTGCTTCCTCCACCTTTTGATTGAATTTGTGCACCCTCATATCTTTGTACATTTTGTGGGGGCTAACCATATAAAATGTCAACATAGCATGAACACTACTTTAGTATCAACTTATTATCTCTATATCACATTTATGGAATGTATTCAACACCTTAACCAACATAAGCTGTCAAATACAAATATATTATTTTTCTTGGATGTGTTGCTCATGCTGCAAATGGTCGCATGGCTATCTATTATCTGAAATTGAAAGAATGGAGATTGTCAGATAATTACTTTTCGCAATGGCATGTTACTATCTCATCAATAAATAGTAACTTCATCTTATAGAAGCCTGAAAATGGTCAATTCTGCCATGCTACTATTATGGCTCAAAACAGTAACACCACTAAGCTAATAACCAGAGAAAACATAATTTCCTAAGGTTTGAGAGATGGATATTTACATTGTTTGTTATTGACTTTTCTACAAGCACTTGTAGTAACGCATCCATTATTATGAACATGTCTTGCTAAGGAGACGGCCAGACAATAGACCTACAAATAATAGTGTGGTTAAACAAATGATTTAGTAATGTTATTGTCCATGAAGTCATTAAATATTAACATGTTACTATTTGAGTCCAAACAGTAACATGTAGTTTTCATGTATCTGTTTAGTGTGAAACAGTAACATCAACCAAAGAACACAATAAATAGACAAGCTGTAGTGTAATTAGGTATTGGTTCTCGGACAAAAGAAGGTGTTACTATCTTGAACCGGATACAGTAACACTAAAAAACATGTTTTTCTTCAAGTGGCAAGTGTAAAACCTAATAAGAATACTGCATATGACTTACATTACTTCTCCTGCTTCTTCTGTTTTCACTATGTTGTCCATAACATCTTGGGGGAGGTACTTTGCAGGTGGTCATCTTGTAGTTTTGGAGGTCTTCTTGGTTTGCTTCTTTTTAACCATTTCTGGTGTTGAATCATCCTCCAAGAAGATCACATTATTCTCTTTGTCATTTCCAGTCTCCTTTTCAGGAGGAGTTATTTTTTATTGTGTTTGTTATTATTTAATAGGTCTACCACATTGGCCCGAGTATGCGTAGTCCATCTCACGTTTTGATTTTCTTCATTTTCTGATCATCGATCCTTCAACATGCTCGGTCTTTTTTGCTTCAGCTGCGATGGTTTTTGACATATTAGTGACACATGCATTCAGATGTTTATTTTGGTCTTCAAGACTAGCATTTGCAGTCTCTAATGTGTCCTTGATCACTTGGAGATTTTCTATGTGCCTTTTTGTGTCATATAATTGTGTTTAGAGCTGTGTGTTCTCCTATGTTAGCTTTATGATTATTTCATTCCTTTGTTTTAGTTACGTTTGGTGATATGTGTTCTCCTATATTAGGTTTGTGGTTGTTTCCATCCTTTGTTTCAGTTGTTGTTCTACCATCAGAAGTTTCTCTGTGAGGAACCTTAGTTCATCGATCAACTCAGCTATCCTAGAATTTGTGTTGAGTAACTGATCCCTCTGTTGTTGTACCTCATCAATATCTTGTGCTTGATATTGTTTATTAGTTAGTGCAATATCTACAAACTAATCCAGTGTTGTTTTTCTTAGTTGAATTAGGTATTAGTTCCTTCATGTATCATCGTCCATTTTGGATTCATCAAAGTAGGAGGGTGTGACTTGTGTTTTGGTTTGCTCATTATATTCAACAAGTTGAAATTCTGAAGTTGTCACATTGCAAAGGACATTTTATTCCTCGATTATTAGCTAGAGTTCTCTATTGATCACCTGAAATGCAAGAGTGGTTAGTTAAGTCTAATTCTTAATGTGTTTCTATTTTATTGAGAAACAGTAACATGAGGTAAAAGGATTGAGTTATGGCATGATTATGAAATGGATATAGGAAATGACATTTTCCAAACGTTACCTGGAGGTGGCTGACCATTATTTCCTTCAATTGGCATGTAAGGTGCTTCAGGTCCCACTTTAGGCATCTTGGCACCCTTTGATGTTGATGCCCATAAAGTACATTTATTATCTCACACAGCTAGTACTGTCAATAATATAATATGCATATTGTTTTAACAAATCTTCAATTAAAGTTGCACCTAGAGATGTTCTTAAAATTGAGATGCAACTGTCTACACAATAAACAATAATTTTTTTCAAATGAGGAGATTTAGGCAATGATACTACACAAAATCTCAGTAACATGACTAATCAATAGTCATTCATAAGAAAAATGTGAACATAGCAACATGATACTGTTTAAGAACAAAATAGTATCATGTTGCTGTTTTGCATCCAGCCAATCACATGAACTGTAAGCTCAAAAGAAATGGACAAACTCAGTCTCACTAACAACCTAACTGCTGTGAAGCCGTAGAATTACTGTTTACACATCTAATCGGTTACATGTTTCTGTTTGGAGTGTAAACAATAACATCAACCAACACTGCCACAATCGTGCAAGAAATATGGCAAAAACTCTCAATCAAGTTAAAAGAATTGAATGAAGTGAATATCAAACAAAATGACATGAAGGACAACAAGTATGACAACTGTTACTTACTGGTAATAGCATGACACAGCCGGTGACATTTGGTGGGCTATCCTTTTTGATTGAGTTCATTAGTTGCTCGTGTATATGTGTAGACCACTAATATTGTCCAATGTCATCTAGGTCCTCTACATATTTCAAGTAGGACCGGGCTAGCATCTGAGCCCTGTTTGGTACAAACAAGGTCACCAGCAGCATCAAGGTTATTTGGTGTGAGACATCCTTAACATCAATTTTTTATGTTCCCCCCACTGCCTTTTAGAGTGCATTGAATATTATTAGTTTTGTTAGGCGTCCTCTAGTATCAAGATCAGATTGTGGCCTCTCCCAGGTGTTATGTTGATAGGTGTTCTCCATCCCTTATTCCAAATATGAGCTTCACTGAGATAGGTGTGATGCTCAGATGTTTGCCGCTAATTAGGAATTTTTCATGTTTTAACAAGAAGGTGACAATGACTGCTTTTATTTTTTGATTGCTCTTTTGGCATATACTGCGATCAAGCTTGCTCGTGATAATGGCTTCGATAAGTAGCCAGAAAGGGTTTTGCTCTAGCACACTCTTGTGGACGTTGCTTAGATTAAGCTCTTCAATCTGCCTTATGCACGCTAACAGATTGGACCTGTATTACTCATATCTTGCACTTCTTTCTATAGTTTCCTTGGTATGCTTTGGTGTGTTGCTATCCTTCTGTTCGAATAAATTTACAAATCAAGGGTGATTAATAACAAAATTGATGAATTTGAGGATAAGTTCACAAATCAAGCAAGATTAATATCAAAATAGATAAAAATCAGCATGTCACTGTTTTGTGAACAAATAGTAACATGTTATATTCTTGTAGGGACATGTATCTGTTTGATCTGAAACAGTAACACTAACAAAAAGACAAAATGCTGCTCACAATGAAACTTGCATCATGTTAAGGGTGTGACTTTTTATAGAGGAAACAGTAAGATCACAATCGAGGATGATGACAAAAAATTGGTAAAAAAATAACGTGTTACTGTTTTCAGAACAAAATAGTAACACATTATTTCCTTGTGCTAGAATGTTTCTATTTTTTACAAAAGAGCAATAACAAATAAGGAACACAGTAAATGTACAAAATGTAGTTTGATCAACGATGAAATTTACAAAAGAACTTGTTACTGTCTTGCACAGGAAATAGTAACATCAAAAAATGCATTACTGTTTTCATTTCTATATATATACCGTACACACACACACACACACACACACACACATATATTAGGTATATGGAATGTTTCTGTTTGTTCCAAAAGAGCAGCAACCAATGCGGAACACAGTAAATGGACAAAATGCAGTTTGATTAGCGATGAAATTTACAAAAGAAAGTGTTACTATCTTGTATAGGAAACAGCAACATCGAACAGTGCATTACTCTTTTCATTTCAACATATATATTGTACATGCACGCACGCACGCACACACACACACACACACACACACATGGTATATATGGACATGCAAACCATAAACTTATTTGCTATATATATATATGATCACAAGTGATTACATTTTGATTAGTGACAGTAACGTCTCAATCAATTTCAACATCTTCTAATAGGGTTTTGTTTAAACATGGATATTATATACTACACACACACACACACACACACACAGATAGATGCAATAACGTTTCCCGACTTAAGTTAATGCCATGAAGCATATATGAAAAAGAACGTGTAGGAAACAACCACATTTACCGTATGGCAACCCATTTTGATGTGTCGAGTTAGGAAAGGTGACTGCTTGCAACTAGCTAAGAGTTATCGAAGGCTGGAAATGTTGTCTACTAAGGAAACGATGCCAAATGAGTTTGATTTTTCGGTGGTTCTAAGCTATTTTTGTTCGACTTTCAAGTTATTTGACTGTTGAGTGCTTTAGGCGAGAAGGCGAATTAACTGTTTCTATTTCTGTCCTTTTCATCTTCCCGGGATGCACTTCTAATGTGTCATTTTAGATTAAGGGCATTGCGATAAATGTATCCAAAAATCCCAGGAACGTAAAATATGAACCAAACATGGGAAAATAACTTTTTAGGAATCAAATAAGATATTCCCAAGAATATCTATATTTAACCAAATATGGGAATACTTCATTCCTAGGAATGCACATTCCTCGAAATGTTCATATTCCCGGGGATGAAAGAACCCACGAACACTAGTTCCATATACACATAGATGTGCGGTATACAACTATTACTATAGCACACCAGAAACTCCATTCCATTCCGCAAGAGAAATGCACAACTCAGAAGCGGCATCTGTTACTGGTAACCTATTATCCTGGCTTGCCGCACATTTTCGTCCCTCTTACTTATGAGACTTCAACAATAAACAGAGAACTTTGCCTTCGACTCACTCCACCTGACCCTAGTAAATGTTTTTTTCTGTTTTAAATCTAGCCAAACCTGACATCATTCATTGGAGTTTAAGCTCACCCTGAGTCCACTTTCCCTATAAACTTAGTACGTGGCCGTGCCGTGAACACCCTACCAGTAAATATCCTCATGCTTTGGCTCCTGAAAGTGCCTCGACCAAGTGCCTTCTAGTATATGGATAAACCAAGTCTCATTATTAACATGTTACTGGGTATTAGCCCATCAATGGTTTAGTTTCCGGTCATCGACACGTTACTGTTTCCCCTTGACAAGGCCACATCGACGGAACATTTTATTTGCATGGACACTGTCATTCGAACTCCCTTAGCACAAGACATTACTATAACACCAGTAGATAGTAACATAGAGTAGAATCCACTACTTACCAGAAAAATGCATCCTCACTATCAACTAATCCACCTCGAATAACTTGTGAATGATACGGCCCTAGACCGTAACAACTTACGATGGACCTCCTAACAATAATGCATACTAGTAACCCCAAAGAATTACGAAGTATCAAGTTTCACAAACAACGTTCCAGGTGAGTGGGGCAAGTTATCTGTTTGGCCCCATTGAATTGCATATTTCTCTACCATCGTAGAATAGTGGATCGACGGTAAATCAGGCCCTTTTACCAATCAAATTGAGAGTAAATGTTACTGTATGCATGTGACTGTTAGGATGACGGTGGGCAACATCGGTGGAAAAACCCACCTCGCATAGAATACACAATGTTCTGTTAACGGCCGATCTTTCGGACTAAGTCCAGGTAACTATTTTAGCCCATATAGTAGCATCTTGAATAGAACACAGACACACTCACAGATGAGGTCTCTCTCTCTAACTATGGTTTAAGGGCTTTATGCACTTCCCTTATATATCCCCAACTAGACACCCTTGTTATGATGTGAATTTTCAAGTTGACAATAGGCCACCCAATATGACTGTCACTCTATAAAGGAAAGGGGCAATGGTAGGGTACTATTTCGTGAATCGAGACAAATTTCTATAAGGCAATACAATCCGTACCAACCGCTGCAATTTGTTGAATTGAGGTACACTAAAAGCACTCTTTTTCATTTAAGTGCAGCAACTAAGGTCTAATCACCACAATGCCCAGAACATGAGACAACGTAACCTTTTCGCTTCCCAACAAGTACAAAAGGTACGTAGCAAAGATAACCATCTGCATTCCATCAAAGCACTACTGACGTAGAGAAACTCCACTCACAGGATGAAGCCATTGTGCATGACGCCAGGAGATTGCACCAGACAAACTTAAAGGACACCGAATTATCAGAAACCTGCATTTCGAGACCTCACAATATCAGACCCAGTAGCCAACATCAATTGCGAACGGATTAGAATTGTAAGGATGGGTTGTCGACAGGTAAACCCATTTCCTCTTGACCATGTTTAGAGTGTAGGGACTATCCTGTGATAAACTCAACGGGTAATATTCATGTTTGTTAGGGTAGGTGTTACATACGTAAGTTGAAATGAACCCATATAGGTTAGAGTGATGAACAAGCTCCCATGATGTTTCTTTGCACATTACTGTCACCAAAAACATATAACGTCTGGGTGCATGCCAAGCAGAAACTTGGCACATTACAAATGTATTGCCTTTTCGGCAATCTGTTTCAACATGACACAATTAGAAACACATTCACACTGTGATACTGATGAGTAACATATTCTTGTATATATTCTACAGTTGATAATGATTGATTTGCCTGTTTATACCCAATTTGTCTCACTCATCCATGTTTCACTGTCAAACAGTAACATCTCGCTTGATGTTACTGTTTCTTCTCGAACTAGTGGCATGTTCTACATTCAAATATTCATCGTTGAACATACATATTTTGCTAAATACTAGGTGTTCACTTGGTCCGTGTAGCTGCACCAGACCAAACAGAAACATATCATCTCATTGAAACATCAGGTGACTGTTTGCACTTTGCGACTACAATTATCTTTTCTTTATGGGTTACACCGTCAATCATGTTTCCATTGGTCAATTCGTTACCGGGTTGCGATTGAGGTTACTGTTTCCAAACTAGACAATAACACATCTATTGATGTTGTTGTAAACAATAAGAATGTCTTTCCTCAAGGTTCAATTGTTAATCATAAATCACTTTTGAAGGAACAGTGACATTTTTTAACTTGGTGTTGTTATTTTAGTCAAAACAAAAGCATGACACTATGACAAAATTGTAATTGTTGGCTATAAAGTGAGTTGCAATTCTTTTTTTGCTTATGGATGATAATGACCTAGTGAATAGTGGATTTATTTGAACAAATTTGGAGCGAAGCATCCATACAAAAAGAAGCAGTTGAGGATGAATCTCAAGCCTTCCAACAATACATGTCCGATCTACTGGAATGTATAAGGCTGGTTGATGATCTTCGATTCAATGAGAGACACAGGAGGGTGTTGCAACAAAACCCCTTCTAGATTCTAATTAATGCAATCATGACAAAAGAACTTGACCACAGAATGTGCCAGAAGAGCAATCAAGACCTGCAATCAGTGATTGCCACGTTCTCATACAAGAGTAAACGATTCCTAATTAGGGGTGAACATCTAACCATAACACCTACAATTGTAAAGCTAATATTTGGGATAAGAGATGGAGAATGACCTATCAAAACAACAGCTGGCATGAGGCCACACTCGGACTTAGACACAAGGCGATTCCTTAGTCAAGGACGACTGACAAAACTAATGATATTAAATGCACTCTAAAGGGCAGTGCGCAGAACAACAGACATTGATGTGCAGGATGTCTCGCATCTTACAACGCTGATGTTACTGGTGAGCCTATTTGTACCCAACAGGGCTTAAACATTGGCCTGGTCATACCTAAAATATGTGGAGGAGATAGAGGACACGTTTGAATATGGGTGGTTTAAACAAATACACAATCAACTAATAAGGTCAATTAGGAGGGATAACCCGTCACACATCACTAGTTGTGTCATGCTGTTGCTAGTAAGTTACAGTTGCCATAATTGATTTTCCTTGTTGCTATGTTATTTGGTTCTGCATTAATTCATTTCTAATCACCGAATTGGACGTTCACACTACTGTCTACCAATGTGTTTCAAATACTAGGTTGATGTTACTATCTGGAAACTAAAGAGTAACACGTAATTATCTGGTGTGCATTGTTGAACATTACAAATTTTGAAGAACTATTTTTTAGTGTGGATTCATTTTTCATCTAACTTTATTTCTATTATGAGTCACATTACTGTCTTGACATCAAATAGTGACATATCATAGTTGCTAATGCGATCATTAACTTGCTATCCGACTTAGCACTTATTTTGTAAGTGAAGTTTGATTCATCTATTTCACTAGAGTGTAAGGTGCTCTCCATTGCCTTAAAACATGATTCAACTATTTAATTTGATATTTTTTGGGAGCATGTTACTGTTTGGAAACTAATTAGCAACGTGTTACTGTATGTTACATGCTGGAAATCATGCATCATACATGCACAGCAGAATTAAAATTTTGCACGATTTCCACCAAGGATCCATGCGAATTTAGGACACCATATATTAGGGATTAGGGTTTATACCTTTCAGCAAATAATCTACTGTCCACTACACAGCAAATCTGATCTACTTCTGTCTAGTTCTCCAATCCAATATGTACTCCAAATCACAAACCAAAATTGAAACTAGAAGAATCAGATCACAAGTGCAACGTTTGATGTGGCTGCACCTCTATGGTATCCACATAGAACAATCTCAAAACTCCAACCAAAAGATAGGTTAGATGGAATCTCTCTCCTTTCAAGTTTGTGCTAGCAAACTAGGGTGTTTAGGATCTCTTATTTTACTTTCTCTTAAAAATGCCCCCCAGATTATCTGTTGATTAATCTGAGCGTGGATAGGATCTTATATATATAGATACCCATTAAAACCCTAATGAGAGGTGAGTATTATGGGCTAATTATTAATTAGGTCTAATATTATGACTTAATTAATAATTGGCCCCTAAGAAATATAACATTAACAAAAGGCCCAATCTAATTGATCCTTTCATTAATTAGAAATTATAATCTAACTAGAATTTCTAATTATATTGTTCCAATTCCAATTTTGATCCATTCTTTGTGTGTGACCCAATAGGTTCCCATCACGTTGGCAATGATCCTAAAATCATATTTTAGAATCATAAATAATAAGCGGTATCTAGCAATGCATCATTGCTACCTAAGTAATGAGAATGTCAGTGATCTAACATAACCTTTCAGTAACTACGCAATTAAGTCCCCTTTTATCCTAGATATCTAGATCGAACTCAAGGCATGGAAAGTGTCACCGCCTTTATAATTCGATCTCTATATTTCTTGATTCATGAGTTGACCAAAAAGAAGTAAATGAGATCAACATCACATGTAGACTCATTTGAGTATGGCCATGCATTTCATAGTCAAACTCAATCAATGGGCACATAGATATCGCTCCTTTAGAAGGAGGGATAAAATCTCATCTACATCACTTATATTCCTCTACATAATTAGTAGTATACCCAATCACTGTCTTTAAAGTCAACCCATTAAAGTTAACGTTAGACAGTGTTAAAGCATATAACTAACTATGTTGGAAACCATGGTGACTTCAAGTTAAAAGACTATATACGTCACTGTCACTATGAGAGTTGCTTATGACACTCATAAGATGATCCATGTAGCAATCTCATGGCAGGTCAGTCCAATACAATTGTTCTCTAACATGTACCTATATGTTGACTTGATATCTCATATCAATCAACCAACATACTAGTCTCTATGCATCATTGTTATCCCTTTCACAATGATATTTGACTAGGGACATTTAAGAGTATTATTTAAGAAATGATTACTTTAAGGACAAATTATTATATCTATTTATTTAATGTAGAGAAATAATAATCTAAAAGTGCCTCATATAAATAATGAAAATATAATACAATGTATGCTTATACAATCATCCTATGATTGGCTCTTAGGGCATACACCAACATTACAGAGAGAGTAACATAACCTATTTTAGACTATTTTTTGTTATTGGCAACAAAAGTGTCCTTATACACCATTTATTGTCTGCATTTTCATTTGGATACTAACAAAATGGAATGTACAATTTATTGTTGTCAGTATTGGCTCTATAAGACAACAAATGTGTTGGATGGGCATCGCTGCCAAAAAGTGCCAAGGTGCCTCAAATGGGACCTGCTCCTCCTCATGCTCCAATTGGGGGATCAACTTATCAACCAACTTGAGGTAACCCTTGATTAAAATTATAATTTATTATGGAATGAAAATATGTCAGTACAAGATTTTGAGACCAATACAATCTATGTCTAATGTGTCTTCCTGGTAAGCATGGTTGATATATCAGTTTAATCACAATTTTTCTTTAACCCTAAACTGCATACATTTTATGTCTTCTTTACTTTATTTATTCTGATGTTGCGACTTCAGACTAAGAAGAAGTGGGTAACTAGATGAGAACGACACATTATAGCTTGTTGTGAAATAGTAACCTGTTATCCGAGACTGTTTTATTTTTTAGGTAATCATATTAGAAAGTCAAATCATTCCGAATTTACTTAAGGTTACTATTTACTCATAAAACAGTAACACACTGTTTATTCGAGGTTTTTTTTTGCTTAACCAAATTCTAGGATATGATTTTATTATGTTTGTTTGCCTACGCAACCGTTATGATGCCAGTGAGTGGGTTGCCTCCAGGTGACTAGTTCTCGGCAAAGCAGACTCACATTTTCAAGTTACACTGACTGGGAACCACTTATATGTTTTAGGTCTTAAACAGAGAACTCGAGCTAACAAGTGAAGAAGTACACATCCTCTACAACACTTACAAACAACCATAACTAGTAGAACACCATGGGTAAGACCATGATGAAGTATAACAGCTGAGGGACTAACTCCTCAAAGCAAACAACGGGATAGACAAACTCACTGTTGAATTGAATTTTTTGAAGGAGAAACTTCAAATGTCAGAGCAACAGTCACAAAAAATCAAAGAAACAATCACAAACCTCAAACACGGGAACTCATGGATCCAAGCTCAACTATCCAATACAAGAAAGTATACAGAAAACCTCAAAATGCACATCAACGAATTGGAGATTGCTAATGCAAGACTTAACTCTCAAAATAAACTACTGAAAGCACAGATTACACATGATACTGTGCAGGTGGTTGGATGTGAAAATGTAGCTTCCACAGAAGTAACACAACAAGTTAAGGCTAAGAGGAAGCAGTGGTCGATGATCACGGGGAACGAACCAAAAACAAGAAAAACAAAACGTCAAGAAGATCCAACGTACTCGGGCCAGCAGAAAAAAAAACTAGAAAATAATAACAAACATTCGCACTAGAAATATGTGCTAGTCATGACAATGGGAAGAGCATGGAGGCTCCTGTATATATCCTGGAGGAAAAAGCAAAAGAATTACTGATAGAGGTGCAGACTCAAAAGGCCCTAAAAAGTACAAAGTGGCCATGTGCAAGATACCTCACCCAAAACGTAGGGAACAAAATAGTCCAAACAAAAAAGAGAAGAGGAATATCATAAGTCATGTCCCATACCCTTGTTGTATCATTTGACTACACTAGTGCAGGCTGCATAAACTTATTTCTACGCCACTTCACGAATTGCAGGACCTTTGTGTGGTCATCGCCTCGTGACGACATGTTCATAATGCTACAGGAGTTTATGGATATGTTAGCAGACAAGGCAATAACAAATAATGTGTGTATACTTTGAACCTTTACACCAATTCTTATTTGTCTTGCTCGTTAGTAAAAATAAGTGGCTGTTCCTGGCCTATACAGTAATATGCCATCACTAGGTCTGCCTAGGCCCAAGATTATATGTTACTATTTAAGGCCCGGTCAGTAGCACGTTACCACTCGTGTTGATAAAGCATGGGGACATGATACTATTGGTATTGGTCTTCATGATCAATTTATCTGACAAGAACTAATCCTTCAATTCCAGATCATAGATATCCACGTGTACACTCTCAGCTTGACAAACGCATCTAAAGAAAATAAGATATTTCCATTTGATTGCCTCTGCTGGGTTAGATCCTGAATCCATTCCCCTGAATGTATAACACATAAAATTCTTTGATACTAATTCCTTTTCATGCTATTGTTACAATCGTACGTTGTAAGCCTTCTTTGAATATTCCAGGAAGCAAGGCAGGACAAGTTTGATGCAAAGATAGAAAAAGCAATGGCTACATAACTTGTTCTATTCCCCATAAACTCTTCGGGTGTATAAGACTGTAGCAACCCTAACCACTACACGTTACTAGTTCTCAATAACAGAGAGTGCAAATGGACTCACTACAACTTACTGAGGCCGAAATGAGAGGGGGCTACAAATCAATACTTTGGTGATGCGAAAATAGTGGTAAGTGACATGCATACCATGACCATCTAACAAGTATTGCTACTGTCAGGTGACTTTTTGAAGTTTCGATGCTAATTGTGAATCATTTATGATAAGATGTTGTTGTCTAGATGATGTTTCTATTTCTGGACCAAACAATAACATGGTCATTCCAGCAGAAAACATCTACTATTGGCTTTGCAAACAGTAACACCCTTTTCCATACCTAGAAACACGTCAATTATCTTGATTTTATGGGGCACGTTGTTATTGGCTGGTGTGACTATTTTATGAGAGATAGTAACACATTATTTTGACACAATTTTATTGTTCATCAAATGAGTGTTGTCTAATTTCTTTGTCTTTATATGATGTTACTGTCACTGGCGTAAATAGTTACATGCCAAGACAAGGAAAAAATTTGTTACTGCTAGAACTGAAGACCATAGTAGGTTGATATCCTAGCGATTTGCTTCTTCTGGCCGCATGTTTGCTAACTTGGTTCTCAATTATCATTTTGATGCAACTGTACACATACCAGATAGTTACATGTTCACTATTTCACTTAAGCCCTTACCTAATTCCTTACTTGACAACAGAGGGACTACTATGAGAAGAAGAAGAGAGAAATCCACCAAAGGAATAAAATGTACACGGGAGTAGAACCAACAACTATAGAGCATCCTTTCGAAATCATATCATATAAAAGGTCACCATAGCAGGAACCTAGCTCGTAAGTATCAAAACCTTATTTCTAATTTGAAAGAACCATTACTGGGAACTACCAAACTAACTAAACCCTCGACTCTACAATTACAAGCAAGAGTGCAGGATTTTTGTTTGCAAACAAATAGAGGATATATTCAACAACAGAGAGATTGAAGAGCAATTTTCACTAGAATCTGTGAGGAAATACAAGGTAGAATTGGTGACAAAATTCCTCAAGGACTATAACCTTTCCAGATAGAGTTGATTATTATGCACATGCATAACACTCAATTATGTGTGATGCAATAGACTCAGTTGTTAAAAACCTTCAATTGTGTGTAACATTGAATTGTAAATATTAATAAAAAATGTAGCATATTATTCTCTACAGTTTATGTTAGTGTTAAGAATTCATTACTGCCCTGTGGCTTATGAACTTCTACGGTGGATATCAATGTTGTCAATCAAAACAACTATAAGTAGTAAATATTTACAAAAGAACGAGGCATTTTAAATTTTCCATCTATCTTAAACAGTTAGAATTCACATACTCTAAACCAAAACTCCTACCTCGATGCAAGTGCTTATAAAGCAAGTAATAGAATGACCGCACTACTGTTGATTACCAATTGATATTGCTCTTAAACAAGCAAACACACTATTCGATCTTCTTTCCAAACCCCTTCAGCAACCAGAATTTATGTAACCTATGCTCCTTAACTTATCTTGATTTTTCTGTTCTCCATCAAAACAGAAACATCTAACTTGTTCAACTTTTCCTGCTCGTATCTACCGAGCCTAATGTCATTCGGCACAATCTGCCCATCACTTCCATTCAACGCCCATAAGATAATTAATATTAAGCAGAGTTGATATTACTGTTTCAATACCCAACAGAAACGTGCAGTTGTATGAGTAAAATTTCCTCGATGTCACAGACAATATTACAAAAAATTAACATTTTCATCATTCTGCAAGCAGAGATCACTAACCCTACGTTTCATGATTTCGACCTCGATGTTTCTGTTTACAATAAACAATAATAGCTACATTCGTTAGGTGACTATTAATTCACATTACTACTAAATCTAACAAAAATTTGGCACATTGTTCTTACCATGTCCATTCAAAGCTTAAGAATTAATTAATATTAACTTTCATTAACCTTGATGATTAAAGTAAAAAACAGTAACGGGCATTTGAAGGGATCTATTTTTTTTGTTGAGGTCACTCCTTAGAATAATAGAAGCTCAGCATGTTCTCCTGCCATCATTCAGAGTTCATCTACCTTAAGTTTATGGACGTCTATGGTGGTGTAACTGTTGTCCACCAAATAGTAACACCCAAGCAATTATGTAGATTCACACATTCAGACTAAGCAGGGACTTTTCAAGTACTAGTATTAACTAACCATCACTTGCGATAACCACTAATGATGTCCCTCTTTTACATTCTATTGTCTGTGCCAAGACCTTCATATGCGTAATTCATTTCCTAGATTGAACAATGGTGTTTGAACAGATAGCATGATTTAAAAAATCCCAATTCTCCATCCATGAATGTTGCACCCCATATCCCATTAAAGCCGAAACCTTACAGTATCCTAGCAAAGACTATCATGCAATGGTTAGACTACTTGGAAGGAGACATTCAGGTTAACAATTGGCATGGTCAAGTACCTAGTCCTCTAGCATTTCACCTTCTAAAGTTCATAATACCATGTCATCATTGACCTCTAGATGAGCAGGGTCCTCGTAGTGAAACCAGTTAGGAGAAGCATCACTTGAGTTATCATCTTGTCCACAATGCAAATACACCTGAGGTCAGATGAGCGAAAGCATGAAGAAATTCATAGAGTTAGCAATTAGCGATGTGACCAAACTCACCATCACATTGTCAGAGGCCGTGTAACTGGGGCGGTTCAGGAAAGCATGATTTATGCCATGTCTTGAAGATATTTCATCCTTTGATATTGAGGTTTGCTCTGCCACCAACTTGCCCTTGTTGCTTCCATCAGCCAGAGTCATAGTTCTGATTGAATATTTTTTTAGGTTTAGTGGGCATGTCACCCTAGTATGGCCTTCAATGTGGCACAATGCACATCGCTTCCTCCTGCTCCTCCCCTTCCTCAAATGACCTCTGTGTCCTGGTTTTCCTTTGCATTGTATAATAGGTGGGTCTAATACTATTTCCTTCGTTAATCGAGAATCTCCCAAGCCTTCAACACATGAGTTCTATTCTTGGATGTCTTTGATAACTTTACAGACATTCTCCCTCACCTTCTGAAAGGTGTTTGTAGACATTGAGGCTAGCTTGCATATTATTCGGCAATCTTGAATGAGGGACCCACACTGAAAATCTGCTAATAAGTAAGCATTATCCTCACTATGCATCAACAATCCACTTACGTCCTTTGCATTCTTTATCCATCTACGAATGATAAAGCAAGCGAGCAAACTACCAATCTCCTCTTGAACTAGCACAAAAATAACATGCTGGCAAGGAATACCAAACGATTGAAGCTTCCCACACTCACATGTAATCTGCACATCTTGTTATTTATCAATGTGCACAGACCAAACAGTATTTGGATCCTTGAATCTCTTAACTTTGTACGTCTTTATTGTAATGTATTATTTGCACTCACCAGCTAGAACATAGGTAGCGGACATAATGATCTCCCTCCAAAATATCCAAAAAGCCTCTTGTGTGTACACTTGTGTGCCATTCCACTCTATTGACTTTAAGCTTGTTGTTAGTACAGGATCCCCACGTATGGTGTTGAAGTTAGCAATTGTCTCATCATACTTGAAGTAGTCTAACCATTGCTGGAAGTGGTGTGTGAACTCTAGTAAATTGTGGCTGCTCTTGACAAATTGTTTAATGTACGAATTCATGCCTTCACATCGTAATGTCGTCCATAGTCCCTTGAATAACTTTCCTTGAAGAAATATAGCTGCCCATATTGTTCTCTTTCTATACATTTTCTTAACCTATTCGTGCCGGCCAACTTTAAACTGTTTGATCATTGCCTTCCACTTCAAATCAAATTGTGCCACGGTCATGTCACCGAACAAGAAATCTCAAAAGGCCTTGGTGAATTGTGGATTGGCAATGTTAGTGGTTGCATTCCTTTCTAAATGCCATGCACACAGGCGGTGACTACAGTCAGGAAGAACATATTTGATTGCATTCCTCATTGCCTTATCACTGTCTGTGATAATTGAAATGGGCACCGCACCATTCATTGCTTCCAGTAGAGTTGTTAACAGCCACTTGTAAGTCTGCTCAATCTCATTGGCAACAATGGCGCAACCAAACACAACAGTCTTTCTATGGTGATTTACTCCTGAGAATATTACTAAAGGCTTATTATACTTATTTTTCTTGTATATGACATCAAATGCTAGAACATCACCAAAGCACCTATAATCAATTATACTATTTCCGTCTACCCAGAACAAGTGTTCTAATCTGCCATCCCTATTAACACTGTATTTCATGAAAAATATTAGGTCACTATCAGATTTTCCTTGCAAGTAATGCAAAGGTGCCATTGCGTCACCATCACTTATTTGGAGACTGGGCTCCCGGTTCATATGGTTGTACATATCTTTCTTGATGAAACCTAATTTTTCGTATCTACCAGACTACCCTGCAATGTGTCTATATATCTGCGAGCCCTTGATACCATACAACTACATCGTATAAACTTGTCCAATATCTGTGTCTGTCATGTTCCTGTAACATCTATGTAATAGTATGTGTTTAGGTCCAAGTGTTTGATGGTTGTGCTGGTCATCAAAATGAAAGACTTCCCATTTCATCATTCCTTTTTTCTTTCTAACTCGCATCCCAGCTAGACATTCAACCCTTATCAGAGGCTTGTACTCTCTTTGGCGTCCAGGGTCTTCGATGTATTTCTTATCCTATTTACCCTCGGCACTACATACCATTCTTCTTGCATATAGTTCATCATGTTTGTTTCGATATATTTCATCCAACCTCACTCCAAAACTTTTCAGATGACCATATACCCTGTAGAATTCCTGTGCATATTCCAGTGTTTCAAATTCTATTCTAAGAATGGTATCCATCATCACATTCAATATATTCTCACCCTCTTCAGCCACTGTATTACCTTGTTGACCCTACATGCTTGAACCTTCAGGGTTGGCACCATCCATGCAAATGTAGTTCGTGGGTAAGTCAACTTGCATTGCCATTTGTCTTTCAATTTTTGCATTATCTATTGATTTTACGGAGCAACTCAGTACCTCAAGTAAGTCCCTGCACACAGTTAGAGTGCTTCATTAGTCCTATGCTTATTCTCAAACCTATATTATATGATTTTAATTACATGTGGCCAAAAAAATAAAAAAAATAACACAGTTAGAAGTGAACAGAATGTCTGGTATGAATAGGCATTGCGTTGTTTCACAAATCTTGTAACATCAACAATAAAGCTTGATCAGCGAATTAACATGTTATTGGTTCAAGACCAACATTGACATGTTTTCCTGGTCATGCAGACCACTGTTTGTCCTGGAAACAGTAATGTCCCTAAGAATCAAAATTAAATCGATAAATCACTCAACATTATTAGCAAAACATATATAGAACGGAATGACATGTAACAGCATCATGACCAATAAAAAATATCATAGCCAAACAAATCTGTAATCAAACAGGTGTTAGTGTATATGCCATAAAACCAATCATATTGGTGATTGTAATTTTGAATCATGTTATTTTAATGGTAATTTCAATTATTATATTTATATATATTGTCTACATAATATATTCAATTATGATAATAACCTTAGAATAATTGTATTCTTAAATGTCCCTAGTCATATATCATTGTGGATTAGGTTGCTTTGATATGTTAAGACTAGCATGTGTGAAGACTTATATGGGATATTAAGTTTACACATGAGTACAAGTTAGAGAACTTGTATACTGGACCAACCCATATTAAGAACACTACATGGATCGTTATATGAGTGTCATGAGTGGTTCTTAGTGATCATTATTAATATGGTCCTTTGACCTGATATCACCAAGGTTCCTTACATGTGAGTTTCATATTTTGATACTATTCTATGTCACTAATGGTTGAGTGAATACAAGGGTAGATATTGGATATGTCACATATCATGCGGAGGGGTTTGTGTGATCAAGATGGGATTCGTCCTTCCTATATAATAGGAGTAACATCTATGAGCCCCTTGATTAAGTAAAGCTGAGAAAATGCATGACCATGCTCAGATGAATTGACATTGGATATCGATTACATTTGTTTCAGTCAGCTTACTTAAGAATCAAGAAACCTTAAGATTGGGCTATACGGGAATGACACGGTCCATGTTTTGTGCTCAATCTAGATGTATAGGACAAAAGGACATAGGTGATGATCACGTGTAAAGGTTTAGTCAAATCACCGACTTTCTCATTGCTTGGGTAACAATGATGTGTTGCTAGACACCAATCATTGTTTATGATCATTAATATGATCAATGGTCATTGCCAACGTAATGAGAGCCTGTAGGGTCGCACATTTAGAGCCTAATGAATTTAGAATTAATGGACCAAATTGTTTGGGCCTAATATTTGGAAATTCATGTTATAATTATAAGGCCTAATAGTAAGCCTATAAATGTACATGGAATAAAGTCCAAATAGGTTAGGTTTTTCTATGCACCTATTTATATAGGCTTGTTGGATAATAATATGATGATTATCATTATTCACGCACCCCAAAAGGCACAGAAAAACCCTAGCACCTCTCCTTGACAAAAACCCTTGAAGAGGCGTAGCTAGCACTACGAGGTGAAAGGAGATTAATTCCAATTGGTATTTATGTGGACATTCATCGGTGATTTATAGGTTCATGTGGATACCATAGAGGTGCAGCCACATTAAACGCTGCACTGGTGATCTGATCTTCTAGTTTCTATTCCGGTTCGTGATTTGGAGAGTAGATTGGATTGGAAAATGGACAGAAGTAGATCGAATTTGCTGTATAGCGGACAGAAGATTTTTGCCGAAAGGTATAAACCCTAATCCCTCATATATGGCGTCCTAAATTCGTATGGATCCTTGGTAGAAATCGTGCAAAATTTTTATTCCGCTGTGCATGTATAATGTGCGATTTCCAGCAACAGGGTGTGGTACGTAGCATAATTGCAAGACGCCAATACGTTACTGTTTCCCAAACAAATAGTAACATGTTCCTTCCATGTCCTGAGTGTTGCGGCTTAGTCTTCAATCGATAACAACAGCGTAAAATTAGCCTATTCAAACATATTAGGTATAGTTAACAATAAATCTGTGAGGAGATGACACATTACAATTTGCATAACAAACAGAAACATCAGTTAAGAAAGCATGTCGGTGATGTAACCATAGAGTTTCACGATTGATAGAGACCATACTATATTAATAAGTCAATCCATAGACTATAACATGCCCTCAAAAATAGTTAGTTTACGAGGACGTGTTGCTGTTGTTTGACTAAATAGTGACATGAGGTTTTCTCGCCTTGGCATAGCACTAGTGAGTCTAGATCACAAAAATAGGCAAAACAAGAATGATTACCAAAGAAACTATGAGGAAAAGTATATGTTACTATTGACACACCAAATAGTAACATCACCCGGGGCCAACACCTATACATTTAGCTCCGGGGTTGAACCATATGACGTATGACAGTTTGGTTTCTTGAGCTGGTATAGCGTTCGAGATATATATTGTCATGGTGGGTTTAGTGTTTACAAAGCACAAGAGGTCAACTGAGAAAATTGGTTTATACTAACTATCATATCATTTTCAGATAATCTACGCCAACTGTGATATGGTATCAAAAGATTGGTGGATTAAAGGATGGCCAGGACGTTTATCGCCCAAAGCATAAAAATAAACTTGCTGTTTAAACTAGGGGTGGGAGCATGCGTAGTTTTCAGTCTTGCTGATCTTTGGTAGATAATTGCCAAATAAGTTACACGGCTTAGGTTGGGATATAAGGGAACACAACAAATATTAAGTTGCCTATTTTGGAAGGATGAGATTTCAACCTAAATGGTCATAGTGTCAGGTTCAAAGACCTCTTGCGATTTAAGTCTGATATCAAACAGAAATTGCAGTCGGCCACCAATTTCCCAAGTGCGCTCGCACGTGCATGTGTAGCTACTATCTCACATATGCGCATGGAAGTCACCTCAAAGAGTAGACAACCAAAAAATAACCTAAACTATGCTAAATCTAGAGAATCGAATGGTACAAACCTCGGAAGGATGGTAAAGTGACGTGGGCAAGATTAGCACCTTTTTTGCTCGACAATCAATGGCTACCAGTCCCCTCGGGCTAAGGTTTGCCAGATACTCCAATTGTTCTGCACTATCAGCGCACTGCATGTGCGTGCGAGATGTAGGGGCCATTGTGCAAGTTTCTTGGCAAAAAGGACATGACCAAACTGTAAAAATAAATTTGGCAAGGTCCCTCAGGTGCTCACGTTAGCACTGGCATATATGTGACTACCAGCTTGCCACGCCAACAGGGCTTCATGCCCTGGTAAATCAACAAGGTATTGAAGTCTGGACCATAAATAAAATCGTACTTCTAATTTTTCTTAAGAGAATTGTTAATCTTTATGTCCAAGCATGGATGTTAATAATATCCATTTATTCATTTAAAAAAATTATATTGTTAAATTGATATTAATAAAATAATAAAAAATATATAAATAATTTTAATAAATAAATTTTAATTTAAAATATTTTAGTCAATAGTAATACTATATTCATTAAAAATAATATTCAAAATTAAATTTTAAATACAAATCAAAGGTTGTTGATAAATATAAGATAATAACTTAAATTTGTAAAACTTAATTAATTGATATAAAAAATTTAAGATTCAATTTTAAATCTTATTTTTAATACTTATAACATTTTTGTTAAATGAACTCTATTTATTCTTTCTCATCTTCACAATATATATCAATTAAATTAAGAAATTAATGGTAATAACTGGGAGTAGATCTAGACTATACATTATGAAGGCAATCGCTAAAAAAAATTACACATATATCTATTATTTGTGATTATTACCCTTATAAATTTATATAACATTACTTCCATAAATTTGTTTAATTAGTTAAAAAAAGAAGATTTTACTTTAAGCATAGATTGAAAATATATGAAAACTAGCTTATTACTCACACTAAAATATATAAATGAAAAATGTAAAATTAAAATAATATTTTATTTTTATTTAAATATTTATTTATTTTATAATAATTTAAATTTTTATTTTTATATTTATATATTGCCCCCAAACAAGTGATATCAAATTAATTGTAACAAGGAATCATTTAATTTATATAGGAAGTAAATACCTATAAAAAGTTAAACTTTTAGGAAGTAAATTATATTTTGAACTTCTTAAAAAGTACTTATAGTTGTTTGATTGATATTGAAGTGGTGTTTGATTTGTAGAATCAAACATTCTTAGAAATCATAATATTTTCAAAAATGTAATTCCCATAAATTTGATTTTTAAAAATATGACATTATCATATTTGATTCAATAAGAAATATTGATAGGAATGCTACACTATTATATTTTAATTATTTTGAATATTTTTAAATATTATTAGATTATAAAAAATATTCTCATTAAAAATTGAGTGGCTAATACTAGTGGTTAATGGTACCTAATGGAAGGTGGTCACCTACCGTGAATAGTGATTAACAATGATCACTTGGAATGGGTAGTAGTTAGTGGTAGTTATTGTGGAAAGGTAGTGGTGGATAGCAGTGGGTGGCAACTAGATATAGTCAATGATCAATGGTGGTCACCAATGATAAGTGATAACGGTAATTATCATTGACAATGAATGGTGGTGGATAATAATTATTGATAGTAGGTAATAGTAAATAGTAATCGCTAATAGTGGATAGTAACTAATAATTATCACCAACAATAGATGATAATTGATAATGTTCACTACTTATGATAATCATGAATGTTGATCATAATGGTGGGTGGTGATAAACGATGATCACCAATAGTGTGTGGTAGCTAAAAATTATTATAAAAAATAAGTAGTGGCTGATAATAGTCATTAACAATAGTGATGGTAGAGCAATATTTATCAGTAGTAGGTAATAGTAGGTGGTTGTTGAATGTGGTGAACGATAGTTGATTATGGTTAATGATGGTAGATAATAAGGAAATGATGTGTTAATAGTTAAAGATATAATACAAAGATAGGTAAAATAATTTATTTATATCAATTAAACATTTTCATATAATGGGGATACAAGATACCTACATCCTCCTTGAGAATATTTTGGGAGAATATTTGATTAAAAATATTTTGAATAATGTAAATATTTTCAAGAATATTTTTCTAAAATTTAAATCAAATATGAACATCTCACATTTGCTTAAGATATTTTTAGGAATGTGAAATTTAGTAAACCAAATGTCATTACAAGAATTCACATTTTTTAGGAGCTAACTTTTTGTATTTTATTTGATTCAATTCTAAATTTTCTAAGAAATATTATCAAAATAACTAATACCAACCTCAAATTTGTAATATAAAAAAAGAAATATTCATAAATTTTAATTTTCTCTAATTATCTTTTTAAAGCATATTTTTAATATCTTTTTCCATCATAATTTTTTAAATTAGTAATTTCTTATTTTTTAATTTATTATAGAAAATAAAATAGATTTATATAGAAAATTAAGATGTCATATATATATATATATATATATATATATATATATATATTCAATTATCTCATTATGATTAAAATGGAATATAATTTAAATAAAAAATTAGTTAAATAATTAATACGATAAATAATTGATTCTATCGAATTCATATAAAATTAACAAAAAAATACAAGATACTAAAATAATAAATATAAAATTATATAATAGATATATATAATATATATTTCTATTTAGAATTAAATTTATTTCATAATCATATTTATTACATAACATTTAATATTTATTTTATATAATTTTATGTAATACTCATTTGATTTATTATAGTTTATATAATTAGTAATTATATTTAAATTTTATAATTAATAAATTATATTTATTATATTTTTTCATAATAAGGTTAAAAAGTTAAAGTGGTCATTAATTATATTAAATAGGGATAGTTTTATATTTTTATTTATAAATAACATAGGAAGTTCTTTTTATTGGGGGGATATGGATAACTAACTTCCCATAATTTATCAGAAGTAGAATTTCTCAAGAAGTTCCATTTCTTTTATTTTAGCAATCAGTGACCACTCAAATGATTCAAAGATTTTCTACTTTCTAGGAAGTTGTACTTCCTATGCTACTTCTACAAACTAAACCACCTTTAAGTAAAATAGGTCTTCTTTATATTTTAGTGATTATTTAACTATGATGTTAAAATATCATATTTATCAAGATGCAAATGAATGTAGTATTAAAATTTTAGTATTAAGATAAGATTGAATATATTTTCTACAATTAAGAAGAACTTATGGGTGATTAAGATATAACTTTTCAACCTTTTTAAGTCATAAAGACCTAATAAAGGTTTTGATATAGAAAGCTTGAAAACTAGTTACAAGTGATAGGTTTGTCTACAATACCCAAGGTAAAAATCTAAGTACTAAAGAGTATCATTAAAATATTTAATTTTGACTATTCCATTTTAAGTAATTTAATTTATGCCATCAAAGCTAGAAAATGCATGCAGTGGAATTTCAAAATTTTGATCCGAATTCTACCTAGGATCCATGCAAAAATCCTAAATCAATTATTAGGGTTTTACCTATTGAGCACTCATGTTTCTACTAATCAAAACTTAAGAGTGGATGAATCAAACGTCGGCCGGAAGGTGCAGCATCTCTACGGTATCCACACGGAGTGAACAATGACCTCTCGCCTTCCACGAATTTGTTAGGATGCGTTTCTCTCCCTAGGAATTAGGATTCGATGTTTTCTGAGTGATTTAGGATTTTAGGAGGCTTACGAGCGTGTGCATAATGTGCTACCCTCAAGCCCCTTTTTATAGAACTTAGGTAAGGTACAATCTTAGTCCTATTAGGATAACGCTTCTAAAATCCTAATCACACTTAACAACTAATTTTATCCTTATCCTAGAGATAATGAGGAGAGATAGGACTTATCTATTAATTATCTAATATTAGATAATATTATCTCATAATATAAATATCTTAATATTAGATAATTACATATAGTTATCAAATATTAAAATAATATTATCTCATAATATATTTATCTAATATCTGATAACATAATTATTTGATATTACTTTAATATCAAATAATATCACATAATATATATATATTACGTGAATAACACATTATTATTCTTAATAATAATAATATATATATGCACAAAAATAAGTTTAATTAATTGGATATTAATATAATTAAAGTTCAATTAATTATTATCTTATTCCTACTCCTTTTGTGTGACCCTGTAGGTTCTTACTACATTAACAATGACTCATTATTGAGCCATAGATAATGAGCGGTATCTAGCAATACATCACTGTCACTCAAGTAGTAAAAATGTTTGTGATTCGACATCCACCTAATACATGATTAACATTTTACATCATAACCCTTTTGTAATAATATTCAAATTGAACTGGAGGCATGGAATGTATCATTCTCGTTAATGTTCAATTTATATTTCTTGATACTAAGTAGACTTAAAATAAATGATTAATATCACATATTAATCCAATTGAGCATGGCCATGCATTTTTAAGTCTCACTCAATCAAGGGGCCCAAGGATATTTCTCTTTTATACAAGAGTAACAAAATCCCATTTATATCACTCACTTTCCTCTGTACGATTCATGACACACCTAATCAATGCCCTATTCGTCATTCTGATTAAATGTGACATAGGACAATATTAAAGTGAGTAATTCCTCATGTAGGAAACCATAGTGACTTCAAGTTAAAGATTTATGTGTATTTGTGATCATATGAGAATAACTTATGACACGTCTATCCATGGAATATTCTCATAGTGGGTCAGTCCAGTACATTGTTCACTAATAATGTACTTATGTATTAACTTGATATCATATATCAATGATTCGTAATCATTAGTCATTATACATGTTAGTCTCGATGTATTATTACTATCCTTTTCATAATAATACTTGATTAGGGGCATTTTAGGAATAGCGAAGCTATTCCAAGGATAATTATTATATGAAGTTATAAATCATGCAGAATAATAATAAAATTATAAAAATAAAATATAATAATTAAATTGTCTAAAATAAAATATAATACATTGTGTATTACTTCAATCATCTATATGATTGGTTCTTAGGACACATATCAACAGCAATGACTATGAAATAAGGACATACCCAAATTGTCCATTATATGCACTATCTTAATCTCCTTGATAAATAATTAGATTTCTCAATGATTTCATGATGAAAAAGTTAGGAGACCTATTGTAGGAAGGTAGATAAGCAACCACTATAAAGTAAGGACATACCCAAATTGTTCATTATATGCACTACCTTAATTTTTCTAATAAATACTAGAATTTCTCAATGATTCATGAGGAGAAAGTTAGGAAACTTATTGTTGAAAGGTAGATAATCATGAATGAGAAAGGATCTGCATAGGTACCTACCTGCACATTGTCAACATAGAAAATTTATTTAGGTAGTAATAAGTGTTAGCTTAGGTGGCAACATTACGATGCATATGCAGTAACAAGTATTAGTTTTGGTGGTAACATTACAATACAAGTGAAGCCAAATTTTTGCATAGGTAGTAACAAGTGTTAGCTTGGGGGGTAACATTACAATTCAAGTGAGTGCCATTTACAAATTTCCTCTTCCTTAGAAGTCATGCATTGTGATAATGCTGATTTCCCTAATTTACAATTCTCAAGAAACATATGTATGTAATGTATATTAATACTATTTCCATAGTATTTCAAAGACATTTTAAGTTTTTTTTATAGAGATTATAAATAAAGTTGCAGATTAAAAAAATGCAAAATCGAATTGTTATCTGCTAAAGATTAATTATTCAATTGGCCCTAAATGAATCCTTTGTTGTTTCTGCCAAATTGATTTGGATAAATGCTATTATTGTGGATAGAAGGACAAGCCACAATTTTTTTACCATAAAATTAGCTTCCCAACACCCAAACTAGCTTCGCAGTAAGTTTGGTGGCCATTTAGTTCTTCGATGGTGACGATGAGACCATGTTATTTCTTTTGTTGTCATTAAGGATACAAGTGTATCATGAAAAATTCCCTAATCGTTTGGAAATAAATTACAACTGATAATAGAGAGTAAACAATACACGTGCAATTAGATATTGGATGGTTACAAAGAGTACCATAGAGTACTGTAAAAAGAAGTACCATAGAGGCCTTCTATGAAAATTCAATATAAAAATATAAAATTTATAAATTTTTATATAAAATGATATAGTTCTTTTAGGATTCAAATTTAATTTACTCTCAATGTAAATTAGGTTTTCACTATTACTCATACATGTGTTATTATATTAATAAAAAATTATTAAAATTTTTTATTGTAGTTAAAAATTATTAATTATTATTATCTTTTCAATGACATGTCTTATTCTTATTTGCTGATAATATAATTATACTAATAATAAATCAAATTTAGATCCTTTTTTAATGAAAAGTGTTAATAAAAAATTATTAAATTTTTTATTATAATTAAAATTTTTTAATTACTATTATTTTTTAATAATATATCCTTTTTTCATTCACTAATAATGTAAACTATTTTATATTAATAATTGATCAAAATTAAACTTGAAGTTCTAGCGTGCACACATTTTTTATATTATAAATATAAAAAAAGTTACTACTAGAAATTTTTGGACAAATTAAACTCATCTACTTTAGGAATTAATGTAATTACATTCACCAGTGATAGAGCAAGGTACAGTTTAATGTGGGTGTGGGTCTGTATACCTACTAAATTTTTTAAAATCTTTTCAAATTTTACCTCATTCAAATATTAAAATATACATTATTTATTTCTTTCACTATTTTTTATTAAGATTGATTATATCCTTTTTTTGATCCCTTTATCTTATCATGATCATTGAAGGAATACTAATTAAAATAACAAACATCATAAATATATTAAAAATGGGATTTAGTATGATTAATTGTGTAGATTTTTTTCTTTTCAAATAAAAATTGTGAAGTCCTAATAGCAATGTCGTAATTTTACATTTGGTTGCAATAACAATGGGATTTTTTTTTTATGAAGATTGTAAAGAAGCAACCATTAATTACTTAGTTACATATACCAAGAAATATATATTTAACATATTTGATAATGAATTTGTTATATGTTGATTTTAAAATATGAAATTATTTCAAAGATAATTGCGTAATGTAACTATATTTTTTTTAAAATTATAATACTTACAATTTGATAGATATTATAATTTTAATTTACAGATTGATCAAAATAGCATGATATGTTTTTGTACTTTTTAATTATAAGTTTTAGTAGCCTCTCTGAATTACAAGAAAAAAGGCAATTTGTGACGGAATTTTGAGGCAAAAAAATTTCCGGCCCAAATCCCTCTTTTTTTTTTCAATTTTTTTTTTTGAAATTTGTTATGAACTTGAGATGGGATTTTCATTGCAAATTATATTTTTTCCCAATTCTATCTCAAAAGCAAGATTTTGAAATATTTTTTATTTTTTTAAGCAAATTGGGATGGAATTTTCATTGCAAATTAAATCCCATTTCAATTTCATCTCAAAATCAAAATTTTAAATTATTTTATTTATTTTTTATAATTGCATTGGAATTTGAAAATTTTCTATTTTTAAAATATTAATTTTATTAATATAAAATTTTAAAAATTATATAAATTATATAAATTTTATTTTTCTGAAATTGTAATTATTTTTGAAAAAATATTTTTAAAAATGAATTTCATTAGTAAAAAAAATTTAAAATATATTATTAATTATTTATTCATTTATTTTTTTTAAATTGTGATGGAATTTGAAACAAAAAATTTAAAAATTTAATTTCATTAATTCAAAATAAAAAATAAATTATTAATATATTAAATATAAAAATTAAAAATTAGATATACAATTTTTAATTTTATTATTTATTTATTATTTTTAACTTTTAATTTTTCTTAAATTTTAATGGATTTTGTAATATTTTTGAAAATGAATTTCATTTAAAAATTGAAAAGTATATATTTACCAAAAAAATTGAAAACTATCTTATTTATTTATTTATGTATTATGTATTTATTTTTTTGAAATTGTGATGGAGGTTGGAAAAAATTTAAAATTGAGCTTGCAACGGAAATCTCATCACAAGTACGTTGCAACATTATTTTATTGGTCTGAACAAGGTTAGTTCTCGTTATTTTGCGATTGCGCCTCAAAAGCAGGGAGAGTTCCAGCGCTCCAATGCAACTCACCCTCAAAGTTCTTTTTGTCCCGCTATGGTTTGATGCTTCCACGCCGGATTTTTGCTGCTTTCCTTTCTATTTCTCTAGGTTAGTGTTAATCTTTTCTTCATTTTTTTATTTTTTATTTTTGAGTTATTTTTCAAATCATGAAGGGGGTGCGCCATTATGTTTGGTATGGCTTTCTGGGCTTTTTTATCAGCATTCAAATTCCTTCATTTATATCTCAATCTGGAGACTTTTCCTTTTCTCGCGTAACTTCTTCACATTATTCTTCGCTCACAAGGAATGCTTGGAAATACATGCTTTTCTAGTTGTCTTTGCCATTGTCATTTTCACAGGTAAAACGTTTCTCTTTCAATGCTCTTCTCAGTTAGATTTCTTCTGTTTTCCTATTGTTTGAAAACTATTTGCTCTTGAACCTCTTTCTCCTTCGCGATTTCATAAATTTCTTTATTCGAAATTTAGATATCTTAAATTATCGGTTGTTTTAAGGCATTAAGCTTTACCTCTCTATTGTCTCGGAAGTATTTTTCATTTTCTCTTAGGTTCCATTTGTTTCATCAAAAAATATTTTTTTTGTGAAATATAGTTATAAAAATGATAATATAAAGAAAAATATTTTACTTATTTAATGTTAAATATAAATAATTTGAAAAAAGTAATTTCCCTTATTTCAAAGAAGATTTTATTTTCCTTCATTTTTAAGCAAACTTTTAGGTTTTTTTTTTAATTATCAGTATAAATAGCACATAATTTATTTATTAATTTATATACAAATGATATTTTTCTACAAAAAATACTTTCCGATAAAATAAATAGAGTAATTTCCACTACTTTTCCTTTCTTCCGTCTTAATTTTCTCATGCTCTTCCATGATCTAGTCTTGTTATAAACTAAGGTAATTAATTATCGGCTTACTGCTACAATTGTAAGTGTGTGTATGTGTATACACACACACACACACACACACACATGTATTCATAATTTTCATAATTTAGTCACAATTTAAAATCATAATACTCACTTCCCTTCTCAATTTTTTTAAGGAATTGCTATTATTTTTCATAGTATACTATTTTGTGGGGGATTTGAGGTTATGGATTCTATTATTTGGTCATTGTGAGCAATTTTGATTGTATGCATGACTAATGACCTTAATGTTAGGAGTAGAAATATGTCAAGTCAAATTAAAACAGGCCTTAATATAAATAGGCAGAACTTATTTCAAAATTTATTAATTTGGACTTAATTTATGACTTTGTTGGACTTAACTTCTTTATAAAATTTAAGAAATCTGTCCTAATTTGTTTGCTTATTTTGGTCCAACTATTAAAATTTAAATTAATTATTAATAAATTTATATACTTAAGTATATATGTCATAAATATATTTTTTGAATAAAAAAGAATAATAATTTTATTAAATAAATAAGACATTGAACATGTTTTCACTTTTATAGAAATCTTAATAATTTAATATAACAAACAATAATTATATTTATTTAAAATAAAAATATTAAATGATACAATAATATAAATTTATCATTAACAAATTTTAAAACGTTGAGAATAGTGATGACTAAATTGAAAGAGGAAAAGAAGGTATAATGATAAAAGAATATCTAGTTAATTAATTTATGTAGATTAGATTAGAATAATATATTAGTTACATAGGCCAACCTAGTAGGCCAACAAATCAAGTCTAAGGTTAAATAAGTTTGTTTAATAAATAGGCTAATATATTAACTTAGACTTGATTTGTTTAATTAAATAAAGAAGCCAAGTTAGGCTTTTAACAAGTCAAATTATACCAACTCATGAATGGCTTGGTTTATTCCACTTGTACCTAACACGATGGTGAAGTTAGCAAGGCTTTTAGAATTTATTTTAATTTTTGGATGGCTTTACGTAAAGCTTTTTCATCAATTCACATATATTTTAGATAAGGCAATAACAATAATAATAACAACAAAACCTTATCTCACTAAGTGAGGTCGACTACATGGATCGTAAGATGCCATTGGACTCTATTAAAAACTAAATTTTAGTGATATTATTCACCAAAAGATCTTTTTTTATAACTTTCTCTAATATCCTTTTTTATCTCTCTCTACACTTTTTTACAGGGTTAAAGACTATGTGATCAACTTTTCTCACTGATGCCCTCAATGGCCCTCTTTGTACATGATCAAACTATCTTAACTAATTTTTTGTTATCTTTTCTTCAATAGGTGCCATGCTAATATGCCTTCATATGCATTTATTTTGTATCTTATCCTTTTTTGTATGATCACACATCCATCTTAAGATTCTTATTTTGGCTACCCCTATTTTTTGCTCTTATTATCCTTTTAGAGCCTAATATTCACTACTATAAAGCATAGTTAGTTATATAGTGGTTTGATAAAACTTTCCTTTAAGTTTAGTATGTACTTTACGGTCACAAATAATTCTAGATGCCTTTCTTCATTTTAACCATCTAGCTTGTATCCTGTGTATAATATTTCTATCAATTTCCCCATCGCTTTATAAAATAGATCCTAAGTACTTAAATTTAGATATTTGCTATCGATATGCTCTCCAATTCTTATTTCTAAATTATTTCTATCTTGCTTCTTTTAAATTTGTAATGCATATACTCTGTCTTACTCTTACTCAAGCGAAAATCCTTTGATTCTAAAGCCTATCTTCAAAGCTCTAACTTATAATTAACCTCTTCCCACGATCCTTCAATCAAGACTATATCATTTACAAATAGTATATATTTAGCGATAGTCTCTTGTATGTCCCTAATAAGAATATCTAAGACTAGATTAAACAAGTAAGGACTCAAGGCTAAATCCTGATGTAAACCTATCCTTATAGTAAAATCCTTTGTCTCTCCTCCAGGAGTTCTTACACTTGTAGTTACTCCATCATACATATCCTGTATAACCTAAATATATGTGATACGAACTCCTTTCTTTTCCAAAGCCTTCCATAACACTTCTCTTGGTACTCAATCATAAGTTTTTTCTAGGTCAATGAAAATTATATGTAAGTATCTTTCTTTACTTCAATACCTTTCCATCAACCCCCGAAGAAGATAAATAGCCTCTGTCGTAGACCTTCTTGGCATAAATCCGAATTAGTTCTCCACAATCCTATTCTCATCTCTTAACTCAATCACTTTTTCCCATAGTTTCATCGTATGACTCATAAGTCTTATCCCTTGATAGTTTGTATAGTTCTAGATATCTCCTTTATTCTTATATATAGGCATCAAAATACTATTCCTCCACTCATTTAGCATTTTCTTAGATGTCAAAATCTTATTAAATAACTTGATGAGCTAAAATATACCTTGTTCTACTAAACATTTTCAAACTTCAATAAGAATACCATCAGGACTAATGGCTTTACCATTATTCATTCTCTTAAGAGCTTTTTTTACCACCCTAACTCGAATCCTGCGATAATAAGCTAAATTTTATCCATTCTCTTGGGTTTGTAATCCTTCCATATCCTTAGTCACTCCTTACTCATCATTGAAAAGCTTATAAAAGTACTTCTCCTATCTCTCTTTGATATCTTCATCTGTGAGTAGAACTTGTCCTTCTTCATCCTTAATACACCTTACTTGATCCAAGTCTCTTAATTTTCTTTCTCTATTTTTGGCAAGCTAGTAAATCTTTCGTTCGTCGTTCTTAGTTCCTAGATCTCGGTAGAACTCCTCAAAAACTTTAGATTATGCCTCGCTCATTGCCTTTTTGGTCTCATTCCTAGCCATTGGATACCTTTCCTAATTTTTGGCATGGTCACACACATGCAAGGCCTTAAAACATTCCCTTTTAATTTTAACTTTTCCTATACACTTTCATTCCATCATTAAGATTCTTTATCTTTTAGTCCAAAACCTTTTAATTCACCTAAAACTGTCTTAGTAACCATCTTAATCCTTATAAACATCGCATCCTAAATATGGTTGGCACTTCCTTATACTTCCCAATTACCTTCCTCTAATAATATTCTCTTAAAAGTTATGTATTTCTCATCCTTGAGTTGCCGCCATTTGATCCTTGGATTTATAACTTGTAATCTCTTCTTGTTACGAGTTTTAAAAAGAACATCAAGGACCAAGATCTTATGTTGTGTAGTAAGGCTCTCTCTCAGAATTACTTTATAATCTTTACAAATTCTTCTATCTAGGCTCCTTACTAAAAAAAAATTAATTTTTAGCCTTGAAGTTCCACTTTTGTACGTGATTAGATACTCTTCTCACTTCTTAAAACAAATGTTCACAATCTTGAAATCATACGCCACCGAAAAATCAAGAATGGATTGTCCCTCCTCATTTAGTGCTCCAAAACCAAAACATGCATGTGCTCTCGAAAATTACCTTGCCTTACTATTAACATGTCAATTTAAATCTCCTTCGATGAAAATCTTTTCTTTTTATGAAATTCCTTGAACTAATCCCTCTAGGTCTTCTCAAAACTTTTCCTTCAAATGTACTTCTGATCTCACTTGTGGTGCATAAACACAAATAATATTGATAGTCTTTCGTGCAACTATTAGTCTTAAAGATAAGATCCTATCCCCCATCCTTTTTACATCCACCACATTCTTCGAATAAGGAATAGCAAAAAGATATCCTCAGTAATGGATTTCAAGTAAATATACATGTATTATTGACGTGTGCCCGCAAGTGCACGGGTTTAGTCGAATTATAGTATAAAAGATATCATCTCCACAGAGATTGAGTATTGAATACTAACTGAATTTCAAGGTAAATTATCTAGGTGTACCAATTGTAATTGTGAATTAAGAGTAAGATGTGAAATAAATTTTAATTATCAAGAAGGAAGCAAATGGAACCAGTATGAATTAAGTAAATATTTAATTTAAATGGGGTGGAAGTGTACTCAGCTTTAAGGTTTCTTTGTGCTATTCATTATGGAATGAAGATAATCTTCTAGCCCAATTTACTATTAATTTAGATTGCTGGATTACTGAAAATAAGCTATACCTCATTGCAAGGCTACTAGCTACTAATCTATAAATAAAGTGCCTAGAATTTCTCTAGTAATCACTCACCTAGGTTGCATTAACAGTGCTTTAGAATCCAATTTTAGACACTTAATTCCTAAGTCTAATAGAGATTCTCAATGATTAAGCAAGATTTGATTAATTAATTGGTCATTCCAACCTAGAATCAACTAATTCTTTACACAAATCCAATATTCCGAAAGCATTAGGTTGTTGAATTACAAAATAGCATAATTAAATCATAAATCAACAATAAATTAAGCTAGACTATATTAAAATCAAATCCATAAATCCATGAACAAGTCTACCCCAACTGAGCATTAAGGTTTAGTGTGAGTTCATTACAAAACCAGCAGAAAACTAGAAAATAGAGAGGGGAATCAAACTAGTCATGAAACTCTACAAATTCCTTGCTTGAATCTTCAATCCTTCGCTTGAATCCAAGGCTAGCAGTCGCCCTTAGTGTCTTTGGGTCTCTCATAGGGTTTCTACTGACGGCTCACCTTTTTAATTTTCAGTTCTCCTCCCTTTTTTTGTGATTCTTCGCATAAAACTTATATGAGTAAAGTACATGGGGTATGACACGGCTTGTGTTGTACCCCATGTTCTTTTGCAAAGGTTGGGTAGTATGATACACGGGGTTTAACACTTCCCATGTTTACTTACGAAGGGTCAGGCAGTATGATACACAGGATATGACATGCCCCATGTTTACCCCCGTGTTCTTTTGTGAAGGGCTCAGTGAGGCCTTGAAACACACAGAAAGATACACGACCTTCCACACGGGGTTCCCATACCCCGTGTTCTTTGTTAGATGAGCGAGTTTGCTTCGATTCTCCACAATTTGCATAGTTTTGGCTCCGGATCCTTTTCTAATGCTCTAATGAGTCATTTCAAAATCTGAAAATAAAATATCGAGCATTTAAGTACCCTTTTCTAATTAATTTGCACAAGATACTAAGTAAATAAGTGATGAAACACATAAAATATAAGTTCAAATGTGCATTTATCAATTATTTGCATTCAGCTAAGTGAATATTGCAAATTCATTTTGCTTTTGCAATAGCCAATTTAGGCTACACCTTGTTGTATTTTTGTTTGTTTGTGCGCATTTTTTAATGATCAGACAGAGGGCTCTGCATTCAGTTGAGGAAGATGTTGTGTGGATGTCATTAATTTGCTTCTCTCCTATGCGTTTATCTCATTTAGTGATTTCTATTAGCTTTTTCTTTGGTTGTAAAAAATTCAATATTACATAATGCATAATACATACAAGTATGATCACTACATGAAACAAATGTCAAATGTCCTACTCATAAATGCTACTGATAGTGGGGAGTGAAAGTAGCACCCTTCCAATCACAACAATGTGATTGCTATCTTTTTTTTCCTTTTTTGTTTGAGGAAATAATGCTCAATGTAGTGAGTATTTCCTAAGATCCTTAAAATAATAGCATCTTTAAAGTAGCAGGATTGTGCTGGTTGGATTAGTGATGCTAAATTAGCTATATTAGTAATAATAAGTTTTCATATAGATAAGCGCTTTTTTTATGAGTGCTTCCTTAACACAGCTTTGCACTCCGTTTGGTTTTTAAGCATAATCTCTGCAAGTGATAATCAATGTTAAATTATATGTCAAATGGCTTATAGTCTAATATGTGGCCACAAGAAAAATGGAGAAAATGTCTTAACTTTTTAAACTTGTCTGCATTTCTTGATTTGGTTGTTGGCTCGTTGCTATGTAGTTCTTGCCCACTGGACCTTTTCATTCCCGTTGTTATTTTACTTTTTACTTCTTGGGCTATATTCTTTTCTTATGTTTCAGGTATTTCATGAGGCCCCCTATTAGGAAATAGGAGCATGATAAGGCTGTTCAAGTTGCCATTTGACAAGAATTTTACAGGTTCAACTAATAAGTTGGACCTTAAAAATCATAATGATAAATAATATTATTGGAAGGCTATTTGCTGTTAGCTATGGTAGATTGTCCAATATATTTTACTGCTAATTTTTTTATCCCATTGTGTGCCCAGCAGGTTAAAGCATTACCATAAATTCTCATAGGGTTTAGGGAAGCCAACATTGACATGGAATGTAGGGTGGTCCTCTGGTCTTCATTACTTCAAGGTCTTTTATTTATTTTTTTCATATGTTACATAGTTGATTTGGGCATTTTGAGAATTCAATTTTTTTTTAAATGCTGCTATAGTATCATGGACAAATGTCAAGAATAAAGTTATATAGTAGTGTTACATCCTATTTATGTAATTATGTATTATTTTATTAAATAAAGAACTGGATGTTTTAATTTTGATGTAAAAGGAGAAGAAGCTTTCTGAAAAAGTAATGCTAATCGCATTTATTTAGAATTATGTAATCTTTATAAAGTGATCCATTTAATTGAAAATTTTGATTAATCAATGGGCTAAAGTTGTTCTGATTTTGTGATGCAGTTAACTATATTGGGTTTATCGAACTTCATTGATTGGTTGTGGTCAAAGCGTGGGGGACGTGAGAATCATAGACTTCACCACCAATCACAAGAAAAAGCTGGACCCTACATTGCTGTGAGTGTTAGTGTATATGCCCTAAAACCAATCATATTGGTGATTGTAATTTTGAATCATGTTATTTTAATGGCAATTTTAATTATTATATTTATATATATTATTTGCGTAATATATTTAATTATAATAATAACCTTATAATAATTATATTCTTAAATGTCTCTAGTTATATATCATTGTGGATTAGGTTGCTTTGATATGTTAAGACTAGCATGTGTGAAGACTTATATGGGATATTAAGTTTACACATGAGTACAAGTTAGAGAACTTGTATACTGGACTGACCCATATTAAGAATACTACATGGATCGTTATATGAGTGTCATAAGTGATTCTTAGTATCATTATTAATATGGTCCTTTGACCTGAGATCACCAAGGTTCCCTACATGTGAATTTCATATTTTGATACTATTCTATGTTACTAATGGTTAAGTGAATGCAAGGGTAGATATTGGATATGTCACATATCATGCAGAGGGGTTTGTGTGATCAAGATGGGATTTGTCCCTCCTATATAACAGGAGTAACATCTATGGGCCCCTTGATTAAGTAAAGTTGAGAAAATGCATGGCCATGCTCAGATGAATTGACATGAGATGTCGATTACATTTGTTTTAGTCAGCTTACTTAGGAATCAAGAAACCTTAAGATTGGGCTATACGGGAATGACACGGTCCATGTCTCGTGCTCAATCTAGATGTATAGGACAAAAGGACATAAGTGATGATCACGTGTAAAGGTTTAGTCAAATCACCGACTTTCACATTACTTGGGTAACAATGATGTGTTGCTAGACACCAATCATTGTTTATGATCATTAATATGATTAATGGTCATTGCCAACGTAATAAGAGCCTGTAGGGTCGCACACTTAGAGCCTAGTGAATTTGGAATTAATGGACCAAATTGTTTGGGCTTAATATTTGGGAATTCATGTTATAATTATAAGGCCCAATAGTAAGCCTATAATTATACATGGAATAAAGCCCAAATAGGTTAGGTTTTTCTATGCACCTATTTGAATAGGCTTATTGGGTAATAATAGGATGACTATTATTTATTCATGCACCCCAAGCAAAAGCATAGAAAACCCTAGCACCACTCCTTGACCAAAATTCCTGAAAAGGCATAGCTAGCACTACGAGGTGTAAGGAGATCAATTCCAACCAGTGTGTGTAGCGGACATTCATCGGTGATTCACGGGTTCGTGTGGATATCACAGAGGTGCAGCCACATAAACGTTGTACTGGTGATCTGATTTACTGGTTCCTATTCCTGTTCGTGATTTGGAAGCAGATCGGACTTGCTGTAGCGGTCAGAAGATTTTTGGCCGAAAGGTATAAACCCTAATCCCTAATCTATGGCGTTCTAAATTCGCATGGATCCTTGGTGGAAATCGTGCAAAAATTTTATTCCACTGTGCATGTATGATGCATGATTTCCAGCAGCGAGCTGGAAGAATGGATGTGCACTGTAACATGTCCTATTGTTCTAGTCAAGGCTCCCAACTCTTGGCCTCTAATTACCTTGGACTTCATGACACTTGTCAGAATCCCCTGTATCAGGAAGCTTAGGGATTGACAGAGATTACAAAGTTAACTCCCACCGAGGTAGCAGAAGAACTAATGAAGAGTGGTGAGTTGTGTGTTGCTTTTGAGGGGCTTACTCTTTTCCTCAAACGCAATAGTGATGACCTTTATTCTTTTCTCAATTAGCTTTAGCTTTACAAGTAGTAACTAGTAAGTAGATTATCATTGATGTTTGGCAAGTAAACATGCTGCCATATTGAAATCCTATTTTGTGATGACCGCGGACAATGGGATACCCTGCATTGTAACAGTATGGGCTTGCATATCTTTGCATGGTCTGATACTTTGATTTTTGTTAATCTACCAAACTTCTAGGATGGTTAATTATATATGTTATCTGAATTGGATTTCTCTTCGTTCAGGATCTACATCCAAGGCCATTTAGTTTCGTACTTTTATATGTTATCTGAAGGAATGCATGCTACGAATCAGAGCCAAGCAGGAAGTCATGCGCACTTTGGACGGGCAATCTCTACTTAGCCATTTGAATGTTTACCTCAAAATTATTCAAATTCCTTTGGCTGCAGGTGCAACACGTGTTTCTTCCCTTACAGCGGTAAGGACATTTATTTTATATTCTAGGTCCTTAATTATGTCTTGGTTTCATTTTCTGTATACTCATTAATATTTTCCCATATTTTGTAATTTCAGGCTATTCCAGTTACACCAAACACGTTGTCTGAGTTTATAAATCGCATGGAGCAGACACTTGTACAAAATGGTAATGATACCAATGGCCTTTCCACTAAGTTCCAATTGAATGGACATTATTAAAATTTAGATTTGCTAATGTAGGTTACCAGCTAAATCCGTCTTCAACTAATACTGGATAGGGGTAACTCCAAAGTATCTTCCATTTGTAACAAATATTAGAAAGGCTATGGTACCGCAGAATAATATACGTTACCTTAAACCAAATTAAGAGAGTTATATATTTAGGTTGATAATCAGTTATCAAGGAAGATGGTGATGAAATGTCACATAATAATTTCTTTCAAACATTTGGCGATTCAATACTACTGTATTCTTGGAACTTAAAAATTTTAGGCGCTACTCTGACGGCAAAAAACTGAAGGAACCTCTATGGGGAGATACTGAACCAGCGGCACTTGAAAAGTCATCTTCATCTTACGAGTTTTCGTCATCTTCCCATTTAAAACCAAGCAATGTACGGCCTCAGGGAACACACAGATTTGCTGAAACAATTACTATGGGGTGATCTAATGCTTTGAGCAGTGTGCTTGATTTAAAACTTACATGTATTAATTATTCATTAAGAGCTTAATTGATCATACTCTGGTTAGTTTATTTTGTTGACTGACGAAAGTTTATATCCTTCGGCGTACCGCATAATATGTGATTTTTACAAAATCGTTTTCTATAGAAACCTTTGATGCAGATATATGGTCATGAATGAGGTTTAAAATTTTTTCCAGGGAGCCGAAATCCAATCTAAGACTGCTGATGGTGATGATGAAGATATTGTTGGTGTCACAACTGCTGTTAACCTCAAATCTGGCATTCAACTTAAATTGGGATGCTATAAATGTTTGTAAAATTGTATCTTTTATTTTAGTAAACTACTAAAAGTTATTAACAATTTGGATTTAGATAAGAAATGTAATCTTAACTACTGATATTTATATATAAAAAATATAATTTTGATTATTGATATTTGTAATTTTTAGTTGTAAAATATTAATTTGAATATGTATAAAATTTGTATTATAAAATAAAGACATGATTCAATCATATAAGTAATAGAAGAGGCTAGAAAAACGTGTTAAAAAGGCATAAAATTACATCGAAAATTCACAAAATTACGATGGAGTTTTCCATTTTGGGACGGAATTTCTGTCCCAAAATTTCTGAAAGAAAAATAAGTTTGTCAATGTGGGATGGAATTTTCAAATTTTGTGATGGAAAATTTTATCCCAATTATTACATCTTTTAAAAAAATTGCCATAAAATTTTTTATTGAAAAATTTTAAAAAAAATGATATATTTCAGTATTTGTTTTGGATAAAATTTTTATTTTTTTGGGATGGAAAATTCCGTTGCAAAATTTGTGATTGATAAAAAATTCCGTCACTAAATAGTTACAATGGGCAACTTCGGGATGAGGCAAAATTTGTTGCAAACATATTTGAGATGGAATTTTGCCAATTCTGTGAAAATCACAAATCATTTTTTTTTTAGTTTGTGTTCTGACTCTGCCGTTGATACTTACATTCTTTCTATTTTTTATAATATATGTGCACTTTCCTTAATCGGGAGATAAATATATGTTTAAAATAGAGGTGAATGTATTTAAAAACAAAATACTAGTGTATATTTTTTTAAAAAAATTGTTAAAATTCTTTTATTATGATAAAAAAATTTAATTAGTATCAATTTTTTAGTGAAGTGTCATCTTTTTATTTACTAACAGTTTAAAAAAATTTACATTGACAATGGATAAAATTTAAATTTAATAAAAATTGTTAAAATATGTATTAATAGATTTTTTTTTTCAAAATGTAACGTAGCCTACCCCTTCAATTAAATAACTAAATTATTAAAGTCCATGAAGTTAAAATATTATATTATACTTGTTTTATATGATTTTTGAAAGGCATGCTTCTTTTTTTATTTACATGAAGCTAGGACTTGTTTAATAAATTTAATTGATAAAAAATATATTTTAAAATTATTTATGAAATTTAATTATTTATTATTTATTATAAAAATATTTTTATTATTAATAAACTATTGTTTTAAATTTTTATTGTTATTTATTGGAATAAGAATTTTATATTTATATATATTTATTTATAATTTAATTATTAATTATTTTTTAAATAATAATTTTAAAATTTAAATTTAAATTATTAAATAAATTAATTTGTCAACTTAAACCTATATAAGTATATTATGTTAATATTAAATTATTATATTGTGTTAGAAATTGTCATGTTGCAAGACAACAATGAAATGATAAATTTCCTGTGGTGTCGAGGATTGAGATGAAAAAAAAATCAAAACACAAACTGCAAGTTGATTCGAAAATACCTAGAGCCGCCGATGGATCAAATAACAATTCCCAGTACTTATATATTTAATACGATTCCGGTCAAACTGATCTAATTTAAAATAGATTATAGTAATTTCAATATTTAAATATTTTTATAATTATATAATTGTGTATAGATTTTACGAAAAGAATTATAAAACACTTTGGACAAGAATTTAACTTGGTTAGAATGGGTACTAGGAGGCAAAAGTATCAATTTACGGTTTTTTCACAAACTTATTTCAGTTTTACTGTTCTTTCAAAACATATTACCAAAATATGCACGGAGGGTAGAGGCGCCAGACTGAAAGGCAACCTCGGGGAGGAGGCGCTAGTCTAAATGGTGCCTCCGAACTCCTTTGAGGGCGCCAAATTGAATGGCACCCTTAGTCTGTCATTTCAAAATTAAAATTTTAAAAATAAATAAAATATGATTGTGACTCAAAATAAATTTTTAACAATAAATTAAATTTGATTATGACTATTGAATAAAATTAAATATAATTTAGGGCATATGTTATATGTAAAGTAATAAAATAATATTTAGATTTGTTAATAAAAATTAAATAATTGTAGAAAATGTAAATTTGTTGAAAATGCCTAAAGTTCTAATTTACCGTTGTTTGCTAAACAAATTTTATTTTGACCATTTTTGTGAAATATTTTACCACTACGCACGGAAGGGGAGAGGCGCCAGATCGGATGGCGCCTTTGGTACTACATAGTGACGCCATTTTGAACGGCGCCTTTGAAGTGAAGGCGCCAAATGCTTCGGCCATGAGGAAAAATAGATTCCATAAACCTTAAATGCTTTATGGTGTTTGGAATTAAATGAAGGAAGACCCGCTGTAATTCTTTGAAGCACAATTTTGCCAAAAAAAACTCTCTCTGCATATATATAATTTATTACGAGTTCAGATGAAAATTATGTACATGTCTTCTAAAAATAAAATGAAGATCAAAGTTTTTTTATCAAAATTGGTGGGACTTCACTTCCAAATGTGTTTGCTCAATTTCTATTTATTAATTTCAGGTATTTTAGATGGTCTGAAGTTATTGGTAAAGCAATATGTACTTTCTTGATTGGTATGTAATTTAAAATATGAATTTTAGTGTAACCAGAATGACCTAAAAAGAATTTGATGAAAATTCAATGGTTTGTGTTGAACTCCCAAAAAATTGCATGAAAACTAACCGATCTCAAATTTTCATAACTATTTCTAGAAAGCATACAAACTGTCATACATAAATTATAATGTGATTTCTATTTTTCAAATAATAGAAATGTTTCAATATAAATTAGTAATTACTTTTATATGCTCAAATCACCACCAAGATAATTTGAGCTGGTCACAATTCAAGAAACAAAAGTATATTGTAAAAATGTTAAGTGTAATTTACTTGATTTTCATGTTAAACTTATGCAAAAGCTCAAATTTTTCCTAGAGCATACCATAGAAGAGCCTTTTCATTTTTGGCACCACTAATATGTGATTTTTCAAATAAACTGAAATTTTGTTGTAAGTGTTTTGTTACAGACACAAGCATTGACATGTATTCCGCTAAAGTAAAAGCCATAAAATGTTGCATCTGACTCACTGCTGCTTAGCAAACATTTTTGTAGCCTTTATTTCATGCTATCAATATCTTAGATGACAATACATTTCCTACTGGCCGCCAAAGAAGCCATTTTGAATAGCGCCATAAGGGTGCTAATATTTGATGCCAGAGGCGCCATCCACTCTGGTGTCTCTCCGCTTCCATGCGTATTTTAGTAAAATATTTCATAAAAATCGTAAAAAGAAAATTTGTTTAGCAAACAGCGGTAAATTGGTCCCCATCCTTGTCATTTTCCATTATTTTGTCTTCATTTAAATTCTTAAACATCAATTTTGTTGTTGTGATCATAAATATTAAATAATTAAAAATTGGCCTTTTAACATAACTATACAGTATTCCAGGATAAATATCAAGCGATCAATGATTGTACTAATTATTTTAAATTCATTAGGCTCATGCTATAATTTTTATCTTTTTTCTTATTCAGAAACTGATTGACCTTTTTAGATATTGTTACTATGCACAAGTCATTCTAAATTCATATAGTCGTTCTTGATTAAAAAATCTCATATGAAACATTTAATAAATTTTAAAGAATTACTTGAAAAATATTATTATTTAGATTATAACTCATCTTTACAAGATAAAATCAAATATATGATCAAATGAAGCTAATTAGATATTTGTGCTAACGCTAGAGGTAGTTATGTTTTTTTTGTATAATTAATGTAACTGCAATGAAACATGATTTAGGATCAGTATATTTCCCATCTCAAAACATTAGTTGATGATAAGGAATTGCCACATTGAATTGCACCTTTTTTAGGTATAAGTGGATGAGATGAACAATACGATGTAATAGATCGAAACTAGAATGCGAATGTAAATAAAATAAATTACTCATTTCATAATTATATTTGATATCATAAAAAAATATTTTATTCTACTTTGATATTTAATACATTAATTTATTGTAGGAATCAAATAAAAAAGTAGTTAATGATAATAATATATTTAATAAAAATAATGAATATTTAGAAAATAATTGAATATTATTAAAATAAAAGATAGGATCAATAAAGAATAATTACATAATTTATATTAATGTCTTTCAAATTTTGATCCAATGACACTTAATATCTATCATTTTTAGGAATTATACACTTCTACCGTTCGAAATTATAAAAATACAAGTAATTATTTAATACTTTATTACACATAAATAAATTTATTGAATTATTCAATAATATTCTTTATTTATGAAGTTGAAGATTGTTGAAAATAAAAAGAAATATAATGAAATAAATATATTTCCTTTTATTTTGTATTTATTTCAACAATATTCTTGTTACTTTGTATTTATTTCAATATTATTATTTTTATTTTATAACAAAATAAATACGAAATAACGAAGTTGAAGATAATTAAAAATAAAAAGAAATGTGGTTATTTCGTTACAATAATATTTTTCATTTTGTAATGAAATTAAAATTATAACATGAATTAATTCCTTTTTATTTCATTATAATGATAAAATATTTTGTAACGAGTTATGGAACATGGATTAATTCTTATCATTAAAAAAAATAAACACACATTGTTGTAAAAAAATTATAATTAATTTATGTTAGTTAATAATTTATAATAATTAAAGTAATGAAAATAAAATACGAGAGGAGAGAATAAAATTCTAGTTAGAAAGATGTTATTAGAAAAAATTGCATATATTTGATGCGTTATATGAGAATTCAATTGATTGTGTATTTGTGAGAAGATTTGGTAATTAAAATTGATGTAAGTACCTATGCAAGAAGATAAATATGTTGTAATAATCAAAATCATCCTAAATTTTAATGTTTGGCAATAAAGTAATAAGATAGATGTGAATAAATATATAATAAACATGAAAAAGAAAGCTAATGTCTACGTAAATGATGTCCAATCCCACATCCAGGATCGGTAATGTGGCGGCCATATCTGCTAACCCTCTGTGCAGGCTTGGGAGTCACATCTCCGGTGTCTATGGCTCCTCTACCTCCAACTCCCGCTCTGCCTCTGTCTCTGGCTCCCACTCTACCTCTACCTCTGCCTCTATCTGCAAGTACTGAGTCATCTATCATCATGCCACCAAGTGCTGTTCCCTGATCCTGAGTATGTAGATCAAATCCAGGACGATATGGCTGTGATGGACCAGCTTCACTGGAAGGAAAGACATGGAATGAAGATGAAACTCCTGGTATATGTGGAAATACCTGAAATGAGGATAGAACACCAGAAGTAAACTGGTACATCTGGGATGATGACGGAGCATATAATGCAACCGGGAACATGGTGGATGATGAAGGAACATTTGGTGCAGTAGGGTACATATGAAATGAGACAGTCATATCTGGCATCATCATCATGGTGTCCTGGGCAGTCGATGATGAAGTCTGGTGCACTGCCAAAGTGGACAGAACATCAGCCTACGACATAGGTCGTGGACCAATGCGACGACGTCGACAAGTATAAGGCTGATCATAGTCACCCTCCGTAAGGTCAGGGATATGATAGGCATGAGGAGCTGGCTCCATATGTGTGTCAATAATCACATGATCAACCTCGTGAATGGCATGAAGGATGGAGTCCGTCGTTGATCTAAAAGCATTGAAGGTGAACCTAGACTGCCCCTTAGGTGTAGTGAAGTCGTGTAATGTGGACACCTTATCAATTTGTGCAAATTTTTGATATTGAAGTTAGTTACAATACTAATCCACAGGAAAATAATCAGACACAGATAACTAGCATGCAATACTACTACAAAGTCTAGTGCTCCCCCAACGGGTGTAATAAATCGCCTAGTAACCCGTCTGTACCATGCCATATACTCAGACCGTGGGCCTAAGACTAGTTGTGTGGTTGGCTCGCCGATAGTACACAAGTCTCGTCGGATATCCTATCGTGCAATGTACAGCTGATGTCGAATGTGCCACTCCTCATCATGCCGACCGGATAAGTGAAGGCAATGGACCTCCACCACCTACTTTGGTGGCTCAGGAATAGGCTGGTGAAGTCCAAATTGTCGCAAAACCCTATCTGGCTGGTGCCACTCGACAATCTGAAAGTGTATATGTGGCACCACTACTGTCCAAATGTCACTCCCATCAAAATAGTACTGAAGAAGTGATGCGGTGACCACCTTAGTGTACGGGATCCAAGTGATCTAAAATTACACATTTATGTTGTCATTTAAATGCAACAATGAAATGGATAAAGGAATGAAATAAAAATATACATTATTCCCTTCATACTTGATCGAGTCGAAGACGGTCCAGCATGTATCTATAATATGGCAAGCTGTGTGTCAGACTATCCTAGAACGTCTTTTGATAGTGCCACCTACCAAGTACAATAATTAAGTTAAACAACTTAGAAGTCAACTAAATTACAAGTGTAATTATTATATTTTATTTTTATAGTTTTATTATTATTATGCGCAATTTATAACTTAATATAATAATTATCCTTGGAATAGCGCTATTCCTAAAATACCCCTAGTTAAGTATTATTACGAAAAGGATAGTAATAATACATCGAGACTAGCATGTATAGTGACTGATGATTACGAATTATGGATATGTGATATCAAGTCAATACATGAGTACATTACTAGTAAATAATGTACTGGGCTGACCCACTATGAGAATATTGCTAGATAGACGTGTCATAAGTTATTCTCATATGATCACAAATACACATGAACCTTTAACCTGAAGTCACTACGATTTTCTACATGAGGAATTACTCACTTTAATATTGTCCTATATTATCTTTAATCAAGATGACAAGTAAGGCATTGATTGGGTGTGTCATAAATCGTGCAGAGGGAAGTGAGTGATGTAGATGGAATTTTGTTACTCTTGTGTAAAAGAGAAATATTCTTTGACCTCTTGATTGAGTGAGACTTAGAAATGCATGGCCATGCTCAATTGAATTAATATATGATATTAATCATTTATTTTAAGTCTACTCAGTATCAAGAAATATAAATTGAACATTGACGAGGATGACACATTCCATGCCTCCAGTTCAATTTGGATATTATTACAAAAGGGTTATGATGCAAAATGTTGATCATGTATTAGGTGGATGTTGAATCACAGACATTCTTACTACTTGAGTGGCAGTGATGTATTGCTAGATACCGCTTACTATCTATGGCTTAATAATGAGTCATTGTTAACGTAGTAAGAACCTACAGGATCACATAAAAGGAGAAGGAATAAGATAATAATTAATTGGACTTTAATTATATTAATATCCAATTAATTAGACTTATTTTCGTGCATATATATATTATTAAGAATAATAAATTCACATAATATATATATATTATGTGATATTATTTGATATGAGAGTAATATCAAATAATTACGTTATCAGATATTAGATAAATATATTATGAGATAATATTATTTTGATATTTGATAACTATATGCAATTATCTAATATTAAGATATTTATATTATGAGATAATATTATCTAATATTAGATAATTAATAGATAAGTCATATCTCTTCTCATTATCTCTAGGATAAGGATAAAATGAGTTGTTAAGTGTGATTAGGATTTTGAAAGCATTATCCTAGTAGGACTAGGATTGTGGCTTGCCTAATTTCTATAAAAGGGAGCTTGAGGGCAGCATATTATAGACATGCTCATAGACTTCCTAAAATCCAAAATCACTCAAAAACATCAAAATCCTAGTTCCTAGAGAGAGAAACGCATCCTAGCAGATTCGTGAAGGGCGAGAGGTCGTTGTTCACTCCGTGTGGATACTGCAAAGACGTTGTACCTTCCGGCTAGCATTTAATTCACCCGCTCTCAAGTTTTGATCAGTAGAAACACGAGTGCCCAATAAGTAAAATCCTAATTATTGATTTATGCTTTTTGCATGGATCTTAGGTAGAATTCGGATTAAAATTTTGAAATTCCACTACATGTAATAATCTGAATTCCTAATAGTGGTATCAGAGCTTCTTGCAAAAACATAGTTCAGATTATGTGTTTTACTGTCTTTGATGAATATTTATATGATAAATACACGTCAAATCTATTTCGGTTTAAATCAGAAGTTACACGTTTTGATGAATGTTTATGTGATAAATTAATATCAAATCAGTTTCTGTTTAAACTAGATATATATGAGATATATGCCAACTCGTGTATGATTTTGATTTCATAGATATATATATGATATATATGATCTGAATTTCGAATTTGATTATCAATTGATGAGATTAATTGTATGAATATGATCATGCATTTTTTTGCTTCATATTCAAATCTATTTATGCATAATTCTAAGTTTTCAAATGATAAACCCTTGAATCTGTTCTAAACATGTGATGTTCTCTGCGTTTAAAGCATATAACCTAATCAGCACAGAATTAATGTGATTAATTCTAAATCTGTAAAGACTTGTTTAAATTCATTTAATATGATTAAGTTGAATTTGGTCTATGAGGTATATGTATGCTTTAATTTATTTGAACACAGTTGGATCTATTTTGATATGATTAAAAATTATTCAAAGTGTTCAGATGTAAATCCTATTTTGAAACTATGATTTGAATGTCAATCATATAGTCGAATTGTTTGACTTAGGGTGTGTCAACTGTTGGCAAAATGAATTGAAATCTAAATGTCAGATGAATTCAATTTTTGACCCGAGGGGCTCCACCCCCCCACACCCCCTAATAAGAGGCTCTGCCCCTTTAACCCCCGCCCGCTAACCGGCTAGCGGGACCGCCGTGCTAACTCTGCGTAGCATTCAAAAATCATTTTTGTTCTTAAGGCATTGTTTTAAAACATAATTTTATGATGATAATATTATCAAATATATATGTCAATCATCTTACTTATCTTGGTTACATATATTTCTTAGCAATTATTATATATGATGCATAAATATGTTGCATAGTATGGCCCTTGGAGTTTTTATGGATGGATTTTAAAATACGACCTGCGTGTCATGTCTTCCTCTATTTTTCTAATGTATATTCTCTTCTCATCTCAATTCCCCCCGAATGTAACTCAAGGTTTCTATTGTAAATTTGTAATTGCAATGGAGTATTCTTTGCTTGGAACAAGGAAAAGCTAAGGAGTTAGTTAGGAATGTCATTAGAAAATAGAATTTTGGACCATACTATGTGACATTTTGATTTCTTTATTATGTGATGATATTGATGAGCATGCATTTATTATGTGATAGAATGTGTTCCTACTATGTGATAGTTCTATTCATTGCATGATATATGATATACGGTAGTCTATTTTATTCATTTACTTTATATGATATATGAGATATGCTAGATATATTGCATGAATAAATAGGCTAGTTATGGTGAGATCTGATAATAATTAAGTTAAAATCCCTCATCTAAAATATTAAGTCAGTAATAATTAATGATGTCTTCCAATATTTGGCACTCATCAAGGCCTCGATCGATAAAAGGTAGGTTTGCCAGAGCAAGGTACCTCGTTTATCTTGGTGAGATGCGACTGGATAATAGTGATATCCGAATGTCAAATATTGGGTCCGACTTAACTAGGAATCTCAATAGGATTGAGACCTAGAGGCATAGAGTTGGGCTTTAGTTCATAAGATGGATTAGAATAAGTGCTGTTCACCTAACTATCCAAGAGTTGTATATGATACAATTTGCAAGTGTTGCTTACCTGAATAACTAAGTTTTAAGTGATTAGCCAAAGCTAACTTAAGGCTTAGTGAAATATGGATCTTGGCCCACTAGAAAGCTTAGACAATATGACTTTCTGAATTAATAGTGAGGGCTATTAATTTGAATGAAATAGTGGGAGGTACATTTAATAAAAGACCTTATTAAATGTTTTAAATTTAATACTTACTTTGCATATTTCTGTCGTAGATAACCAATGGCTAATACATCAAATAACTTATCATTACGATCGGTCCTTGAGAAGGATAAACTGAATGGGACAAACTTCCTGGACTGGTACAGGAATTTGAGGATAGTCCTCAAACATGAGCGCAAAATGTATGTCCTAGAGGAACTTGTTCCTCAAGAACCTAAAGTTACTGGCCCTGTAATGTCCCAAATTTTCAATTCTATTATTTGAATGTTTAATTTCTGAGGCTGTAGAAACGAAGAGCATGATTGAATTAGCCTGGTGGGTGAATCTCAAGTTGAAAGGAGTTAAGCGCAAGGTAAACGAAATTTTGAAGGAAAACAGATAGTAGGGAAAGAATTAATTTCCCTAAATAGTATGAATGATCAGAGGAGGTTAAAAAACCCTAAAAAAGGAAGTTGTCTAAGTCTGATAGTGTAAGGAATTTTAAACAGACAGAAACCTTATGGACTAATTTGCAAAAGTGCAGAATCGGGTGTGGTTAAAGTGAAAATAATCAAGAATTTGGGATCTAATATGAATAACCAAGAATTTGGAGTGTAATATGTGAATTTAATTAGTGTGACCAATGGATTTATGACAAGTGTCATTATTAGAAAAATAATGGCAAGAATAGCCTTAATAATTGGTGCCAAAGGACTAAAATACCCTTGGGAATATCAAAAAAAACCAAAATGCCCCTAGAGCTTCATGAAAACTCTCCTCTCTTCTCCACTTTTCTAAAAGCTGCAGAAAATCTCCATGAAAGCTCCAAAACATGCAGGAGAGAGAGAGAAAGAGAGAGAAAGTTTCTTTTGAGTTTTTCACCCAAAAATACCAAGATTCAAGCTAAGGTGTAGAAGGGAAAATTTCTCCTCTCATCAAGCTCTATCTATTGGTGTCTCTAGATTGAAGAAAAGCCCAAGTTTGATCAAGTTTGGGGAGCTCCAAGTGAGGATTTTCAAGTTGCACCAAGAGGTAAAAATGTTTTCCTCTAAAAGCTCTTTAATGTACTCTTCTTAGTTTCTTGAAATCTTGAGGTTGGTGTGGTCAAGGGTGATTGAACATGGAGTTTAGGATGATTGAGTATGTTTAATGGTGTTTTAGATGTTGTTATGTTAAGCTATGGCTTTGGTTTGGTGTAAAAATAGTAAGAAACCATGATGTACACACTTGGGTTTTAAAGGCATAATGGTGCATGTGTAGAGTTGGCATGATATGTTTGGAACTTGGCTAAAATGATGAAGTTAGAATAATTTCTATGAAGCTTAAAGCCTATGGAAGATGAAACTTTGAGTTGTGAAGGTGTTTGTGTGCATTTTTCCCTTTTGAGAAGCTAAAACCATAATATGAAAAAGAAGGAAGGAAGGAGTTTTAGCTGTTTAATGTGTTTTCGGAGGATCAGTGATGTACACGGGGTAGAACACGGCCCGTGTTGTACCCCGTGTTCTTCGTTAAAGGCTGATCAGTGTGCTACACAGGGTGCAACATTCCCCGTGTTTACCTCAGGACTGAAGGGCAGTAAGGTACACGGGGTAGAACACGTCCCGTGTTCACCCCCGTGTTCTTTGTCGAGTAACCCAGTGAAGCCTCGAAGTGATCTAGTAAGGAACACAGCCCTGAACACGAGGTATGGGACCCCCATGTTCTTTGTTAAGTGAACTTTTTGGTTTGATTTCTTCATGTTTTGCATGGCTTTATCCCTAGATCCTTTTTTAATGTTCATATGTGTCATTTCAAGGCTTGAAAGCAAAGTATAGAGCATCTAAGTATGCATTTAATTAAGTGGAGAAAGTAAAGAATACATGAGGATTAGGAAAAGTGATGATGTTCTAATAAGAAACTATGATGTGTATTTGTATAGACTGAGGAGTGCCAACTTGGAAAGGCAAGAGGAAGTGTGAAGAAGTTTTTAAATGAGAGCAAAGGGAACATCACATTGGAAGCTTGTAAAAGGTAGCTAGCTTTATCCTTAAGCCTCGCTTTTTTTTATTTATTTAAATGATTCTCTATATTTTATGCCATTGTACGGAATGTGTATGAAATTGCTGTGTGCGGTACCTATGGCTCGATACCTCGGGAAGACAGTGTGATACTGTGTTAGGCCTTTGGCTCGAGTACCCCGGGAAGACAACGTGATGCTGTATATAGGCCTTGGTACGATTATTTGTGATGACCATCTAGATATTGATAAGAGTCCTTGAATGGGCATGATGTTTGCTGTGTGCAGTGCATATTTCTTACAATGGTATGATATTGAATATGATGACAAATGATTAAGTGATTTCGAAATGGATGTTTTATTTGCTTAAGGATCTGGAATGGCTTGAAATGTTTTTATGGCAATAGCTAGCTACTGGGAAACTTTGTTTCTTATGTTTTCTGTATTGTGACTAACCATTCCAGGTGATGCTTCCAAAGGCTCTCATGATAAAGGGCAATGATGTCCGAAGTTGTAAATAATTGTATAGTTGGTGATATTGTATATGATGGATGTATCTTTTATAAATTGAACTTTTGTATAATTATATTACTCTTGTTCATGTTGTATGAAATACAGAAATTTGAGATATTTCGTATTAGCTTGAGGTAGATGGCGAAAGAGTGCGTAATAATCATCTAGTAATTGAGGAATAAGGTGTTAATAAGTAAGGGAGTTATAGCCCCTCGAGCTTAAAAGGATGGTTATAAGAAGCATCATGATGATGCATTAGATGTCGGTTGTCTCATGTTAGCTACCATGGACTCTGAGCTTCAGAAGCAACATGAGAACATGGAAGCTTATGACATGCTTAAGCATCTTAAGAAGCTTTATGAAGGCCAAGCTCGGCATTAGAGGTTTGAGGTGACAAAAGCCTTGTTTTAGTGCAAACTGACATAAGGAAATCCTGTTAGGCCTCATGTACTTAAAATGATTAGGTATGTTAAGAACTTTAAGAGATTGGGTGCTCCACTAGGTCAAGAGTTGGCCACTGACTTAATTCTGCAATCATTGCCACAAAGTTATGGTCAATTTATCATGAATTACAACATGAATGAAATTGACAAACCACTGCCAGAATTGTTAAGCATGTTAAGAACTGCTGAACAAAATTTGCAAAAGACTAAGCCTAATACCATAATGATGGTTCAAAAAGGCAAAGGCAAAGGAAAAGGCAAAGGCAAAAATAAGAAGGATTCCAAATCCAAAGGCCCAAGTCTAAATCCTCTACATTGAAACCAAAAGAGGGTGTGGCTAAGGAAGGGACATACTTCCATTGCGGTCAAACCAAACATTAGAAAAGAAACTATAAGGTATATCTGGAAGATTTGAAAAAGAAGAAGGGAAGTGAGACTTCCGCTTCAGGTATCTATGTTATAGAAATTAATGTTTCAACTTCTACATCTTGGGTATTAGATACCGGATACGGTTCTCACATTTGTACAAATGTGCAGGAATTACAAAGGAGTAGGACTCTAGCTAAAGGCGAAGTGGACCTACAAGTTGGCAATGGAGCAAGAGTTGTTGCGCTAGCTGTAGGGACATATTATCTATCTTTACCTTCTGGTTTAGTAATAGAATTAGAGGATTGTTATTTTGTGCCTGCTATCAGCAGGAATATTATTTCTGTTTCTTGTTTGGACAAGAAAGGTTTTTCATTTATAATAAAGGACAAAAGTTGTTCAGTTTATTTAAATGAAATGTTTTACTGCAGTGCACAAATGTTCAATGGGCTCTATATTCTTGATCTTGAAATGCCTATCTATAACATAAACACTAAGCGATTTAAATCAAATGATTTAAATCCAATCCATCTCTGGCATTGTCGTTTGGGTCATATAAATGAGAAGCGCATATCCAAGCTCCATAAAGATAAATTCTTGGATTCATTTGATTTTGAATCATGTGAAATATGCGAATCTTGTTTGCTAGGAAAAATGACTAAAACACCATTCACTGGACATAGTGAAAGGGCTAATGATCTATTAAGTCACATACATACTGATGTATGTGGGCCTATTAGTTCACCTGCTAGAGGAGGTTTCCAGTACTTCATTACTTTTACTGATGATTTTAGTAGATATGGATATGTGTATCTTATGAAACACAAATCAGAATCCTTTGAAAAGTTCAACGAATTCAAGAATGAAGTACAAAACTAACTTGCTAAAAGTATTAAAACACTTCGATCAGATCAAGGTGGAGAATACTTAAGCCAAGAATTTGATGACTATCTAAAGGAGTGTGATATAGTATCACAACTCACTCCACCTGGAACGTCACAATGGAATGGTGTTTTAGAAAGGAGGAATCGTACCTTGTTAGATATGGTACAATCTATGATGAGTCATATAGATCTTCCAATTTCCTTTTAGGGGCATTCTCTAGAGACAGCTGCTTTTACGCTCAACCGTGTTTCCTCTAAAACGGTTCAAAAGACTCCATATGAGATATGGACTGGGAAACGTCCCAGCTTGTCTTTTATAGAGATTTGGGGTTGCGAGGCCTATGTAAAACGTCAAGTTTCTGATAAGCTTGGACCTAAATCGGACAAGTGCTACTTTGTAGGGTATCCTAAGGAAACTAAGGGATACTATTTCTATAATCCTAGTGAAGGCAAAGTGTTTATTGCATGAACTGGTATTTTTCTGGAAAGAGAATTTATCTCTAAGAAAAACTGTAGGAGGAAAGTAAAAATTGAAGAAGTGCGAGACTCACAAAGTAATACTGAACCTATAATAGAGCTTGAAAAAAGACCACAAGATGTTGTGGGTCAAGAACTAGCTCAAGTAACACAAGACCCATGTAAGTCTGGTAGGATACGCCATGAGCCCAAGAGATATGGATTTCTTATTACTCAAAATGGCGATATTTTACTCATGGATCAAGATGAGCCTACAACTTACTAAGAAGCTATAAAAGGGCCAGACTCTAAGAAGTGGCTTGAGGCCTTGAAATTTGAGATGGATTCCATGTATACTAACCAAGTATGGACTTTGGTTGATCCACCTAAAGGGGTAAAACCCATTGGGTGCAAATGGGTTTTCAAGAAGAAAACCGACATGGATGGTAATGTGCAAACCTTTAAGGGACAATTAGTTGCAAAAGGTTATAGACAAGTTCATGGTATAGACTATAATGAGACTTATTCCCCAGTTGTCATGCTTAAATCCATCCGGATTTTGCTTGCTATTACAGCTTTTTATGATTAGGAAATCTGGCAAATGGATGTCAAAACTACTTTTTTTAATGGAAAGCTCCTCGAGGATGTGTACATGACACAGCTCGAGGGTTTTGTCATTCCTGAAACTGCTAGAAAGGTATGTAAGTTACAACGATCCATTTATGGATTAAAGCAAGCTTCATAGAGTTGGAATCTTTGTTTTGATGAGGCAATCAAAGAATTTGGTTTCATAAAAAATGAAGATGAATCTTGTGTTTACAAAAGGGTTAGTGGGAGCACAATTATTTTTCTTATATTGTATGTGGATGACATACTACTCATCGGAAATGATATCCCTACACTGCAAACAGTAAAGACTTGATTAGGGAATTGTTTCTCGATGAAAGACTTAGGTGAAGCTGCCTATATACTAGGTATTAAGATCTATAGAGATAGATCAAGAAAATTCCTTGACCTAAGTCAGAGTACATACATAAATAAAGTGTTAAAAAGGTTTAACACGCAAGAATCTAAAAGAGGATTTTTGCCTATGTCGCATGGCATAAATTTGTCCAAAGCTCAGTGTCCTTCGACACAAGATGAGAAGGACCGCATGAATAAGATACCATATGCATCAGCAATTGGATCTATCATGTATGCTATGATATGTACTCGTCCTGATGTCTCGTATGCTTTAAGCATGGCGAGCAGGTACCAGTCAAATCCAGGTGAACCTCACTAGACTGCTGTTAAGAATATCCTTAAGTACTTAAGAAGGACTAAGGATTCATTCTTAATATATGGAGGAGAGGAAGAACTTGTTGTAAAAGGTTACACTGATGCCAGTTTCCAATTCGACAAGGATGACTTTAGATCGCAGTTAGGTTATATATTTAGCCTAAATGGTGGTGCTGTGTGTTGGAAAAGTTCAAAGCAAGAAACAGTGGCCGACTCTACTACAGAGGCTGAGTATATTGCTGCATTTGATGCATCAAAAGAGGTTGTTTGGATCAAAAAGTTCATTACTGAACTTGGCGTTGTTCCTAGCATTGCAAACCTAGTGGATCTCTATTGTGACAACAATGAAGCCATTGCACAAGTCAAGGAACCCAGATCTCACCAGCGATCCAAACATATACTTAGGTGCTTCCATCTCATTTGAGAAATCATCGATAGATGAGATGTGAAGATATGCAAAGTACCAACTGATGATAATATCGCCAACCCACTGACAAAGCCTTTAGCGCAGAAAAAGCATAATGGTCATACTATGTCACTTGGTATTAGATACATGAGTGATTAGCTCTAGTCCAAGTGGGAGATCGTTAGTGTATGTCCTAGAACCAATCATATAGATGATTGAAGTTATACATAATGTATTATGTTTTATTTTAGACAATTTAATTATTATATTTTATTTTTATAATTTTATTATTATTATGCGTAATTTAAAACTTAATATAATAATTATCCTTGGAATAGCTTTGCTATTCCTAAAATGCCCCTAGTTAAGTATTATTACGAAAAGGATAGTAATAATACATCGAGACTAGCATGTATAGTGACTGATGATTACAAATCATAGATATGTGATATCAAGTCAATACATGAGTACATTACTAGTGAACAATGTATTGGACTGACCCACTATGAAAATATTACATTGATAGACGTGTCATAAGTTATTCTCATATGATCACAAATATACATAAACCTTTAACCTGAAGTCACTACGATTTCCTACATGAGGAATTACTCACTTTAATATTGTCCTATGTCATCTTTAATCAAGATGACAAGTAAGGTATTGATTGGGTGTGTCATAAATCGTGCAGAGGGAAATGAGTGATGTAGATGGAATTTTGTTACTCTTGTGTAAAAGAGAAATATTCTTTGACCTTTTGATTGAGTGAGACTTAGAAATGCATGGCCATGCTCAATTGAATTAATATATGATATTAATCATTTATTTTAAGTCTACTCAGTATCAAGAAATATAAATTGAACATTGACGAGGATGACACATTCCATGCCTCCAGTTCAATTTGGATATTATTACAAAAGGGTTATGATGCAAAATGTTGATAATGTATTAAATGGATGTCGAATCACAGACATTCTTACTACTTGAATAGCAGTGATGTATTGCTAGATACTGCTTACTATCTATGGCTTAATAATGAGTCATTGTCAACGTAGTAAGAACCTACAAGATCACATAAAAGGAGAAGGAATAAGACAATAATTAATTGGACTTTAATTATATTAATATCCAATTAATTAGACTTATTTTAGTGCATATATATATTATTAAGAATAATAAATTCACATAATATATATATTATGTGATATTATTTGATATTAAAGTAATATCAAATAATTACGTTATCAGATATTAGATAAATATATTATGAGATAATATTATTTTGATATTTGATAACTATATGCAATTATCTAATATTAAGATATTTATATTATGAGATAATATTATCTAATGTTAGATAATTAATAGATAAGTCATATCTCTCCTCATTATCTCTAGGATAAGGATAAAATGAGTTGTTAAGTATGATTAGGATTTTGGAAGCATTATCTTAGTAGGATTAGAATTGTGGCTTGCCTAAGTTCTATAAAAGGGGGTTTGAGGGCAGCATATTATAGACACGCTCATAAACTTCTTAAAATCCAAAATCACTCAAAAACATCAAAATCCTAATTCTTAGAGAGAGAAACGTATCCTAACAGATTCGTGGAGAGCGAAAGGTCGTTGTTCACTCCGTGTGGATACCATAGAGACGTTGTACCTTCCAACCAGCATTTGATTCATCCGCTCTCAAGTTTTGATCAATAGAAACACGAGTGCTCAATAGGTAAAACCCTAATCATTGATTTATGCTTTTTGCATAGATCCTAGGTAGAATTCGGATCAAAATTTTGAAATTACGCTGCATGTAATAATCCGAATTCCTAACAGCACCCTCCTATTTCCCTATAATCTGGAGCAGTGGCCTTACAGAACTCTCTGTACAGATAGGCCAGGCAGGCAAATCCCCAACTATACGTCCCAGCCTCTTGGAAGTCTCCGAGCAAAAGTAAGTGCATGAGGTGGACATACGTGCCGGAGTGGTCGGGAAATAACGTCCCACCAATGAGACGTAAAATGTAAGCACGGGTGAATCTTTGTACTATCACCTTATCCGCATCATCTGAAAGATGAGTGAAATGCCTCTCCAACTAACTTATCCTCAATCGCCCCTCTAATGATATTCTCGTCCACCGGTAACTACAATCCCAGATACTTCTCTATTAGGCCTCCCCATCCCCACACAATGGGGCCCGTCACTGCTTGATCGTTAATGGGTAAGCCGAGCTGAAAAGCAACATCCTGCAATGTAATAGTGGTCTCCCCCTACGGCATGTTAAAAGTGTGTGTCTCCGGCCTCCACCACTCTACAAAAGCACTAATCAACTGATGGTCAATCGAAACAAACTCGCACATCACCAGGTCGTAAAAGCCTGCCTGTCATAACAAGGGGACAATTAACTCTGGTGGTTGCTGGTGATGGTAGTGATGAGCTCGTCGAATCCTCAGCACACGATCAGGCTACAAAAAAAATTATTGCATTTGACAATATGGAAAAGTATAACCAAATTTAAGATCTAACTATTTGCATACATGGTCTGCCCAAATCAACTGAGATATGTGTGAGTCTTGAGCCGTCAGAAGTGAATGATCCCATGGTCCAAGATTGACGCGTCGGGATGTGGATGCCATCTACCATTAACTGAATTGCATTAGGCTCGAATTTAAACACACACTAATATAACATATGTGTGCAATTTATCTACAAAGATCCACACAAGAATTTATAGCACTTGGACGATTGAAGTAATTTGTTAACATTACTAGTCATGGGGTCACATATATAACTATAATGGTTTACAATTTTACAACAATCAAACGAATCACATCATCCGAGCATTACACTTATGACATTGATTAACATACTTCGTAATATATTTGTAAAAGTAAAAATCAATATTAACGTGAAGAAGGGCCTTCATCTCCATTCAGAAGTGGGCAGCGCCTACGATTATGACCTTCTATCTTACAAAGACCACATTTTTGCCTGACACCACTCTCTTGAGGCTAATCCATCTCATTCCCGATCTGTGTCGACTTCGATCTTCCCTTTTCACACAATCTTCCATAATTTGGAACCAGGATAGGAAATAGTGGTAAGTTATTCCATTGCGACCACTCCCTGATCGGCCACCACTCAAATTTGTAACAATCAAGTAGGGTGTCAAGTCTGTATACAAGATTGACATATAGTTCCCACGATATGTTGACTGAGGTACAAGTAGCAATAATATGAGCACAAGGATACCTATATGCTTGGAATTGTCCACATTCACATTGGTCTTTGTTTAATAGCACTTGGACGACCTTTCCACAGGATCCCCTAGCCATATCAGAGTCCTCCACCACTTCAAACCTAGTTCCTTGTCTATTATACGCACGAACGTGGTAAGAGGAAGCACATGATTGGATAGTCGCAAGCTCCTGTCTGAATCTGCTTGCATATATGTGACCTTGTTGTAGTTCAGCATGTGCTTTTTTTGCCCTTTCCACAAAGTACTTGACACATCTATAATATGTTTATTGAACAAGGCTTGTGATTGATAGCTTCCTTATTCCTTTGAAGAGGCCATTAATGCATTCTACTATATTAATCGTCATATGACTGTATCTTCTTCCTTCATCATAAGCAAGTGTCCACTTCTCCATCGGAATAGCAGTCAATTTCTTGTGGATCTCCTCATTGACTTTGCTTAAGTTATCCAATCTCTCCATAACCTTTTCTCGATTTGGCTCATAGGCTGAACACAAGGAAATAAATAGTTTAGCCGGGTTGAACTACCAGATAGAAAAATTTACAGATCAAAGGTTCAACAAAAAAGTTATGATATAAGGCATACCAATCTTAAGGACAGCTTTCTTGACATTGTCATCCTTGCATTTCTTGTGAACGTTGCTGGCAATATGTCTGATATAATACTGATGAAAAGCATGAGGATGCTGCCATCCTAGACCTTTGTTGGCTACAGCATCTTTTATAGCTCGGTGTCGATCTGATATCAAGCATATTCCTTGTTGGTTCGTAACATTTACCCATAATAATGCCAAAAACTAACTCTAGTTTTCATAATTCTCCTTTTTAACAATGGCAAAGGCAAAAGGTACGGGAGATTTGTTACCGTCCTGTGTAGCAGCAATTAACAGCACACCTCTGTACTTGCTATACAGAAATGTTCCATCAGCTTGTATGAATTGCTTGCAGTAGGGAAATGCGGCAATACATGGCTTGAAAGCCTAGAAAACTCGGTTGAAAATATGTTTTTATGGATCAACACGGTTATAAATTGTGACGAATTCTTCTGACTCCAACTTGAACAGAACTTGGTCACAATAGCCTAAAATGTCCAACCATTTGGGGAGCACTTCATATGATTTATCCCAATCTCCATACACCTTGACAATTGCCTTCTGTTTTGCCTTCCATGCTTTTCTGTACGAAATCTTATACCCATACATGCCTTCCACCCTCTCTTGTATAAGCAAGATTGGGACATCTTGCTTCACCTTAATCATCTCCAGTATCAAGGAACTGATATACTCGGAGTTAAAAGACTTGTGATCTTGTGTTAAACTAGCATTTACACACGTGTGAGGCCCTGAAAATCTAGTTATTGTCCAAGTGTTAGAATTCTTCAAATTAATCACTTTAAGGCAGAATTTGCATTCATCCCCATAATTATCACACTTCACACTCAATCTTCTAGTATCCGATTCCTCCACGTAATAACTATGATGCCTTATGATGTGGTAATGCTTGGTTGCAGCAATCAATGCCTCCTTGCAATCAAACTCTTATCCAATATGTAAGTCCTCCATGCCATAGTCATAGCTTGGTTTCATTATTTTCGGAAATTCATTAGCATTCCTTACGGCATCCCAATCAATGTAAGAGAAGACAGCAGCTTGAGGGACACCACATGATGTCTGTGGAGCATTGTCACTTCTCACACACCGAGCTACAACACTATCATCATGTGTAGTTGCACGTTCTTCATAATCAGTGTCACGATCATCACCGCTACTGCAAGACACCTCATCGTCTTCAAAACCAGACTCAAGGTGGGCATCCATGATTATAGGATCAGTGGATTCTTCCTCTACGATCGGTAAGGTACTTGTTGAACCCATCATAGTATGTGATACATTTTTTGGGAAAACACCTGCCACAAATGAGTCCAATACAGGAGTATAACTATTAGAAATGTGGAACTCAATTCCATCCGTGTAAGAAGGGCCTTCTCGCACCATCAAACAACTAGTACTGACATGAACCGTTGGATCTACGGGTGGTCTAATTGTTGGTACTCTTTCTTGTGAATCAAGGTTGATAGCATGTAGTTCGGATGTGATCACCTCCACGTACAATTCCATTGTTATCATTGTCGGATGTTATTCATAACTTGCTATGGCACATACCAAGTCTTCATCGTCGTCCAATTCGTATGCCATATATTGAGCCTCTGTTTGATGCTGTGGAAACCTATAAATAATTCTCCCAACAGCTTTATTTTGGGCAAGCTTCAGTCGAGCATGAATTTTCTCTCGCAAAATGTCCATGGTGCTGCATCCTTTCAATTTCAATGCCTTTGGGGGAGGTCCATCGTACATTACCCCCATTGGTCCCTTAATCATTATACCATTTGAATATACAAAATTAATTAAACTTTTCTTCATCTTGTTACTTTTAACTACAAAACATTCATTGTACCCTCACAACTGACACATATTATTATATACAATTTTTATATTTATAAACGAATGAACTAATATTTAATATTACAAGTAAAAATGAACGATATGTATTACTATTTTTGTAAGGTATATATTTAATAGTATATAATAATTTACCCGTACAGGACAAACCCATTTTGACCTTTACAGGCCCACATTTTTTTCCAACATATATATTGCTATTTTTATACTTATTCGTAGTTTTTCATACTTCATAAATTTTTAATGTTCATTCGCAAGTGTGATATAAACAATTTAATTATAATTCTTCTTTTTTTGCATAATTTCTGATGTAATATAAATAAATTATTAAAAATAAATAAATTTATATTTGAAACAACAATTTCAATTTTGACTTACTTAAACACAATTGAAAAAAGTTTAATTTTTAAATATGATTGCTTGTGTGTATTTTTTTTCCATCATGATTAAATTATCAATTATGGCAATATAATTTACTTCTATTTGATAACTATATTATGTTCAAGTCCAGATTGTTTATTTTAAAATTATTATTAAATTGATTAATTCTTTTTAATACAATACATTTAACATTGCATAACAATTTTTCATATATAACAAACATATCATATAATATGATAATTTTTTCCAGCTAAATAAATGTTATTTTTTTTAAAACCTATATAATGTTTGGCTATATAATCTTATTTATATTTTAATTTATCTTTTTCAATTATCATTTTTTTGTTTATTGGGTATAAATTATATTTATTAAATTAATTAACTATTTTAATACACTACATTTATTATTTTCATGATAATTTTTTTCCTTCACACCTATTACTAAATAGCAACCGAAAATATTTACATATTACTGTTTGTATATTTTTATGATTAGAATCATGAATTCTTTTTTACATACACTGAGTTCGTCTAATACTTATATTGCAGCACCTTTTTATATATTTTAATACTTTCAGAATAAACTTATATATAGTATAATTTTTTCTTTACGTTTATTATTCTTACATTTTTAATATCTACTATTTAAATAAAAAAATATTCATATTTTCAATAATATTATCCTAATTTTGAAAGCTTCTGTTTACATCCATATATCCTAAAATTTTATTTTTATTACTTCTCTTATTATATATTAAAATTTCACATGAAAAAATTCTCTAAATATAATTTCCACCTATGTCCTAAATCCTATTTTAGGACATCTTTCCTTATCTTGTTTGTTCTTCTTTTAATAGCACAACCTATCATAGTACAAATAAGTTTCTATAAATTTTTCATAAATCATAATTTCACATCATAAATCATAACAATCAATATAAAATAAAAATACTCATATTATTTATATCATAATATTCTAAACAAATTTCTCTACCACTATAAAAGATATTTTCATAATGACTAATAAAAATTATAATATAATTATAAAATTTATAAAAATACTAACCGGTAAGTATTAGGAAAAGCAAACAGAAAAGAGCCTTTGCATGAAAGTAAAAATTGTTAGATATTTTAATAACTTTTATCTCTAAGTAAAAATTGTTAGATATTATTGTATCATTAAAAAAATTATGCAAAAATCAAGCTAAATTAAATATATTTTACAAGATAATATATAAAAGGAACAAAAATAATAACATAGATAAAATTTTATTGATGTGTATTTAATTTTAAATATAGTGCTTAAAATTTAATATCAAGAAAATATTAATAAATTTTAAAAGAGAATTAATTTTTATTTTTAAATACTTTTATTAAAACTAGAATATATAAATAATTAATTCAATTAATGCTTTTCATAACATTAATTTTTTTAAAATTATTTTAAGATAAAAATAAAATATGTTATATTATGTCAATGTTATGTAATTATCCTAATATTTAAACCATAAATAATATGAGTAAATATAAAAAAATTATAACAAAATAAATTAAAAAAGAAGAAATATTATGTGAAAGGTAAAGTAATAAGTGTTAAAAATGAAATATATAATCAATTAATTTTATTAAATAATATATTTTATTATTAAAAATAAGTTTATGTTAAAAATAAAATAAATTGCATTATATTTATATTATTCAATATATTACATTTGAACTTTTAATAGAATGATTGAAAAAAGAAAGAAGAAAACATTAAACAAAGTAGATGAAATGAAGAAAAAAATGTATGAACTATAGATCCTTGGAGAAATCTTAGTTGATGTATTTTAAATTTAAAACATAATATTTAAAAATTATTATTAACAAAAAATTGAAAAAATTTATATAAATAAAATTTAATTTAATTACTAAGTATTTTTTTTAAAATAAAATATGAGATTAATTAATTTTATTAATAAAATGTATACTAAAGCTTTAATTTATTTAAAATATTAAAATAAGCTAAAAATAAAATATAACTTATTATTATTATATATATATATATATATATATATATATATATATATATATATATTAATTAATGATGTTAATGTTTAAATTATAAACAATATGAGTAGATATAAAAAGAATACAATAGAGTAAATAAGAAATAAATAATACGTAAGGTATAAAGTAATAAAAAATAGAATGTATAATAAATTAATTAATTAAATTAAATATATAATTTATATAGAATACATTTATAATCAAAAAATTAATATATTTTACTGCTAAAAAATATTAGTGTATATAGTTTAAATACCATGAGTTAACCAAAAAGAATAAGAAAAATGTACAATAAAAAAAATAAAATAAAGAGAAATAATACATAAGATATCAAGTCTTTACAAAATTTCTTCAATTGATATTTATTTATTTTGACATATATTACTTCAAAATTAATATAAAGATATTGATCAATAGGACAATATATTCTTATAATAATCAACATAAAATAAAAATAATTTTATTTTTATCATATCCTATATCCTAAAAAATTTTATATTTAAAAAATATCTAAATATAATTTTTACCTAAATCTTAAATTTTATTCTAAGACACTTTTCTTTATCCCCTTTATTCTTCTTTTAACATCACAAACTATCACAATTCATATAAATTTTTACAATTTTTTTCTAAATCTTTGATCATAAATTTACATCATAAATCATAATAATCAACATAAAATAAAAAATTTCTCTACCACTGTAAAATATATTCTCATAATAACTAATAAAAATTATAATATAAATACAGAAATTATAAAAATACTAACCGGTAAAAAGAAGGAAGAGCAAGGAAAGAAGAGCAGATCTACTGTTAATGAAATCCAAGGAAGAAAATATTTCCGGATGAAATGTACAGAAGTAAGAAAGGATGAAGATTTGTGAGTAGGAAAATGAGAAATGGTATGAATAAGAAGAGCTGCGAACGGCAAAGGGCAAGGTGCGAATGGAGAAGAGTGGAGGGGGGAGGGTTTATAAAGAGTGGGAGGCACCATTGCATTTGGCGCTCTCTAAAATTTTAAACCTAATGGTGCCAACTTGAATGGTGCCTCCAAAGTTGGGAAATTCACAATGGCGTTGCCTTCAACTATGAGATGCCATTCAATCTGGTGCCCTCCAGTGCAAAGGCGCCACATTGTCTGGCGCCTTGCCATGCTACACACGCCATTTTGAATGGCGCCATGTGTATTTTGGTAATAAGTTTCAAAATCACGGTAAAACAGAAATAAGTTTATATAAAAATCATATATTGGTGCTTTTGCCGTACTAGGACTACACTTTAATATGGATTTTAGAAAGGTGCAGCTTATGTTGGACAACTAATATAATAATACATCAGTACATTATTAAATTTAACTACATATGAATTTAAGAATCTTTTAGGATATATTAATATATTAATAATTAAATTTGATAATTAAATTTGATGGTATATTACTATATCATAAATTTTCTCTTAAAAAAATTATTTTAATACATATATTTGCCAATTTTGTGAAAATTTTTTATATTTCTTATCATTTTTATTAAACTTTACTGTTGTGTAAAATCAAGAAATTTATAAAATTTTTCTACATAATTTTCAATGAAAAATTATATTTTTTTAGTTAAAATACGTTACGCCTATACTATATCTTATGTGCAAAAAATTTCTTAATGTTTTGAAAGGTACTTATGTTTGGGATTTGAATCTTGGATGTTTTGTGTATTAAGTAAATTAATATACATATATATGTATATAATTTATGAAAGTAAATATAATTAATTTATATTTCCATCCTTAATTTCCCCTTGACCTTGATACCAAAATTGGAGAGGCCCAAGAGATGAGGAGAAAATTAAAATATGAAAGCAAGGAATGTAAAAGGACAATTATATGAATGCAAATGCAAATGTAAATGTATAAAATTTTAAATTTATTATTTGAGAAGATAGCTTATAATGGAAATTGCAAAGGGAGAGGGAATTCAAGCCTTAATGTTGGAAAACTAAAATCACGAGTTAACATTTGAGGAAAATCTATTTATAGGAAAATTTATGTCTGCTACAGTAATTATTATAGTGACCTGTGCTATAGTATCTACAAATAATTTGACAATTTTACATTAAGAATTATGACTTCTACACTGATTTATGCTGATGTGCTTGACTTACCTTTACTAACTTCTTTTTATGGTAATTTGCTTTTGCCTAAAGCTTTAACATTGAAAGAATCCTTGCCATCTTTTGGCAAAAGCTTCTAGATTTGAATTTCATTTGAATATGATTTTACATCTAGATTTGAATTTCATTTGAATTTTTTTAAAAAGCTAATAGTCACTTAGATTTATTCTGTGACAATCATCTTTATTAGATTAAGTATATTCTTCAATCTCTCTTGAGACATTGGAGGAGCAAGACTTTACAATGTTTTCATTTTTAAGTTGTTAAAGAATATCTTGAAGTTTTGAGATATAATTGTAATTGTTAAGCACTTCATAAAAATATTGGAATTTTCTTTTATTTCAATACAAAGAATAAATAAAGATAAAATAATAACTAAAATAAATTTAATATTTTAGCAGGTTTAAGAGGAAGATTTTAGAAGAATTAAGTGAGGAAATGTGAATAAAATACAAAAGGTTAAGATTGGAAGTTACTATTAGTGAATATATAAGTATAGAAGAGATTTAAAAAATATTTTCAAAATTACTTTTGTCAATATTCCTTATTTTTGGTTCAAACTAGCCATTCCCCCATTCATTCTTACTTATCTCTCACACTTTTAAAGGTATTGATCTTCACCAAATCCTTCTTGTAATAGAGGGAAGCTTTCTCCTTTATTGGATTTTCCTTCCACTTTTCCAAGGGTTTGTAAGGAATTTGCATATTTTGATTCAAATGTGGGGGAATCTTAATCCAAGAATTCCTTGGTTTTGGCATGATTAGGGTTAAAATAGGTTGAATCTACTTCCTAGCCTTCTTTTCTATATTGGGTGAGGAAATATTTCGAGTTAAATTTCATTGAATCAGAGGTTATGAGGTAATGAGCTTGAGTTTTAAAGTTTATATATGATATCGCTACTACAAAATTATAATTTCTTGTCAGTTGATAGATGTCAATCATAGGATAAATTGAACTATGTATAAATGTAATGGCATTTTTAAAATTATTAGGATAAATAAGATGACAATTTAATACAAATTGACATTTATAGTTAATTGGTGGTACTTTTGAAATTTAAATAGAAACCTAAGATGAAGTGAAGTTAGGAAACCATTGTCCAAAAAGTCACATAGAAAGAAGAAAATATTCCACAATGGTTTTATTATTAACTAATATATAAAGGCATTTAAAAAGTTTTCTCAAACAATAAACTAGCATTTAATTATAATTGAGCAATCCTAAGATGTTATTTTTGATTTAATAATTGATGAATATGGTTTAGTTTATTGATTACATATTTCACATTTACTCTCTATTTAAAAATATCTTAACAATGCCTTATCCTTCATTATCTAACTCTAGTATATATTTAAGTTCAAAGAACATAACTCCTTCACTATTTCATTTAACAACTTTTAGAGACATTATAAAATCTAATCAATATCATCTAAAATGTGTAAAATGAAATGATAGAAGAGTTATGTTCCTTCTCATTAATTATAGGCCGATATTAGTAATAGAGGCAAATGTATTACTTAGATCTATGATTTATGAAATTTGATAGATGGCTACGAGAACTAGCACAAGTTTGGTAATAATAGTGAAAAACCTAAGTCCTCTTTTTTTTCCTTATGTAATATAGTTGTAAATTTGTATTTGTTGATATAATAATATATAAAATAAATAAAATTATAGAATAATTTTTCTTATATCATTGTCTTCTTTTTTATATTTTTTATATTCATATTTAATGTATTGATGTTTGTATCACTATAAGAAAAATATGTAAAATCTTAAATTTATGATGTTTAATAAAATTGATTAAACATTGTTTATTAATTTCAAAACTAGCCTTCTTTTTTCTTAAAAATTATGAAAAATTAATATATTTTAAAATGGAGTAAATCTCTCATCCTATTTATGCAACTTTCATGCTTTCTCACACTTGATCAATCTTCTAGGCAATTTGTAGAATTGTCACTTTGTTTTTCAATAGTTGAAGTAATTTTCTAAAACTTGACGTAGTATATAAGTTCATTAAAAACATATAGGAGAAAGGACATTGGTTACTTATTAAAATCAATGTTGTTTCTAAAAATTAAATTATTATTCCATGGTGGTTTTTTTTTTATCATAACTAATATCTAAATCTAACATAACAACCAACTAACATGTAATAAATATTTGCCAATCAATAATAAATATCTACTAATATAATAAACTATGTTTAAAATTCTTTAGTTAAATGATGTTGTTTATTTATAATGTTAATTTTTTAATTAGTAACTGATGTAGAATGTCCTATACTATCTATAAATTATATATTGATTTTATTTCGTCTTTCTATCCTCTTTTTTCATTTAGAGTTTTGTCCCATAGTTTCTCTTTCAGTCCATTTCATTTATGTGGCATAAGAGGACAATATAAGATCAATGTTACTTGATTATCAACTACGAGATGCAAGTTGGTATTCTTGGATGCAATTATTTGCAAGTCTTGCATCATTTATATGAAAATACTAGTATTAAGAAAGAGTAAGTATATAGATGTTTGTTGATAAGAAAATTTTATTTACAAGTTTTATATTATTTATATAAGGGCATACTTTATTAAAATTTACCATGGCCATGAAAATAAAGGAAAGGACTATTTCATGGATACTATGCAGGCATTTACTGTCATTATTTTTTTCAAAGTTATGAGATCAAATCATTAATTATAGTGTTATTATAAAATATTTACTAATCAATGTTAATATTGTTATTAGAATAATGATTTTTTATTGCATCTATTTTTAGACAAACGCAAAGATGTGGAAGTTCTAAAAAAATAAAAATAAATAAACCACATCAGTTATTTACTATAAAACTAACATGGTTATAATGGATGATATGACATAATTTATTTGACCAAATCAATGTATAAAGGCACATCACCCTCACCTAAGTCTAATAAATAGTGTTAGTAAGCATTTATCAAGGGCCACCTAACTTTAATAAATGATGATGGTAAGCATTTATCAAGGTTGACATTTTATGAGATATTAATACATGACATTAATTTTTTTTAATAATTAATGCATAAAGGATGATATACGACATTAGATTTTTATTAAAAATGAAGGTTTAAAATTTTGTAATCCATTTCTATCATCATGATGGTTCATTTGCAAGTCATGACCGTTCATTACTAGTTTGCATCTTGTGATAATTTATCAATAGTTTATACATTGTGATAATTTATCACTAATTTGTTCTTGACTTATAAATAAGACTTTTCTTGCCTATTTGAAATAATTATTAAGGTATCTATCTAAGGTGCTTGATTGGTTCATTTGCTATAAGTGTCTAACTATTTTTGTATCTTAGTGTGAGAATCAACATACTAATTGCTCTATATGTTGTGTTAGGTGTTGATATACATAGCAAGCAGCATTATTCTTGTACTGAAAAATAGGAACACTTAAATGCTCAAAGCAAATGATTAAACAAGCACCTTAATAGATATAAAATTGTGATATCAAACCTTAATGGGTTGCAAAGTGATGATAAACTATTATGAAATGAAGCAATATCTCTAATCTTGCATTGGTAAGGTTGAATATAATACAAGATTCTTGATGTTATTTTTTTTATTTTAATTTATTATCAATTCGCAACTATTTACATTACTTAAAGGTCTTGAAGCGGTATCCCATTTTGAAAAAATATGAAAATGATAAAATTAATTAGAAGTTGTAGTAAGAATAAGTAACATGCCTATTTTTGCATTGAATGGCTTGAATTCATTGTAAAAGTGGATGTGTTGCTTCTTCTCACTAGAATTTATCATTAATATACTATCCAAAACATAACTCTTAAGCCCTTAAGTAAGATAAAGGAATTATAAGAAAAGGCATCCCACTTTTTCTTTTTATCTAAAGTCTATTATTGTTGAAAATTATAGTTTCTTATTTATTGAATTGTTTAATTTATTGCTATTTGTATCTATATAATTGTAAAAGAAAAACATTTTTGTTTATAAAGTTTTTGCATCTATTATTGTTATATCATAGATTGTTCATTTAAAGTATTTTGTGTATTTATTGCTTTTGCTATTTATATTTGGATAATTATATAAGAAAAATGTGATTATTCAATGTAACAAATAGGTTTGTAAACAAAGTATTTTGGTTTATAAAAAATTAATGTTTAAACTTTTATAATTGAATAACATTGTTTACAATATAAGTCAATTTTTTTCTTAGGAATCAATGTTTAATATTACAATAATTCAAATCACAGGGTGTGAAATGAAAATAAAAAGAGTGAAGCCATGGCGTCCTTTGCAAATTTTATGGTGAAACCCTTCCAACCTCAAAATAATTATCTTTTTATGAAAGTATGCTTGCACTCCAACCTCAAGATGATTCTCTTCAATTTTTTTATTTATGCTTGCCAATTATTTTCTAATATTGAAGATTTGCTAGCCTATTAGTTAAATTGGGGAGTTAAGCATTTATTGAAAAAGCATAGAATGTAAACATAAAAAATATCTTAAGTTTTGTATTTTGTTCTTGCAACTTATTCTTTTTTTTAAACTTACATACATAATTGCTTAAGGCTTAATTGATATAGTATGTTAAAATATTTAGACAACATAGGTTCTATTTGAGAAATGCACATGAATAATTAACTAAACATATTCAGAAAAATGATATTTACAACAAATTATAAGGTAATTTTTTTTTATCATGATAAACATCTCCTTTATAGTAGTTGTAACACTCATATTTTTATTTTCTTACTTTGTTCCCTTACAGTTTGAAAATGTTCTAAATGTATGCTATTCAGTAATGTAAATCACTAGGTATTTCCTAATCTCATATCTAAATTATATGGAATTAATGTAAAAAAAATAAGGATATTTTGTTGTGAATTGCATATATTAAATTTGAGATTATGGATTGTAATTAAGATGAAATGTACATTACTTTTGATTCAATATAAGGTCTGTATGTCTTATAAAATCATAGTATTCTAATTTTAGGATTTCTAGGTGTATTTCAAATTACAAATAGTAGAATAGAAAGTGTCATGAGATGCTAAACATAATGGACAAAGTGTTGGGAATGGGTTCTTTTATGGGAGAATGTAATACAATTTCAATTATATGAATCACCAAAGTGGGATATCAAATATTCCACATCAATTAGCAAAATAACCTAATATGGAATTTACAATTTTTAATGATGGTATATAGATAAAATAAATGTTATTAAATGTGACCTATTACTAAATAATATGACTTATAACAAATTATAATGGTTTATTGGTTAGGGAATCAACATAATATTTATTTTCTATAATGGTTTTATAACTAATATTATAAAATATCTACCATAATATTTAGTAAAATAATGGTTCAAAACTGAGGTCTAATCCTTTAAACAATTGATGCAAATCTACAGTTCTATAGTAGTGAATATAAGATTTATGTTACACCTTTCATAAAATAAAAAAGATATATAATAATTAAATTATTTTTATATATGAAAACAATTATTTGATTATTGAGATAATTTTTAAAATGAAAGTTTTAGAGAGAACAATAGGATTTTTATGGTAGAATATTCGATAAAATGGTGAGAAATGGAGAAAATAAAACATTTAAAGATTGGTGTGTAGTTAGAAATAAATGTGTATGAAGGAAATTTAGGGAGTCTTTTTTCTAAATTTACCCTTCAACATTTGGTAAATCCCTAAATAAACCTTTAAAACCCTTATATAAAAACCCAATAACCTTAATTCCTATTCATCTTATTTCCAACAAACATTCCCTCCTACTTATCCTCCTTTACTATTTCTTTTCTTCAAGTGGATTTAGCAAGATCCAACTAAAAAATTGAAGTTATCATCTAAAATTCTTAGCCAAAAATGGTTACTTATTTTCATTTGAATCTTTTAGATGATTGTTTCATAGAATTTTGCTTTAAGTAAGGAAATTAGAGCTTTTGAGCACCCAAACCTTAAGGTTCTTGATTTCTTTTGATTAGGGCAAGTCAATTTTGAATTTAACATCTAATTATCTCTTCTATACTTAGGTAGTTAAGCAATTACCTAGTTTATGCTAGTACTGTATGATTTTAAGTTTGTTAGGATAAATCGATGAGTATTAATCACATGATGATTAATTAATGTAGAATCCAATTTATAATATGTTGTTCTTATTGGATTTAGGCTGAAAACCATTATTGATTCTTGATTTAGCATATGAATTGAGTTTGAGATGGTATGTATTGATACTTAGAAGTTAGAATGCCAAATGTACAATGAATTTATAGAAAAATCTATAGAATCATAGCTATAGTCAACTATGGCCTTGAGAGTTGCTCTTGGAGGCTTATAGTTGACTATAACTCCACTATACTAGAAAAATTACTCTTTAGAAGCTTATAATCAACTATATAGTTGATTATGACCTTTACAGTGGCTTTTTGTATCGATATAGTTGATTACGAGCACTAAATTTTTCCTTTGAATGTCCTTAGTCAATTATATAGTTGATTATTATGCTATTTTCCTATTTTTTTAATATTTTATGAAATCTTATGATTGTATAATGATACGTTATTCATATAACTACATATTTAGCATGTAGATGCAATTGTATTAGATATTTAATGCTAAAATCCAAGAATGAGATATTATTATGTTGAGAATTATGAAAAAGGGAGATGAAATCATTGAATTATATATGTACCTAGATTCAATAAATGTTTATGAATGGATAAAATTAGATTTGTGAAGGGATAAAGGATGATCGAGTTACAAAAAAGTTTATTTGCTTTTAGTTATAATTGAATTAATTTATTTTAATTTAAATCTCTTAAACTAGATGAGCTGTGTATTATCATTCTTATTATATATATAAGATTGTCAGTGTATGATTGTGATTGTCTAATGAGACTATGTGTGTAGACATAACAATCTAATAATTCAATATTTGCATGGAGTATCATGTTATAGGATAGGTAAAGTGACAACAATTAAGTTTTTAACCATATATAATATGTTTATCTCCTCATAAGGTAGACTGATTCTAGAATTTTTCCCCCAAAAAGGTATAAACACTTTCTTTCTTTCTTTCTTTCTTTCTTTATATAGAGTATGCAAAAGAATAGATATTAAACTTATGAAATGACATAAGTACATTTTAATTAATATACATTACCTTTGCTTACTTTATTGAGTTTTCTATGAAAAATCATTCTATTTCTTTTTTTTTCCTTTTTTTGTATAAAGGATCTTTCCTTTTAGTATTCAATTGCTATTTATTTGGATGAAATGGGTTTATGTGAGTATTTTAATGCTAAGGTAAGTCACTAGATGGTTAGAATAGATAGTGATTGTAATATCCCGAATTTTTAATTCTATTATTTGAATCTTTAATTTCTGAGGCTGTAGAAACGAAGAGCATGATTGAATTAGCTTAGTGGGTGAATCTTAAGTTGAAAGGGATTAAGTGTAGGGTAAACGAAATTTTTGAAGGAAAAGGATAGTAGGGAAAGAATTAATTTCCCTAAATAGTATGAATGATCAGAGGAGGTTGGAAAACCCTAAAAAGGAAAGTTGTCTAAGTCTGATAGTGTAAGGAATTTTAAATGGACAGAGACCCTATGGACTAAATTGCAAAAGTGCAGAATCGGGTGTGGTTAAAGTGAAATAACTAAGGAATTGGGATCTAATATGAATAACCAAGAGTTTTGGGGTGCAATATATGATTTTTATTAGTGTGACCAATGGATTTATGACAAGTGTCATTGTTAGAAAAATAATGGCAAGAATAGCCTTACTTTTGGTGAAAAAGGACTAAAATACCCTTGAGAATTTCAAAAAGGACCAAAATGCCCCTAGAAGCTTCACGAAAAGTCTTCTTTCTTCTCCATTTTTTCAAAAAGCTGCAGCACCTCCATGAAAGAAGCTTGAGACGTGCAGGAGAGAGAGAGAAAGTTTCTTTTGAGTTTTTCACCCAAAAATAGTGAGTTTTAAGCTTAGTGGTAGAAGGGAAAGTTGCTCCTCTCATAAAGCTCTATCCATTGGTGTGCTTAGAGTGAAGAAAAGCTCAAGTTTGATTAAGTTTGGGGAGCTCCAAGTGAGGATTTTCAAGTTGTTGCAAGAGGTAAAATTGTTCTCCTCTAAGAGCTCTTTAATGTACTCTTCTTAGTTTTCTTGAAATCTTGATGTTGGTGTGGTCAAAGGTGGTTGAACATGGAGTTTAGGATGATTTGAACATGTTTAATGGTATTTTAGATGTTGTTATGTTGATCTATGGCTTTGGTTTGGTGTAAAAATAGCAAGAAACATGATGTACACATTTGGGTTTTAGATTGGGTTTTAAAGGCATAATAGTGTATGTGTAGTGTTGGCATGATATGTTTAGAACTTGGCTAAATTGATGAAGTTAAATTAGTTTCTATGAATTTATGAAGCTTATGGAAGATGAAACTTTGAATTGTGAAAGTGTTTATGTGCATTTTTCCTTTTGAGAAGCCAAAACTATAGATATGAAAAAGAAGGAAGAAAGGAGTTTTAGCTGTTTAATGTGTTTTCGGAGGATCAGTAAAGTACACGGGGTAGAACACGGCTCGTGTTGTACCCCGTGTTCTTCGTCGAAGCTGATCAGTGTGTTACACGGGGTGCAACACTTCCCGTGTTTACCTCAGGACTGAAGGGCAGTAAGGTACACGGGGTAGAACACGGCCCGTGTTCACCCCCGTGTTCTTTGTCGAGTAGCCCAGAAATGAACCAGTAAGGAACACGGCCTTGAACACGGGGTATGGGACCCCCGTGTTCTTTGTTAAGTGAACTTTTTGGCTTGGTTTCTTCACGTTTTGCATGGTTTTGCCTTTGGATCCTTTTTTAATGTTCTTATGGGTCATTTCAAGGCTTGAAAGTAAAGTATAGAGCATCTAAGTATGCATTTAATTAAGTGGAGAAAGTAAAGAATACATGAGGATTAGGGAAAGTGATGATGTTCTAATAAGAAACTATGATGTGTATTTGTATAGACTAAGGAGTGACAACTTGCAAAGGCAAGAGGAAGTGTAAAGGAGTTTTTGGTGAGAGCAAAGGGAACATCACATTGGAAGCTTGTAAAAGGTAGCTAGCTTTATCCTTAAGCTCTGTTTTCTATTTACATGATTTTCGGTATATTTTGTCATTATATGGAATGTGTATGAAATAGCTGTGTGGTGTATACCCCGGGAAGACAGTGTGATACTGTGTGAGTAAGGCCTATGGCCCGAGTTTTCCCCGGGATGGTAATGAAAATTGCTGTGTGCGGTACCTATGGCCTTTAGAGTACCTCGGGAAGACAGTGTGATACTGTATGTGTAAGGCCTATGGCCCGAGTTTTCCCCGGGAAGACAGCGTGATGCTGTATATGAGGCCTAGGTACGATTATCTATGATGGCCATCTAGATATTGATTGATAAGAGCCCTTGAATGGGCATGATGTTTGCTGTGTGTGTAGTGCATATTTCTTACAATGGTCTGATATTGAATATGATGACAAATGATTAATTGATTTTGAAATGTACGTTTTACTTGCTTAAGGATCTGGAATGGCTCAATATATTTTTACAGTGATGGCTAGCTATTGGGAAACTCTATTTCTTATGTTTTTCTGTATTGTGACTAACCAATCCAGGTGATGCTTCCAGAAGCTCTCATGACAAAGAACAATAATGTTTTGAGATTGTGAATGTGATAAAAAAGAAATATGTCTATATAGTCGGTGATATTGTACATAATGGATGTACGTTTTGTAAATGGAACTCTTTTTGTATAGTTATATGACTTTTGCTCATGTGTATAAAGTACAGAAATTTGAGATATTCCGTATTAGCTTGAGGTAGATGGCGAATGAGTACGTATAATCATCTAGTAAATAAGGAATAAGGCGTTGATAAGTAAGGGAGTTACAGTGATACATGTATTTATTTCTTGTATAGTGGTTTTACATTCATATGCATTTTATTGTTATTAAGAAAGCTTATATCCATTTAACATTATAGCATCATAGCACATTTTTTAAAATTGCATTTTTTAGTAAGGACGGTAGAGGTTAGGGGTATAAATAGACTGGATCGAGTTAAGCTTTATCCTAAATAGGCCAAGCCTACTTTCTAAATTACTGGCCTGAACTTAGCCTATTAGTATGTATAAGGCCAAAATTTAGGCTCAGCCTGACTTCTTAAACAAGCATGACTAAGTCTATTTAGAAGCCTCCTTGTATAAATAGGCTTTCAAATTTGCTAATAAATTCAAACTTTTTTAAGACCCAAAATTATCTAATGGTGTAATTAGATATATATATATATATATATATATGTGTGTGTGTGTGTGTGTGTGTGTGTGTATTAAAATATTTATATTATTTATATGTATAATATATATTATATTATATTATATTATTTATAAATATATTTATAATTAAATGAGTCGGTTTGATAGGCCTATAGATTGAGCTTAAGGAAAAAAGTCAGTCATAAATAGGTCAATTTATTAACTTAAGCCTAACTTATTTAGATAAATAGTCAAATTAGACTAAAACTTAAGTAAGCTAGACCATAAGCCCTTAATAGGTCACTTGGCCTACTTGCACCTTTAGTAGAGGTTTCTAAGAGTCCTTACATTATGTTGGTTACATGCCTTGAGGTTGAGTCATGACAAATTTGGTATGAAAGTACAATTTAAGGTATAATAATGGGTTATATTTAAAAGCATGGTTTAGAGATTTCCAACTATTTGAGTGAATAGTGTGAAAAGTCGAGCTTCTAATAGTAAGCTAATGACTATCGAAAAAAGGGGTTTAATCATATTTATAGTTTTCTCCTTACATGCTATAATCTTTTTAGGCCACTTTTAAGTAGGGGAAGCTAAGATTATCCGAGTTAAGTAATTTTATCTAATTAAAAAGTTGAAACTATCATAGAATTAATATGGATTTATTGGGGAGGTGAATAGGCATGTATGATGAATTGTGATATTATGAGAAAAGATCCATTATCTAAACTAAGTGGGTAAGTAGTTAGCAAATGAGGAAAGTGATATTAATCATGATGGAATGCATTTGGTGAAAAGCATATCTCAATGAAGGAAATGTCATAGGGAGTTAAGAATTAAACTTAAGAAAAGGCCTAAAGACTCTTGTGAAATCAAAACATGGGAAAAATGATTAAGAAGTATGTATAATTGTACTATCAAATTATGACGGGAATTATGGAATATAGATTGAACAAGAATATAGAAATCCAAAATAAGCTAATTATGAATGCATGTTGCCATAATGGTAAGTACTAATATTCTATACGATAAACATATGAAGAATCAATTTATGGAATTAAGGAAGGAATAAAAAAAGAGACTAATGGTAAACTTGACTAACTAAAATGGGTAACTAGTTATGTTCTTTTAGATATTAAAATTAGAGGATGAAATGTTTTATGTAGTGTAATAAAGTAAATAGAGATTGGATGTAGAAGTTAGAGTATAAATAAGTTAATAGCAATAAGCTGAAGGAAACAAATTAGTTTATAATATGAAATAGATTAGCATATAATTATGAAAATAGTTGCTTGATAATAAGAAAAAAGGATGTAGGATTAAAAAATTAGTGTCTTTTTGAGGTTGAATAACATTACATTTAAAAATTTTATATATACAAGTTAATTTAGTGCAAATGAATACGGATATAGGAGCTAAGAAAGAGTGGTGTTTACTTGATGGTTAGATTTCAAAATTATCTTATTGACAATGTTGTTAGTAGATTCATTAGCATAAAGGGAATGAAGTTTATTTGTTTTGGAATTCAATATGTGGAGGATGTACAAGCTCATTAGACTAATATTGAATAAGGATTAAACTATAAAAATCCTAATGCTAGGTAGGCTATATATGTGTCTAGGTGTAGTCCTAAAAAACCAAAGGTATATATGATTAAATAAAAGCAAGGAGATTAGAAATAAGATTAAATAAACTAAAAGGCTATTTTAGTACAATTAACAAGGTGATTAAATTTCTAGAAGTCAATAGTTTGGAAATTAGGGAAGAAATATTTACTAGGAGAAAAATAGGTAGTTTGCTTTTGAGATCCACACTCTTATGTGTTAAATTAATGTTGTTTAGCAAGTTTCATATTATTTAGATTCTTAAATTGTTAGAACTTTCAGTAGTAAGTTAACTAAGGAGAAAGTTTTTTAGAATGTCAGATGGTTTTAAAATAAATTAATAAAAGTAGGGATATGCCAATGAGTGAAGATTTAAGATAGCAAGGCAAGAAATGGAAACTTAAGTTAAATGTTTACTATAACACTATAATCTTAGTTAACCTTAAAATCCACTAGTGTAAGATACTTATGTTGTCATTATAGTTGGCTACTAAGCAATCTAAATGTTTATCTATCTAAATGTTATTATATCTCATCATGTAACTCCTACATCATGTGGTATAATGTTGTCTTCTTATAAAGATGATTGTATTAATATCATTATTAATATTGTTATTACTTATAATAATACTATCATTAATGCAAGTATAGATGGTATTATTATTGTTGTTATTGTTGGCATTATTATTATTATTGATGTTGAGCTTAACATCAATACTACTTCTGCTATTATTTTAAGAAGTAATTTTTTTATTCTTATGGTTAAGTGGTTTCTAAAATTTAGTAAGTGATTTGCTTATTTGTTAAAGTGCAAGTGGAAGTAGTATTAAACTTCTTTGTATTATGGTAAAACTAGAAATATTTCCTTATTATTAATATTATTATTACTAAATTCAATGTACTTATTTGATGTTAGGAAATTTATAATGATTAGAAAGTAAGCAGTAAGGATATGTTAGGCCATTGTGTATACATCGTAATAGATGATCCAACATAAATGTATATCATTGAAGACCTAATTAATAAATTTGCTCTTTTAAATGGGGCATTTGCCTCAAACCATATTTTAGTTATGTGTAATAAGTCATATGATAGGTATAGATATTTTATAAAAGTATGATTTTAGTTAAGCTAGACTATTACATATATGTTTACCTTCGAGATTTTAATTAAATCTTATTAGAATAAGGATTGGAAATAAATAATTTCCCTAATTAGAATTTTTTAAGTTCTTGCATAAACCTAAGGTATGGCAAGAGAATATATGATTAAGACATGGGATAGATAACTCATATTTTTTATAAAATCAAGGATACCAAATAATGACAATGTTGATTACAAAATGAAGCCCTTGATAAAGAAATTGTATCGAATCCTAACAAAGGGTATTACAAAAATTATTAATGAATGCTTAGATCTTTGATCCAAACACTTTTAAATTGGTGACCAAATTGATTTTTTAATATGTAAAGATTAAGCTTAGAGCATTAAAATAGAAATGCTACTAGATATAAAAGGACCTAAGATTAAATAGAGGATAACGAATAAATTGCTTTAAGGTGGTGTTTGGTTCGTGGGATTTTACATTCCCAAGAAAATGTACATTCCTGGGAATGTGATTCTTGGGAATTTAATTAATAAGAATATAATATTCCTATGTTTAGTTCACTATAAATTTTCTTGGGAATGTTTTAATATTACATTCCTATTCTATGAAAATCTGAGATACCTACCTCCCCCCATGGGAATATTTTAAGGGAATGTTGAATTAAAAAGATTCTTGGGAATGTGACATTCCCGAGCATTTTTTTTTTTCAAACCTTGAACCAAACATGGGAATGTGATATTCCCTTAAAACATTCTCAGAAATGTTAAAAATATTCTGCGAACCAAACGCCACTTAAAAGGAATCTTCTAACATTAAAAAGAAAATAGGGAAAGATGACCTTGATTATTAGGAATAAGCAATTAATATGTAAATGTTAGGAAATAGTGTTTGGGCATGATTTGATAAGCAAACTTCTCAAGTCAATACACTGTCAATATAATACAACTAAAAATTTCTAGAGCCTAGAACCATAAAATGTTGGATGTATGGCCCATAAACTATTAGGTAAGTACTAAACTTTGGTGTTAATGTCAACTTATACTATTAAAGTTAATAGAATAATCCATTCCTTAAGGTTTGATGCTATTTAAGAACCTGAGTAAGAAATATAACAAAACAATCCATAACTTTTTGGTAAGCCTTGAAGTTTGGTGTTCTTACCAATACACACCCATGCCCACACATTATTAGCATCGTTAGAGTAATTAGTTCCTTAAGAATTCGAGAATGAATTCTTTGAAAGGGGAAGAACTATTACACTTCTCAAGAAATTAAAGAAATGATAATTATATTTTTATGTACAAAAATGTTTATTTGATTATTGAGATTATTTTTAGAGTGAAAGTTTTAGAGAGAATAATGAGATTTTTGTAATAGACCATGAAGTAAAATAGTAAGAAAATGAGAAAATAAAATATTAAAAGTTAAAATGTTGTTAAAATTAAGTAAGTGTGTATAGAAGAGATTTAGAAAGTCTATTTTCTAATTTTTCCTTCAATACTTGGTAAATTCTTAAACAAACCTTTAAAACTCTTAAAAACCTAATAAACCTAATTCCTATTCATCTTATTTCTAATAAACATTTGTTCATATTCTTTATCCTCTACTTCTTTTTACCTTTTTTTTCAAGTGGATTTAGCTAGATCTAATGAGAAACTTAAGTTATCATTTAAAATTCTTAGTTGAACAAAGGGTTTAAAAGGTAAGTTTTTAGCTAAATAAAGGTAATTTTCTTAATTTGAGGCTTTTGGACGATTATTTCATACAATTTTTCTTTAAAGAAGGAAATTAGGGATTTTGAGTACCTAACCTTAAAGTTCTTGAAATTGCTTTGATCAAGGCAAACAATCTTGAATTCAACCTTAAATCATCTCCTTTACATTTAGGTAAATAAGTAATTTACCTAGTTTAAACTAGCTTTGGATGATTTTAAGTTTGTTAGCATAAATTGATAAGTATTGATAACATAATGATTAATGAATGTAAAGTCTAGTTTATGATATGCTTTTCCTATTGGATTTAGGTTAAAAAATCATTGTTGATGCTTGCTTTGGTGTATGAACTAAGTTTAAGATGGTATGTGTTAATAATTTGAAGTTAAAATGCTAAATGAATAGTGAATTTGTAGAAAAATCTATAAAATTAAAATTATAGTTAATTATGGCTTTGAAAGTTGCTCTCGAATAGCTTATAGTCAACTATATATTTGACTATACTAGAAAAGTTACTCTTGATGTTTATAATAGACTATTTAGTCGATTATAGCCTTTAAAGTTGCTCTTTAAATGGATATAGTCAATTATATAGTCGACTGTAGGTACTAAATTTTGCTTTTAGACACTTATAATTGATTATTGCCCTATTTTTCTTATTTTTTTATTTTTTAATGAAACCTTATAATGTTACAATGGTACATTGTTCATATAACTACATAGTTAGAATGTGGATGGAATTATATTTAAGATTTGATATTAAAATCCTAGAATAAGATATTATTATGTTGAGAATTGTGAAAAGGGGAGACAAAATCATTGAATTATGATATGGAATTGAATATGATAAATGCTTGTGGAAGGTTAAGGTAAACCTTAGAGAAATAAGGTTAGGTGGTTTATGAAAGAATAAAGATGATTGAGAGTTATAATGAAGTTTATTTTCTTTTGATTGTAATTGAATTAATTTACTTTGCTTTAAATTTCTTAAATAAGATGAGACATATATTTGTCATTCATATGATATATATAAGATTGTCAATGTACTATTGTAATTAGCCAAAGAGATTATATGTATAGATGCAATAGTTCAATAATTCAACATTTACATGGAGTATCATGTTATAAGATAAGTAAAGCAATAACAATTAAGCTTTTCACTATATACAATATGTTTATCTCCTTATGAGGTAAACAAATTCTCACTATATACAATATGTTTATCTCCTTATGAGGTAAACAAATTCTAGAATTTGTTTTTTCCCTTAAAAAAGCTATAAACATTCCTTTTTCTTTCTTTATATAGATCATATAAAAGAATATATATTAAACTCATGAAATAACATAAGTACATTTTGCTTATCTATTGTGTTTTTTTATGAAAAATCATTCTATTTCTTTTTTTTTCTTTTATAGGAGATATTTCCCTTAGGAACTCATCTGTTGTTTACTGAGATAGAAATGGGCCCATTTGAGCATTCTAGAAGTAAGGTGAGTTACTAGATAGTTAGAATAGATAGTAGTACAAGTACTTATTCACTTTATAGTGATTTTGCATTCATTTACACTTTATCATTATTCACTCTGCTTATATCCTTGAGGATTAAAGCATCATAACACAATTTTCAAACTACATTTTTTTAGTAAGGATGACAGGGGTTGCCAAGGATAGCTCCTTATGTCAATCATGTGCATTAAGATAAGATTATGATAATTTCAATGTTTATGTTATGATTTGATGATATTTAATTTAAATAAATGATGAGATTGATGTATTTAATAAGTTATAAGGTTGTATTTATGAGAAACTTAAGTTTCATGGAAGCATTAATGCATTAAAAAAGTGTAACACCCTTACTTATCAACGCCTTATTCCTTATTTACTAGATGATTAACGCATACTAATTTGCCTTCCACTCTAGGTTAACTCACAATACCACAAATATTTTGCACCTCAAATAATATAGGCAAGGGGTGATGTAATTATACAACAAGTTCAACTTACAAAACGTACATCCATCATTTACAATATCACAAACTATACATTCTTTTTTTTTTTATATATATATACAACTTCAAAATATCACTGTCCTCTGTCATGAGAGCCTTTGGAAGCATCACCTGGAACGGTTAGTAATAATACAAAAAGAAACACGAGAAACAGAGTTTCCCAGTAGCTAGTCATCACTGTAAAAATATATTGAGCCATTCCAGATCCTTAAGCAAGTAAAACATACATTTCGAAATCAGTCAATCATATGTCACATCATTCATTACCATTGTAAGAAATGTGCATCACACATAGCAATCCACAATAATCATCAAGCCCATTCAAGAACTTATCACAATATCGGACTTATCACAATATCTAGATGGCCATCTCAAACAATCGTACCTAGGCCTCACACAGCATCACGCTGTCTTCCCGGGGTCCCGAGCCACAAAGGCCTAACACAGTATCACACTGTCTTCCCGAGGTCCCTGGCCATAGGTACCACACACAACAAATGCACTATTATCCCCGAGGATCCCGAGCCATAGGCCAAACACAGTATTCTACTGTCTGCCCGGGTTGTGCCACAACAATTGCATCAACATTCCGAGGACCCGAGCCATAGGCCAAACACACACAGTATCACACTGTCTTCCCGGAATGCGTGCACAACAATTCCATACACCTTCCATACACAACAATTCCATACACATTCCATAACAATCTCATACACATTCCATAACAATCTCATACACATTCCATAATAATTTCATACACATTCCATAACAATCTCATACTCATTCCATAACAATCTCATACACATTCCATAATAATTTCATACACATTCCATAATAATTTCATACACATTCCATAACAATCTCATACTCATTCCATAACAATCTCATACACATTCCATAATAATTTCATACACATTCCATAATAATTTCATACACATTCCATAACAATCTCATACTCATTCCATAACAATCTCATACACATTCCATAACAATCTCATAAAATACAGAAAATCATGTAATAGAAAACAGCTTAAGGATAAAGCTAGCTACCTTTACAAGCTTCCAATGTGATGTTCCTTTTGCTCTCACCAAAAACTCCTTTACACTTCCTCTTGCCTTTGCAAGATGTTACTCTTTAGTCTATACAAATACACATCATAACTTATATTAGAACATTATCACTTTCCCTAAACCTCATATATTCTTTACTTTCCCCACTTAATTAAATGCATACTTAGATGCTCTACACTTTGCTTTCAAGCCTTAAAATGACATATATGAACATTAGAAAAGGATCCAAAGGCAAAACCATGCAAAACGTGAAGAAACCAAGCCAAAAAGTTCACTTAACAAAGAACACGGGGGTCCCATACCCCGTGTTCAAGGCCATATTCCTTACTGGTTCACTTCAGGGCTACTCGACAAAGAACACGGGGGTGAACACGGGCCGTGTTCTACCCCATGTATCTTACTGCCCTTCAGTCCTGAGGTAAACACGGGGAGTGTTGCACCCCGTGTAGCACACTGATCAGCTTCGACGAAGAACATAGGGTACAACACGGGCCGTGTTCTACCCCGTGTACTTCACTGATCCTCCGAAAACACATTAAACAGCTATAACTCCTTCCTTCCTTCTTTTTCATATCTATAGATTTAGCTTCTCAAAAGGGAAAATGCACACCAACACCTTCACAACTCAAAGTTCCATCTTCCATAAGCTTCATAAATTCATAGAAACTAATTTAACTTCATCAATTTAGCCAAGTTCTAAACATATCATGCCAACACTACACATGCACCATTATGCCTTTAACACCCAAATATGTACATCATGTTTCTTGCTATTTTTACACCAAACCAAAGCTATAAATCATCATAACAACATCTAAAACACCATTAAACATGTTCAAATCATCCTAAACTCCATGTTTAACCACCTTTGACCACACCAACATCAAGATTTCAAGAAAACTAACAAGAGCACAATAAAGAGCTTTTAGAGGAGAACAACTTTACCTCTTGCTACAACTTGAAAATCCTTACTTGGAGCTCCCCAAACTTAATCAAACTTGAGCTTTTCTTCAAACTAGGGACACCAATAGATAGAGCTTGATGAGAGGAGCAACTTTCCCTTCTACCACTAAGCTTAGATCTCACTATTTTTGGGTGAAAAACTCAAAAGAAACTTTCTCTCTCTTTCTCTCTCTCTCCTGCACGTCTCAAGCTTGCTCTCATGGAGTTGCTGCAGCTTTTTGGAGAAATGGAGAAGAAAGAAGACTTTTCAAGAAGCTTGTAGGGATATTTTGGTCATTTTGACAATTTTCAAGGGTATTTTAGTCCTTTTTTCACCAAAAGTAAGGCTATTCTTGTCAATATTTTTCTAACAATGACACTTGTCATAAATCCATTGGTCACACTAATAAAAATCATATATTTTACCCCAAAACTCTTGGTTATTCATTTTAGATCCCAAACCCTTAATTATTTCACTTTAACCACACCCGATCCTGCACTTTTGCAATTTAGTCCATAGGGTCTCTGTCTGTTTAAAATTTCTTACACTGTCAGACTTAGATAACTCCCCTTTTTAGGGTTCTCTAACCTCCTCTGATCATTTATACTGCTTATGAAAATAAATTCTTTTCCCTACTATCCTTTTTCCTTCAAAATTTCATTTACCCTTACACTTAATTCTTTTCAACTTAAGATTCACCCACCAAGCTAACTCAAACGTGCTCTTCGTTTCTACGACCTTAGAATTAGAGATTCAAATAATAGAATTGAAAATTTGGGATATTACAAAAAGCATTAATGGAAAAATAAACAATATTTTATGCTAGGTAATCTACACATTTCTAGATGAATGGTTAATTATTGTGCACAAATGGCCAATTGTTATTTTGAAAATTTAGACAAAGGATATCTAATAGTGAATGATTAATCATTAGTGAATAAAGAATTAACTATTTTACCCTTAGAAAAACCCCTCTCCTAGTTAAATGATCAATCATTTAGCTCATAACAATCAATAATTTGGTCCTTATTTTGCACCTTTCATTAAAAGGTAATGTTAATAATTCCATGAACACTTATTGATTTCTATAAATGAAAATGAATTAAGTGACCATGCAAAAAGGCATGGTATTATCTTAAGCAAGAATATGAATGCCAATTGAAATATGTTGTAAGATAATGTGATGGTGGATGTTGTATATGGGGAAAGATTGTGACCAATAATAACTTGCGAAAGGTATAAGGATAATTCAAGAGTTATGAAGAGGTTTACTTGCTTTATTTTATAGTTAATATGTGCATTATGAATGGATGGTTGACTATTAACTAACATGTATTTACTAATCATGGTTAAGATTTAATTAAATTATGATGGATTTACAGGAAAGATAATTTTAGTAGGTAAGCATGAATGTCTTATAGCTTGATATTGTATCAGTATTTACTTACAAAGTCTTGAACTTACCTTTATACATTTATTTATGTTGATACTCAAGAGACTTTTTTACCACCCCTACCTTAGAATTAGAGAAGTTAAAGGTCTTTTGTGTAGGTTGAATGACATTAAGGCATTTTGTTGAGATAGTTATTAGTAGGCCTCATTTTGCACAATTTATAAGTAGAGATTAGCATGAATTATATTTTTTAGAGATGTTAGATTAGCTTATCCTTATGAAAGAGAGGAATATAAGCAAATCTAATTTCAAACCTACTTGATGAACTAAGCTTAATTTATGTTAATAATAATTGCCTTTCTAGTTCATATCTTGATTTATTGATAGAATTGTGCATGGATTACTAAGAGGAAAGCTAGTGGTAACTAAGTAATGGGTTCCATGCTAGTCACAACTAAGGTCAGGTCATGATTATACTCCTATTTTGTTGAAATTATGCTAAAGATGCTACAATTAAGGATTTATTTTGAAAAAGATCATTCATTTCTTTCATAACATTTTTATAGAAATGTGTGTAAAATATGAGATCCCAAATATATTTTCCTAAAATATTTCTTAAAATTGATTTTGATGATGATAAACTTAATTGATACATTTTATAAATTACAAAGATGGTGCATGTGCCTTAAAAGTGCTTAATCACTAGTCTATGAATGTAACACTACCTAGTTACTCTTTTGCTTGTTGGATATGCTAGTTTTAATAATTCCAAACTATTTTTACATGAGAATTATCTTATTCAAAATGAATATGATAAGTATATGTAGCTACTTTCCAAATATGTCAAAAGGTCACAATACAACTTATCGAAAATCTAAATAAAGTAACTTCAATTAGGTTACTTTTTCAATCTACCATAACTATTCTATCTTTAGAGATTTTTTGAAATTATGCAAGTTACTCTTTCGTTAAATGCTAACTAATGTTAATTTAGGTTCATAATATTATAATATGATATATGGAAAAGAAGTATTTAATAACATCCAAATTCAAATCTATGATGAAAGAACAAAAGATTCTAACCAATGTTGCTAACCTTACATGTGATTCAAATTCAAATTATAGGAAAAAAAAAAGCAAGCTACTTAGAAGACTTAAAGAAAGAAAAAAGCCTTTTTGGGTTGAAGTTGCCTTTTATATACTAAAAAGTCTCTAATAGCTAGTTCACCCATTTTGCCATAAATAGAAAAGTTCACTTTAAAGAAAAGACACTCAAATCAATCCAAGATTCTTTCTTATTTTTAGAAGGCTTTTAAATTTCTCTTCAATTTTAGGTTTTTTTTGCTTTTTGTGCTTAAACTTGCAAAATCCACACTTCTATAGTGTATAAACCATGTAAATCTCTTCAAGAGACTAACTTTACCTATCTAAAGGTCCACTAATTAGAGTAGAAAGTGAGTGAAACTCTTGTAAACATGTTGTAGCTAGGCTACTATGAAAAAAGTCCTCAAGTGTTTGAGGTAAAATTGCTTAAATTCTTGATAGATAAAGTGGAAAAGTATACTTGGACTTATAAAAGAAAAAGTAATAGTAGATAACCACCAAGATCACTTTTAAGCTTAAGAAAGTAGAGTAGACCTAAAGGAATAGTTCTTCCTTTGGACAATTGAACTACTATAACATTAGTGTTATCTTTTCTATCCATTACTCTTAACTTTATATACTTTATTGCTTATTTTTATAAGTTATTACTTGATCATTCATTATATATTTTGTTGCTCTTCTAGGGGATTTTTTGAAAAGCTAAGTTAAAAAGGTAAACTGTTTTAAAAGCTTAAATTTGACATTATTTTTGTGAACACCAATTCAACCTATTTTGATGTATTATTGTCCTATTAGTGTGGCATCTCTTCAAGGAATTTCTTTAGTTCATATTTGTGAGATTTGGAAGACTGATTATAATTTACCCAGGATTTGACAAATCCTTGTCTTTGAAAAATTGAGAATTAGGAATGGGGATTTTCTTTAGAATACTATTATTCCTAAGAATATGCCTATGGTAAACCAATTTTTAAGAAAAATTGTAGAAGCATATAATGATTTGCTTGATGTTCATTATCAAAGCATGATAAAAACATACCATCCTTTTCAATTTATTTAGGAAAATTTTTTGGAATATCTCTAAAGATGTCCTACCACATTGTGAACTAATTCAAGAATTTGTACTCGGTGTTCTAGAGAAAATAGAAAAGCCAAGAGTGCTTTAAATGATTATTTTAAAATAGATAAGCCTTTTAATAGTCTCAGTATGAATACCTAATTAGATCATATGATTTTAAAAAAGTTTTCATTTAAAAAAGATCTTGACCCTAACCAGATAATTTAAGAACCTTTTATATTTTGAAAGTAGAATGAGTAATGAGATTTGGGTTTTCTTATCTTTGATTATGTTTAATTTGCACAAAGCCAATATTGATCAAAATTAACTCATAAAACTTTTGATTATAGGTTAAAGCATTTAGAACATAATGATAGCCTTTTAGGAAGATTTTTGAAAGAATTACTTTTATATTTTTAATCCAAAATTCAAGTTCAATTTGGAGAATATTTTAGGCATTGAGCTTTTAATGGTATTTGGTGCTAATTTTGTTAAGTTTTGGATCTATTACTATAACAATTTTTTAGAAAGATCTTGTTGTTGTTATTTGATTTTTCCTTTTAGTAAAAGATTAGAGAATTTTGGATTAGTTGTGAATTAAAGTATTTCATTCTTCTTCCTTACCAATGTCAACCTAAGATTTTTTGGTTAATATTACATTCTTTTTATAATTTTAAAATTTTATATTATGGAAAGGAAATTTTAATTAATCTTACTAAAAATAAATAAGAACAATTGATGAAAAATAAACAAATAGAAAAAGAAGGAATAATTGGAATATTAAGTGATGTATGGAACTAATTAATTGGATGAGATTTTAAAAGGAAGTTTAGAATTTAATAAGTGAAAGAAATTGAGTAACATAAAAAAATAAGATATTATAAATGTTTAGAAAGAATGTGGGGGTATGATGGAGTTTTAGGGACAAATTACCTAAAATGGCTTTACATTAAATCCTAAAATACCAAATCCTTCTCTTTTTCTCTTTGTTCTTTCTCATCCTACAAAAATCCCTAACTCTCTCTCTCTAAACCCATCTCTTTCTCCCTATTCAATTTTCATTCAAATGAAGCAAGAAAAGCTTCATTTCTCATTTGAATTATCACACAATCAAGTAAGCATCAAAATCTACTTAAATGCTATATTTCCTTTTAAAATTCCTTTTAGATTTGAAGAAATTCAAGTATTTGGTTCAAATAGGGAAATATGAACCTAATTCCCAATTTTGTGGCTTTGAATGATTAGAAGTTCTTCACCATTAATCTTAATCTTCTCATACCTCATCTATATTAGGTGAGTAATCATTTTGACCTAAATTAAATTATTTAAATGATATTCTTGGTTTGAATCTATTTTAGGTTTTGTGTGATAGTTGAAATAAATATGATAATTTGTGATAATTAAGTTGATTTGATGTTGTAAATAGAATGAATAAGGTATTAAATGCATATATTAATGATTTAGTGAATTATTGTTAAGAAATAAATAAGTTTAGATGCATTAATAGCACTATAAATAGTAAATTCACACTAAGAATTATGTATATTCCCATGCAAATGATCGATTATTGGTTTGGATATTTAAGGACCTTAACTCTAAAGGTAAAAAATTAATCATTTGGCCTTTAATGATTAACCATTAGCCTTTTAGAAGGATATCCTAGCAAAGTTGAATGGTCGACTGTTGGACCCTTAATAGTTGACCATTTGTCCCTAGTTTTGCACACCCAATGATTATAATAATTAGTTTGACATAATAGACTTAAATTATGAAAATATATAATGAATATGCTATATATGGATCAAAATGAGATGTATGGCCCTACAGTGGAGGCATGGTATTTATAATACTTTATATTATTATGATTAATTATTAATGTGAATGCATATGAGCCTTAACTATTGTTTATGAAACATAATCAATACTAATTTTTTATTAACATGTCTTAATAAGCTATAAGAACCAAGAAGGGTTACGATGGTCAGTAAGGATTAGATCAAAATTCTTACCCTTTATCTTATTTATGTTTGAATGTATTACTTTCTAAGGCTATACATGCTTTTCCATGTTTTTATTTTTAGATTCTTAAGTTAAGCCTCAATCACTATTTTCATGAAGTTAGGATTCTTAAGAACTTTTTTAGGCTTGGCTAATCATAGTTCAAGATATTATGTTAATATAAGTGATTTTTTCCCTTATGCTATATAGGCCATAAAGAGGACATAAACTATATTCTCATAGGATAGCTAGGACAATTTATCCTCAATTGTGGTGGATTATAAACCATCCTAACTACTTTTACATTGCAAATCTTTTTTATGAATGGAATGCCTTTCTTTCTCAAATTTGCATGCTTATCATAATTCTAAAACTCTACAATTACTCAAGATTAAAATAATAAGAATAGATTTAGCTAGTGAAAATCAGTTAATTGGATTCTATGCCGATCATGACTAGGATCAAGTTGTGATCATTAATTTAAGGGGCGTTTGGCTAGTGAAAATGATGTAAAGAATTTCTATTGGAAAATGATAGTCATCATTTGATTGAGGTTTTGTTAGAGATTTGGTTGCCTTAAGGAAAGAGGTTGCTACCTATTTCCCCTTCCCCTTAGAATTAGGTTTGGCATTTGTTTTGGAATTTGAATTTGAAGGAGGGTTCTTTTTTTTCTTATAAGACATTATCATCCCTATAGAAATTCCTTTGTAAGAAAATATAGAAGAGGATTTGAAGAACCTTTCATATGCTCAATTTCAAAATCAAATATGTTTAAAATTGCTTGCTATTTAGCAAAGATTTATTTTAACATAATATTTTCAACATCATTTTGTAAAACATTTTATGTAGATTTGCATTTAACACAAATTATAAATTTTTTTATTTGATAGAACACTTTGAAATTTCTAAACACATAAGACAATTGCCGAATTTTCCTTTTCTAAAGTTGAATAATTTCATTGTGCATGATTCTAATGTTTTAAAGTGAATGCAACAATTTTTTTCTTTGTTATTTTCTATTTGTTTAAGAATTCCACTATGTTTGAATTTTAATGCATCAATTTCAATAATCTTAGATGCATTTGGCAAAAAATATGAAAATATGCTAAACTTTTAACTAAGATTTGATTTTTCTAATAATGTTAGTATAAGCATTTGTCTATGAAGGAGAATCTTTACTTAAATAATCATGAAAAAGGTTTGATAAGATTAGATATTTGAGAAAAGAAATTAGAAGCACAATTAAGATATTCAATAAATTTTTGCAATTGGATTTTTTAAATAATTTGATTAGGAAATTTGTCAACAAATTGAATTACTCTCTCAATTGGAGTAATGGTTAATTAGAAAATATAATGACCAAGAAATCTAATTTTTGTTTGAAATAAGAAAATTTGTTATTGAAATAGCAAGACTATTTCTTTGGGTAATTTCAAGAAAATAATTGACTTATTTAAAATGTTGATCAATGTTTTTTTGAAAAATTCTAGAAAATTATCTATATAGACAATGATAATTTTGATGTAAGAATTATAAATATTATTCATAAAATTTTAAAATTTTGAAGAAGCATTTTTAAGGCCAATGGACTTTACATTTCATTCATATTGGATAAATGGAATTGTAAATATTGTTTCATACCTATCCTTGGGTTTTATTTAAATTTGGTAAAAACTATATTACAAATCAAATTTGGGAAAACTTTTTGTAGAATGCAAATCATTTGGTAAATTTTTCTTATTTGGAAATATGATACTTGATCTACTGAAGAGTTTTATTTAGAGGTTTGTAATCAATTACAATCCTTGGAGTTATTTATTCAATTATAGCATTTTGGTTAACATATAATGTTGAGAATGACCAAAGACTTTTACTTTTCCTAATGATCCCCTTTCCAAGAGGTCATCGATTTCCTTCTAACAATATTTCAAAATTTCTTGATTCATTAAAATAAATCTAGTTAACATTTTTTTTTCTAAAAAATCCTTTTCATATGGCAAGTCCACCTTATATTGTTTTCTTTTCTAGAAATCATTTGGAAGATTATAATAAATTTGCTTTTAGATTCTATTTTCTAAAGATTTAACTTTTCCCTGAACAGTTAAAAAGGCTAATTGTTATTCTATTTTTCTAAAGGAAATTTCTTTAGAAAATATGTTTAGTTATTCTTTTTAAAATTTTAATTAGATTGACATCCTTGAAGAAAGATTCTTTTACAAATTGGAAAACTATCCTTTGTCTTAAAAAAATTTATTTTTATTTCTTTATCTACTACTTTATATGGTGTTCAAGCATAAATAAAAGGAGTTTCAAGGATAACCCTACAAGTTAAATTGTGAACTAGTAGAAAAGATTGGTAAATTTTGAAAGGGGAGTTTATTGTTTCTACATTTAAGAGATTATAAAATTATTTGGAGCAGAGAATTACAAGCAAATCTTATATGTTCTTTACTTTTAAAAAGTATTTGATAAGCACTAGACTTTTTTATATGCAATTGAAATCAACTTATGTATCAAACAAAGCGAATGTCTCAAATTCATTCTCATCTTTTTTTATTACTAATTTGATAGGGATATAATATTTCTATATAAGTGTTTTGGAGATATGCCCTAAAAACTTATCTTCACCTATGTCTTCCATTTCTAGTTGCTTTTCTTTTTTTTTTTGGATATTTAAAAGAACTAGGTTGTAGTAATCCTATTGTTCCCTTATTTCTCTTATTTCTATTTTGAGAATATTTATTTTAGATTGTAAGTCCTACAATTTTACAAGTTTAGTACTTTTTTTATTTAAATCTTTTGAAAACATCCTTAAAATTATAGGTAGTGGCTAAAAGAGATTTATAGTAAGGTGAAGATTTGTTTGAGATTTATTTGAACTTTTAAATATAATCTTTATTTTGTGCATTTTCAAATAAAGAATTAACAACTTAAAAAATCTTTTTCTTTATTGAGAACATTTATCTCCTTTTCTGATAGTGATACTTCCTATTTAAAAAAAGTTTTATCATCATTTGGCACCTAATTCACTTGTTAAACTTAATCCACTTCCACTAAGAATTCTCCTATTTTCAAAAAATCTTGAGCTAATAATTTGCTTAAGAATACTCTTATCAAGTTTAAGATTCATAATTTTCCTATTTAATCTACAATAACCTGTTACATAATATGGTGTATTACATCTAAAATAGATTAGCCTAATATTCTAATTTAGTGAAGAAGTATACCTTAGTTTTCTCCTATAATAATACCTTTTATAAGGTTTTGAATGAGTGCCTAAGTTCAGCATGTTATTTAGCTTTACACTTTGGTTTAAAGGTTTTTAGGCATATGAATTTAAATTATTCATAGAAAGTTTAGAGTTGCTTTCATTTTTAAGATTTCTCTTTTGCTAAGTACCATTCAATTTTTTCATCTTGACAAATTTTAAGGGCAACTTTTTAAACATAACTTACTAACTGACCATAAGTAAGCTATTCGTAAGGAATTGTGCTATTGTATCTATTTCTAGCCTTTTTTCCCCCCCTAATCTTGCTCCTAAAGATCTAGGAAGACCAATAAAGCATTTCTCCTATCATAAAGGTTAGTTACTATTAAATCTAAAGTAGATATTAATAAAGAAGGTAACTTTATACCACCTAAAATCAAATAAGGTTCTGCACTTAAGATTTGAAAGTAATACTGTTGATTTATCATTCCATAAGCAAAGGTTTTCTATAGAATGTTTAGTGATGGTGTAAATTAAAGCATTTATAGTAACAAGAATTAGTTATCCATTAAATTTTATAATCACTAGACCTTAAGGATATGTTTTGACTAATACTTTGATTTGGACTTTTTCTATTTCAGTAAAATGTTTATCCCAACATCATTTGAATTAGCTAGTAAAACTAGCTTCTAAAATGTTAATTATTGTAAAGTTGTCGCATCCATAGGTTATTTAGTCGACATTACTAACCATAGTCATTTATTAAAAGGTATTAAGAATTTCATATTTAGATTTATCATTTATTTTGTATTCATATATATTATTCCTACTGTAAGAATTCTAAATAATTTGAAGTTTTTCTTCTGTGATTTGGTTAGGAAATGTACCCTTAAGGTAGTAAAGTATTTAAGGTGCTCTCTAATTGGCTTCCCTTTTGATAACTTCTATTTTAGCTTCTTGGCCATCTTCTAAAGATACCTTAAAAGCTTTACCCATGACTTAGATTTTACTAGATTTGGAAAAAGGAAGGGCTTCTAAAACTATAACCTTCTTTAGTTTTTTTTATTTATCCTCTTGATTTATTTGGTTTGTCCTAGTTATCTTAGAATTATAAGATAGATTCATTTTTTCTCTATTTAGGAATTTAGTATAGCCTAAACAGAGGTTATTTAATTATCTTCATAATAAAGGTTTCTCTTATTAAGCTAATGGAGGCATTCACTAGAAATTATTGTCCTAAAGTTTGGAGATATTTATTAGTATAATTATTTTATTTAATTAAAGGCTATATGTATTTTGAAGAAACTCCTTTTGCAATGTCTTTTGCTTTAAAAGGTGCTCAATTAATGGATTTATTTTAGATTTATGGACTTTGTTTGGAAGGTTTGAGGCAACTCAAAGATGAATTTCTTTCCCTTCGTAGTTATCCATTGTTGCATAGCCCTATAACCTATATTAATAATTCTACCAAAAGGATAATCTATTTGGTTAGTTTCAATATATGCTTCAAACAATTCAAAGTAAGAAATTTTTTTTATTTGTACATGAAATCATAATTTATATTTCAAATTTTTTATCTTAATTTTCTTTTATAGGTTTTGAAGAACCAGGTTCTTTGAGGAGTGAATTATTCTAAGTAGAATTTCATCTTTAAAGATTCTTTGCATTTAGAGTAGGCTATTTCCCTATCTGTTAATTTCTAATTAAACTTAATCAATCACATGAGAAAAATCACATTATTGATAAATAGTATGTAACCTATGAATGGAATAAGAGAATAAAGAAAAACTTTACTTATTAGATTGACTTATAAAAAAGCTTGGAAACAAAGTCACTTATCAATCAATAACATATTCAATTTAGTAATAGGGAATAATATCTTCTTTTTAAAGTCTTAAAAACTTAATATAATGATTCCACTTGTGCTTTCAACAAAAAATGCAACTCTGATCCATATTTTAATTGAGTACTAATTACTAGGATGGTTTGAAAGCCTCGAGATGACTTGTAGAAAAAATTCTTCTTTCTAGTTTTGTCTTGTGTCTCTATAACAAATGGTCTATTTATTAATAGGTGAATGATGGGGATTAAACCCACACATGGTGGGTTCACCATCCACTGCCTTGATCCATTTGGCTACGTTTGCCCTTACCTCTTTCTTAAGTCTCTATTTACAATTAGATCCTTTCTAAATCACTTTATGACCGCTATAAAAGAGAATTTTTTTCCTATACTATGACTATAGAAGTAAGTCTCTTATTTTTGGAATTTAGGAAAGCGAAGCTTTAACAAGTAAAAGCTTCTTGCCAAAGCCATAAACAAAGAGGTTGTGCTATTCATTTCATTTATTTGACTTCACTTTACTTAAGATTAAAGAAAGGAACTAGGTAGGCAATGAAGGCTTATTTAGTAAATAGCACTGTTTTATTGGTCAAACTTAAGTTGGAAGCTGAATTACAAAATTTTATAATAGTAAACATCATTAGTAATTTAATTTATATATTAGGGTATGAGCTTCTAATTTATGGAAGGTCCCATCCCATTCTATGTACCCTTAATATACATATCCACTTAACTTTTCAGGTTTTCTAGCTGAGGGAATAAGATTTAATTAGGTTTTGTGGCCCTAAAGACATTTATTCTCTCTTTTTCTACTTTTCTCACATGAAACTTCCATGAGTGGTTAATTATCCTTCAATGTTCAAAAGTTTATGCACTCCAAATTGACCTTGATTTAAGACTTTTCTCTTCAATCAATTTTTAGTTTGATTATGTCTTATTTTTTTACTCTTATTGTAAATGATTGCTTAGATAATTTATTAATTACAATCAGTTAGTTAACTATCTATTATATTTTATAACTAAATGATTTGTTACAATTAATTCTCACTTGTAGGTTAGTTATAATTGATTGAAACTAATAACAATTAGGCTTTGGTGATTTGACATATTGGTGAATCATTAGTTGCCTAACAAAACTAGAGAATAAATTTAGTAATTTTTGCTTGTAAAATTGTTACATTCAACCTAACCTTGTTCTAAATACTTGAAACTATTATTAATTAAATTTAATCACCTATTTTTTTATTTGAATTAGTAATAGAGGATTGATGGGTTGCTTGTTTTGATTAGTCTACATTAAGAATTTGTATGATTATTATTAGTTTCAGGGTATTCATTTTGTTAAATGCCGATGAAAATATAAGAATTAGAGTGTGAAGCCTTCTAGACTTGATTCTCATCTTCTATTAGTTTCAATCTTATTCTATTTTAAATTGTTTAGTTAAAATTACTTTTGAAAATCCCTTACTTTTACTTTTGTTTCCACTAATTTTGGGTACAACTTTAACTTACCCTTTACTATATTTTCAAGCAAATTTGGTATTAGTTTTGGTATGAAATGACATGGATCAAAATTTTAGCTCTATTGTTAAGGAATAGATTATACAATTGGTGCTTATTTTTTCTTTATTCTTAATTCTTTTTTATTTATTTTTTAGTACTTTTCAAGCTTGTTAGTAACGTTGGGTAATAGACTTTGCTATGGAATTTTAGGATGAAACTTTTGATTGCAAGGTTTTTCAATGTTCTAAGCAAGGTTAAGGGCCTTGTTATTGATCTTGTTACTTTTTGGCCAAATTTTATTATTTTAATAGGTTTTCAAATTTTTAGTATTTTTTTAAAATTTTATTAATTTTATCTTTTTCCATCTTTTCTATTTTTACTTATTTTTTTATTTCTAGTGCATAAGTATTTCTTTTTATGTTTCGATATTGAATATTATTCTTGAAGTTAAAAGGACCTTCCATAATTAAAGAAAATTACATAAGGCTGAATATGTGAATATAGTTATGAATTATAAAACTCTACAAGACTTTATTAATCCTAACTTGAATTTACATTATTTTTTATGAGAAAATAACATATTTTTAATATTTTTTAGGAAATCAAGTACTTTTCTAATGATCATTCTAATTTTCTTATTGATATAGTTAATTTCTCAATACATGATCATTCTGAATTGAATAAAAATGATTTGAGAATAACCATTTAAGAAAGTTTACTGGATGGTAAAGATTTTGAAGAAAATCTCTTTCCAAATCACTTGAAACTTAGTGCTTTAAAAGCAAATGAGGCATCAATTTATGTATTGAAGCTAGATTGAAGTAGACACAATATCTAGCCAAAGATACTAAAGAAAGACGCTTCTTGGAACACAACCTAAGTTTTCAAATTTTCATTCTCTTTCCCTTTTCTTTATTTTACTTGTCTATGATTTTTTCTTCTTTTGATATTAATATGCTTTATATTAAGGACAATGTAAGATTTAAGTATGGGAGAAGATTTTTAGGATTTGTTTCATGCTTTTCTTTTAATGCTTTTGATTTTAAAAAATAGAAAAAATTAAAAAAAGTATGCTTTTTACTTGTTTTTAAAGTTTTTTTGAGTCATTTTAATTATTTTCTATGGATGAAAACTATGCATTTTTCATGAGTACGAACCAATTCAATTGGATAAATTCATAATATGATTGAATGAATTATTTTGCTTCTTAAAATTGATTGGTGTAATGATGGATTTTAAGTTGTAGATTGAATTTAGAAACATATCTTACATTGTGAGATTTTGAGGCTTTTATTAAAAATTTATGTTATTCTTTTTCTTTCTTATGTAATTTTCTTCCATAGAATTTGTTTATCAAGATCTTGCTTTAATTCTTCTTAAAATTACATTTACACATGCAAATACAAATATGATAAAAGCATTCTTTGTATGAGTTAGTACTAAATAGCCAACCTTGAAATTTAATCATTGTTGGGCCCTCTTTGAGCTTGATTGCCTTTATTTTGTTTTTAACTCATTAATATATTTTCTTATGGAAAATAAATATTTCTACCTAACCTTAGGGATTAGTAGAACATTTGAAATCTTTGTGAGATAGGTTTTTAAATAAGTGTAGAAGAGTACATGTTATGAAAAAATCATTAACTTCAATTTCAAGTTTTTGTTAAAAAAAGAAATAGAACAAAATGATGGAAAGAAAAAAAAGAGAGATAAGAAAAAAGTAAAAAGAATTGGAGAAAAAAAGAAAAAGAAAGAAGTTAATGAGTATTTGAAATTAAAAGTTAAGATTTAGCATTAAAAATTGTAACTATTCATAATTTACCCATATGTTTGTACTTCAAGTGTTCTATTAATTTCTTTTATTTTTATCTTTTTATATCTTTATTTTTCCTTTCCTTTCTACCTAGCCCAATTATTATCTTGAATAAAGTCCTTTTTAATTTTTGTGTGCATATGATTTAAGTAATGGAGATTAGATAATAAGAAAGCTTATTGTGGGGCAATTTCATTGAGTGAAATATTTACCCTTAACACTTGAGAGATGGAGAGTGAATTATTTGAGATTCAACCAATTTGATCTATCCCTTTGAATAAAGTTGTTATATTAATTAATTTTCAATTTTTCAAGATTTTTGTTCATGATATGTTATGAATCTTAATAGCTTTAATTGTCTTTTTGCTTTTAAATTTTATGATTTTGAAATCATTGCAAAGTTAGTCTTTTGTCCTTTAGTTTTTAATAAGTTATGGTTTGCAAGAAAGTTTCAAATAAAATTGTATTTAACTAAGGTTGTGCAAAGGCTAAGTGTAAAGGAATTTGATGTGCAAGATATTAATTATACTATTTCTTCCTATTTTATGTCTCTAAGTATGTTACATATGCTTAGTTTAATAGAATAAGTCTTGTTTTGTGATATGGTGATGATTTTCCAACATTCTTGAATTGTTTCGTTAATGTTGAATTTTTACATTATCTTATGTTTTTAACTATAACCTAATTTTTAAAAGTCTAAATTAAGTGATATTTACATCTTGGAAAGCTAAAAGGAAGTTCTAAAACTCTCATATTTTATCCAAAATCTAATTTAGACGTTTAAAAGGTCAAATTTGGTTATAAAGAAGATGCTCTATTTTTGTTCTAGTTGATCCAGTTACAATTTTAAAGTCATATTTGGAGTTTTAGAAGTTCAATTAAGGTAAAATTATAGCTTAAAGTTAGATAATACTTAACCTAGTGACTTTCATGTTTGGAGTTTAATGAAATAATGCTATTTTGGAGGTTAAACTTGAGTTGAAAACTAAATAATGAAATTTATTTTGTTTGAAGACTAAATAACGAAATAAGGTTATTTTGGGGGTTAAACTTGAGTTGAAGACTAAATAATGAAATTTATTTTGTTTGAAGACTAAATAACGAAATAATGTTATTTTGGGGGTTAAACTTGAGTTGAAGACTAAATAAGAGACATATATATTTGGCCTATTAGGTTTTTTTCTCTAGGGAAATCAAATTTAACTATGTTTTATGCCTTCAAAGACATCCATTCTCTAAAGAACAAACCTTCTTTTTATACTTGTAAAACAATCATGAGTGGTTGATTTTCCTTCAAGGTTCAAGAGTTTGAGCACTTCTAGTTCAATTTGAGGTTTCTTTCTTCTATCTATTATTAATTTGATGATCTTTTTTTTTTGCTCTTGTTGTGAATAATTGCTTAGATAGTTTACTAATTATGATTGATTAATTGATTATCTATTTTAGTCTATAGCTAAATGATTAGTTGCAATTAATTCTTGCTTGTAGGTTAGTTATGATTGATTAAAATAAGTAGTAATTAGGCTTTGATGATTTAATACATGAGTGAATCATTAGTTGCTTAAGAACAAAAAATGAATTTAGTAATTATCACTTGTTGAATTGTTAGATTTAGCTTAACCTGGTCTTGAGTGCTTGAAACTATTTTAATTGAATTGAATTAGTAATAAAGGATTGATTGGTCACTTGTTTTGATTAGTTTGCATTAAGAATTTGCATGATTACTGTCAGCTTTAGAGGTATTCATTGATTAAGTAGTCGAATTATAAACATATTTTTTAAGTGCCAATGAAAATCTAAGAATTAGAGCATGCAACCTCTTGGACTTGATTCCACTGTTTGTTAGTTACAATCTAATTCTATTTTGAATTTTTTATTTAAAACTGCTTTTAAAAACTACTAACTTTTTACATTTTCTTTCAGTTAATTACACTTTGTTACATTTTTTAGCAAGTTTGGTATTTAATTTAGGTGTGAAATGATGCATATCAATGAGTTACATCCTCTCTTATTAGCCTTAATTTAACTTGAATTTACTTTAATTTTTCTTATCTCTGAGTTCATATGCCATTCCTAATTTATTCCTATGAGATATATTAGGGAAGAAATAGATGAAAATATAACATAAATTAAATTTTTAAAATTCCATTCCAATTTAATAAAGGAGGAAGAAAAGCATGTTAAAGGTATATAACAATAACGAACACAAGTGGAGAATGTATTAATGGTGTAAACAACAAAGGCCTTCTTTCATCACTTTAAATCATAAGTGAAAAGATTATAAATAGGATCATTGTGCAAGTATATAAAACATATTTTTTCCTTTATTTAAATTTATTTGTCTTTATGCTTATTAATTCCTATCATTGTTCTAATGTGTAAGAATGGATATGATTTCCTTAAGTTAAAAGAACACACAAAAATCCTTGTTCCTTAGTTTGTTGTTAAAGCCTTAGTAGAATAGATTTCCATCGTTATTGCCTCATTCCTTAGTTTCTCCATAGTAATTTCTTGTTTTTACTCTATCTTATCATCCTCTCCTAATTTTTGTTATTTGTTCTTTGAGGAATAAGCAGTGACAAAAACTTTTGCTTTTATTTAGTTTTATGGTTTTTGGTTGCTCTAAAGTTCATCTTTATTCTCTTTAAATCATTAACATTAGGTTCAACCATAAATAATGCACTTGTTGTTATGTCCATTGGATTTTCCAGTTGTCATACTAAGTTGTAATTCTTATCTCAAAGAGTTTTAATAAAGCACTAGCCATTCATGTCTAAGTTTTTAATATTATTGGTGGTCATTAGGTCAACTTGTGTGATTCAAAGGTACTAATAACTATTGCCTATTCAAGCAATAAATTATTGAGTTAACAATTAAGGATTGGTATCAAATTCAATTATTTGGTGGTTGCTAATGTCTCTATTTTTCAGTCCATTAAAATCTTTCAAGCTTATAAAGGTTGGCTACAACTTATATTATGAATAGTATTTTTGAATTATTGGTATGTGTGATTTAACAATTTATTTAAGGAGATATTATCAACACATATGTTATTTATATTTTGAAATATTTCTATCACATTGCCTACTTAGCTAATTTGCTAATGCTACCCTTGTGTTACTATTGAGCTTCATTTTATTATTGTGACATTTAATATGGATTTAAGAAAAGGATTCTTGGTTAATAAATTATATTCTGCTTATGATGAAGGAGGAAGAATGTAAGAAACTTCATATTTCCAGTGGCCAAAAGCAAGAAGAAAAGGTTAAGCATTTAAAAAGAGAGAAAACCTTAAAATAACCATGTCTTAATGAATCTATCCAAGATGGTAATTTTGATATAGAGGGTGTATGAACTTCTTTTCTAACTAAATTGGCAACGTTTGAGGAGTATTCCTATGATGAGCTTAGCTAAATGGCAAACATGGACTATTATCCATTAACTTTAGACAACTTGTCCTCTAAAGTTTTAAATAGGGTGCTTAAGAACAAATATTAACAACATATAATTAGTGAGGATAAAGTTAATAGAAGAAAAATGTCAATGCTAAAAGTAACTAAACTTGAGAAATAAAACCAAGCACTAAAATCTAAGATTATTGAATTACAATAAATTATTCATTGATTGAAGGATGATGTAAACTATTTAGAAGCCTAATAAGTAGAGCCTAAAAATGAGTACAATTGTTGGAAGATCATCAACAATACCAGGTGGAGACATAACATTGCTATCATTTTGGAACAAATTAGGCAAAATTAGCCTTTGTAAATGCTTTGGAGCTTTTATGTCATTAAATGTAAGTCATACCTTCCTAATTCTTTTTAAGAAGGAAAAAATGGTGTAAGTTTGCTCCAATTATCACTATTATAAAAATGTTGATATCAATTGATAGACATTAATTTACACTAGTATTGACTTTTTTTTCCATGTAATGATATTTTTAAAATTATATTTTAACCTTAAGATGATAGACAAGAATATAACCAATATCTATGTTGACTATGAGAAACTTATTTCATTGGTTATAAGATAACCAACATCTAAACTTTGTACAGAAAATTAAAAAATTGATTTTTTACTTAATTATTATCCAAAAGGCATTTCAAAAATCTATTTAAGAAAGCACAATTTAGTTTTAGTGGATAAGACATCAATTTTATTTAACAGCCATTATCTAAAAAGTATTTTAAAAGTCACATTAAAAACAATAGATGCATAGGATGTCAATTTTATTCATTAATTAATGTTTATTATTTTCCTATAAAATTTTTCTCTAACTCTTTCTTTCTATATGAAAAATTTTAACATATCACTTTCCAGTATTCTCTTAATATCTATTGAGTGATTAACTACTTTTATCGCTAAAGTATTCAATATACTTTTATGAATAGGGTGCAGAAAAATAAGTAATAAATTGTAATTGGCATCGAGTATAATGATTTTGATAGATATTATTTCTACTATTCTTTCACTCTACTTTCGTTGAGAGAGTATATAATAGGAAAACCTTAACCTTTAGTTCTCCTATTATATATTCTCTTAATTCAAATTTAGTAAAATTGGAATGGAAAAGTTGATGAATGATGACTTGATATATGGTTCTTCTATATTCTTGCTCTATTTTAATATCATGATAACATACAAATTAGAGAAATTTAAGCAACAAATTAGAGTTTGCATCGAGGATAAGGATTTTAATACATAGTGGTTTTGTTATTATTTTTATGTATCATGTAAACATATAGCTTTTATTTATTAATCATTTAGTATAATTATTATGTATAGATTTATAAATATTATTTATCTTTACTCATTTGTTTGTACTTTCACTATGAAAAAAGTAATAATAATTGAAATTGCATAAATTTATAGAATTATTTCTCTTTACTCTTTTATAAGTTATTTTTAAGTTAACATTCTATAATTGGCATTTGGATTACAAAGATTAACAAAGAGAAAGAACATTGAAACAAATATAATTTTCTATATTAAATTAGTTCAAAAATAACTTTCTTGTCATATTTGTAATTTCTACTTAAATATATTGCAAAATTTTATATGAAAATGGTTTAGAATGTTTTGAAAAACTATAGTTGAAGGTTCTCACAGCATTGATTATTTACATAACAGAATTCTATAGATATTCGAATGGCCTTTATTGAGAAAATGACAAATATAAAAATGTTAATTTTAGGATTAATCGATGTTTAATATGATGATATTTCTTACAAAACTAGACATGATTAAATGAATGACATTTATGAAAAAAATATGAATGAATGAAACCAAATAAGTCTAAATGAATGGCATTTATGAAAAAAATTTGAATAAATAAAATTGAAGATGATTAAATGAATGGCATTTATGATGATGAGGAACTTATAAGGTTGATTTTTATATAGTGAATGTCGTCTAAGTCCATTTTAATTATCATGATAGTTCATTAACAATTTACATGTCATTTTAGTACTTAATTGATGTCTTAAGGTATTATAATAGTACATGTGACCAAACTTATGGCATCAATTTCAAATTAATACCCGAAATCTAATGATTTACTCATGGCCTATAAATAAAGCTCTCCTTGCCTATTTGAAACAAATTAGCAATCTTTCAAGGTAACTCTCCTTCCATTAAAAAGAAGGCTTCTAATTAAGTTTATCAAACACTTTAACAAACTTAAAATTATGTGGTTAATATATTTATCTATTTATTATATTTTATTATATTATTCAAACTCGGTTTAATCCTTTCTACATGTCATTGTAAGGAAGTTGGTCTCTGCCACATGGCATTATGAGGTGAAATATTTTTTTCACCTCTTTGAACTCTATAAGATTGCAAAGAACATAAATTATCATTTTTTTGAATTGAATCTATAATCTCAAGAATTGAGTTGAATCCATATTCTCTAACTTAACATGATAAGATTTTGTTTTGTATAACAAATAAGTTATCTTATAACTTACTAACCTAGTAAATAAGTTATAAATTAATTTTTAAATGTGTTTCATATACTAATTTATAAGTAAAAAAATAAGTTTTTATTTAATAAACTATTGATAATTTTTTTCCAATTTCATAATAATTCCAAATTAATATTTTTTAATCATTAAAAATAAATTAAAAAATACCATAGAAAAATGCACCTAGGCAACTCCATTGCCACATGCCCTATCTACAAGGACATATCAAGATTATTAGCTTGAGAACTAACTGCATTAGCATCCATCGTGGCAAGGTTAATGCTTTTATTAAGGTGTTCTTCCTCCATATTTATCTCATGGCTCTGATTTAGAATAGGGGTTCATAGGCTAGACCCTACACTATGCTTTTGATTTTCAAAATTTGCTTCTAAAATGGCATTTTTGAGACTTGAAACATATGAACATCATCAATAGTTAAATTGTTCTCTTTACCCCTAAAGGTCATTACTATTCCCTTAGGACCCAACAGGCTTAAATTTGCATTACCTTTGCTAAACATCATTTTAGAAACCATGTAAGTGATCTCTTATGTGGTTTTTATGCACTCGTCCTGTGTCATCTCTTTTTATTAGAAACTTTGATATCTTTCTTTAAAGAGCCCTTTGTATAAATAATAGTATTTGCCATTAAATGAGAATTTCATTAGAAATTACTTTTTCAAATTAACCTCCAAGCAAACTCTTCATATTTATCCTAACTTGCTCCATAGTAGTAGCATCCACTTTAAGAGTTTCCCCTACCTTATTACCAAGGAAAGGAAGGAAATTTTTATTAAAATGTCTAATAAGAAGATCAGAATTCTAGATCCATACTGTAACCTTATCCATGAAATCCTCAACTGAGTCAAATTTTTTGTCCCAAGTGCAAATTGTCAAGTAATGATTGAATAGGATCTAAGAGCTAATAGTAAGTGCTAGTTTATAATCTAATACAACACTAAATTTAACTAAATAATACTCATTTAATAAGTCAATAATTTTCAATATACCATTCCTAGTCCACAATCGATCAAGTTTCTGTTCTAGGATTCAAAAACCTATTTTTCGACATAATAACTTGATAATTATCATCTTTCTCTAAGTTTTATTGATCCTCACCTTCTCATCCTTCCCCTTTTTTAAGATGATAATAGCTAAGCAAGGATGCCTATCATTCATCACCTCTTCAATTTTAAAATTACTAAAGTCACCTTCTTCTTCATTATCCATCTTGCTTTTCTCTCCACTTAACTCTGTATTATCATACTTCAATTTCTCAAACTACCCAATAAATATCTTTTTATATGATTTTAGCCTTATATCATTATTGGTTTGAAACTTAAAGTGCATATCTTCAAGCATTGCATCATCATAAAAATATAAAAACTAAAAATTTTACATTTAGTGATGACAAGTTTAGCAAATTTAAATTTAAAATTATAATTTGTACATATAGCAACAACAGAATTTTTATAATTAAATTAAAATTTAAATAAAAATTTTAAATTATTAAAATAAATTATATTAAGTTAAAATTATAATTAAATGTAATAAATTAATATATTATATTTAATAGCATAAATATTAATTTTTTTTATTTTAGTTAAATTAAATTAATTTAGCAAGAAATTTAATTTAAATAAATTAATTTAGCATTTTTTAGTTTAAATACCAAAAATAAAATATGCTAACAGTTTTAATAATAAAAAAATAAACATGACCCATATGAAAAAATGAATACTCATAATATTCAAGATATATAAATATCTATACATGAAAATAATATATATATATATATATATATATATATATATATATATATATATGATAAAAACCTAAAGGCAGGAGAGGTCAATATTTAAGTATCTAGATATATCATCATCTATCGCAAGGCTATCATCATCATTTTGATGACGTAGGTGATATATCGAAGGTGGTGCTTGGGTAGGGGTGGTTGGGCTGGGGGTACTATTAGTGTGAATTTGCTCGTTTCAGGTTGTGTAGTTGTAAAAAGAAGTATAAACAGTGTAAGCCCCTATTATTTAAGTAGGGAAGTGAGCTCGGTCAAATAAATCCCTTACTGCTACTACACCTTTTGTTACTGCTCTTGAATTAACTATTAACTCTGTTGTTATTGCTTTTACAACTCAATGACCTAGGATAAATGTTGTGGCCCTGCTTTGGAGCTGGAAGTGCCACAAGAAAAAAATAATTGGCCAACGAGCACATGATTAATTATCTTCTTATACCCTCAAAAAGTGCCAAGCACCTCATAATAATGGTAGCCTTATCGATCTGTATAGAAGTACCAGGCAAGCTGATGGATGATACATTAGACTTCATGTGCTAAGTCATTAGCTTAGTTACCTTTACCTTAATTTATTAAAATAAAAATCAATTCTAAGGATTACATAATATATTTGTAAAATTTCTATCATTAAAATATAAGGTCTAGCTAACTTATATACTACCCCTTTGGAGTTGGATGCACCCACTCCTCTAAAGTTCCTAAAGTTCTTTAGCATCGACTGTAGCACACCTGTATCCTTATTTATCTATTCATGTTTCATTAAAAAAAATGAACATGATTATTGACTTAGCAAATAGATTATACATTTAAATCATGAATGATAAGTTGAATTACCTTATCATAATGATGTGCTGCAATGGATTTCAATCCATGCTAGTAATTAACCACCTTTTTCGCCTTATTCTCTGCATTTCTCATATATAACTCTTACAAATTGAGGAATAACCATATAAAATTATGTTTAAGGGTTATAATTGAGCTACAATTTAGACTATGAAATAATTACATAAATTTATTATATATCATACTTACCTTGTAATAATCATTGTGAAGGAAGTCCACATATCTTTATCAGGTTTGAGGCAAGATAAATGGTAATACGGAGTGCCTAGCACAATCCAAGTCAAGCCTTTGCTCCTAATCACCCCTATACTAGAGAAGTACTTATTCAATCTATATTTCTAGTTATTGTAAAGGCTAGTAGCAATCCGCATTAGACCATTAATCACTTTCTGCTACTCAAGCTCAAAAAGACCTTAGAACTTGAAATAGGACTACATTAGAAAATATTTAATAAATTTATGAGTACTATGTTAAATAATTTCAATATTGAATATAAAATAATAAAGATAGGGAAGAGATCAATACTACACAGACCTTTTGCACGACACTATCTTGTAACTATTGAGATACCAACTACCATGATTTATAGTAAGACGAGGTGTGGGCTCGAATGATACTACTAATATTGTGTAAGAGATGGCTAGCATTTCAATTGACTGCATGCCATGTACTAATTGTCTCAAACTATACAAGCATCAGTCTTCTCGCTTTCTTTTCCATCCTCTCATCCAGCCTAAAGGACTTATTCAACCCCTCTTTCTTGGAGTTACAGCTTCGATGGATAAGAGAAAATGTTAGTATCATGAATTTATATGTAATAAATAATTAAATTAAGTATGCATATTAAGAAAAAATACCTAATCTCTCACATTGTGATGGAATATACATGGGTTGATGTGGAGGATCTCCTCTATCATCACGTCCATGGTATCATGCCTTAACATCAGCAATGGCTAGGAAAATACATATTTTATAAGCATTTGAGAGAAGTGTCCATAATTAAACTAACTAATAACAACATATAAATTATTGAATTCATATAATGAAATTACATAATTACTTTTACATAATTATGAGTTATAGTATAAAAAAATATTAAACCCCAATCTGAGTTAATGTCGATGAAAGTAACAAGCTCATCCTTATACTCATCAATTTCTTCATTATCAGGTTATAGAAACTCCTTCTTTATATAATTTTCAATTATTTTATCTTCCAAACTATCTTTATCATTGATGAAGTCATCCTCTCCCTCTGTAGCAAAATTGGTATTCTTGGAAGATAAAATGATCGAAGGACTATTTTTATAATCCCTCAAGCTTACTAAGCAAAAATCTTTAAGGTCAACTGTGACATTGAAATTGGAAAAGTTAATGTCTTACAAGAATGGCCACTCTTGTGTACTAACATCATCATCAAGTAAATCTCATATGACACGATGTACCATATTATGCATAACCCTCTAATTTGGCTTATTGAGAAAATCCTTAATGTAGAAGACTTGTTTCGCTTAGGTTACAAGTATGAAGGGTCATTTTATACCACTACCTATTGATCAAGATGCTTGTAATGTTCTTATTAAGGTAAAGTTTCTTCTTTGTTAGATAAGTGTCATACCATTTGCATTTGAATAGATTTATACTATATTTATTTAAATAAGTTAACTCTATGATGTCTTTGACCGCTATCCCGCAAGTGCACGGGTTAAGTCGAGTTATAGTATAAAAGATTATCGTCTCCACAGGGATTGCACGTTGAATACTAACTGAATTTCAAGTAAAATTATCTAGGCATATCAATTGATAGTGTGAATTAAGGATAAAATGTAAAACAGAGCTTAGTTATCAAGAAAAGGTTTAATTCAATGAAATGAAAGCGTACTCAGCTTAAGGTTCCCTTGTACATTTCATTATGGAATGAATGTAATCCTCTAACTTGATTTACTGTTAATTTAGACTGTTGGATTGCCTAAATTAAGCTATACCTCATTGCAAGGCTGCTAGCTACTAACCAAAAGATTAAGTGCCTAGAATTATTCTAGTAATCACTCATCTAGGTTGCATTAACTTGCTTTAGAATCCATTTTCAGACATTTCATCCTGTGCAAAAGAATCCAATTAGCTTAATTCCTAAGTCTAATTGATATTCCCAATGATTATGCAAGGTTCGATTAATTAATTGGTCATTTCAACCTAGAATCAATTAATCCATAACACAAATTCAATATTCCGGATATATTGGCTTGTTCCAGCATAAATAGCATAATCAAATCATAAATCAATAGTAAATCAAGCTAGATTATATAAAATTCAAATCCATAAATCCATGAACAAGTTCACCCAAGCTGAGCACAAGGGTTTAGTGTGAAAACATTACAAAATCAGAAGAAAACTAGAAAACAGAGAGGGAACTCAAACAATTCATGAAGATCTACAAATTCCTTGCTCGAATCCACGTTAGAAGGTGCCCTTGGTGAGTTTGGGTCTCTTTTAGGGTTTCTCCTAGCAGCTCTCCTTGTTAATTCTTAATTTTTTTTCTTCTTTTCTCCCCCCTCTTCAAAATTTTGCACAAAACTTATATTGGTGATGTACACGGGGTCCAACACGGCCCGTGTTGTACCCTGTGTTTCTCAGCGAAAGTTGAGCAGCACGATACACGTTGTGTGACACATCCCGTGTTCTTCTCCAAAGTGTCAAGCAGTAATGTACACGGGGTATGACACGGCCCATGTTGTACCCTGTGTTCTTCTGCGAAAGCTGGTGAGCATGGTACACGGGGTGTGACACCCCCTGTGTTTATCTGAGAAGTGAAAGGCAGTATGATACACAGGGTATGACATGGCCCGTATTTTACCTCGTGTTCTTCTCTGAGTAATTCAGTGAAGCCTCGAAGCATTCCAAAAGGATACACGGCCTTCAACATGGGGTTCCCATACCCCGTGTTCTTTGCCAAGTGAGCAAATTTACTTCGATTCTCCACAATTCGCATAGTTTTGCCTCCGGATCCTTTTCTAATGCTCATATGTGTCCTTTCAAAGCTTGAAAGCAAAATATCGAGCATCTAAGTATCTTTTTCAATCAATTTGTACAAAATACTAGGTAAATAAGTGATGAAACTCATAGAATTTATGTGCAATTATGCATTTGTCAGTCTTCTAATATATCATAAAATATGTTACCATCAGTTTTTAAAATAGAAATGCCACTATTTTGTATTTTATGCTTCATATCCTAAGTTTCAACTATAAAGCCCACTCAATTTACAATACATGCTGAATATATTATAATAATAAAATTATGATCAGAAGTTAATAATAGAAGCTCTTTAATAGCTTTTGAGGAACTATTCCTATGTAAATAGTACATTTATGAAAACAACATTTCTAACAAAAGTTAAATTGGGAAAATGTTTAATTAAGGTACGATTTTTACATAATTAGTATAACATAATTGAAAAGTATAAGCATTTACCTTAGAGTAAAACCATGCATAGAATTTTGTTCTTTATAACTGATCAATATTTTCACCACCACTTCATTTGAGTTCTTATTGGTACTCATTACATAACATATGTATTTTAGTTCATTAAAATTAATTAGGAAGTATAAATGGTTATAGAGACTTGCTAGAAAGACCTTTCAATCTTGGCACAATTATTCAAGATTTACCATATGGAAACATTTCATCTTTCCTATCGAAGTGAGAAATGGTCTTCTTTGCCACTAGTTAACATTAAGATCTGAACACTGATAATGCTTTTTTTGCATCTTGGGATGCTAAATCTTAGTTTTAGTCGGGCCAATTAAATCTACTATTTACTCTTTCTAGACACATGAAATAAAATGTTAATGCCTCATCAACGACATATCTTTTTGTGATTGAACCCTTAATTCGAGCATGATTCTTGATGCAATCCTTCAACTTTTTTATGTATCTTTTGTATAGGTACATCCATAGAAAATGAACAAGACTTCCTTGTAATGCTTTGTTAGACAAGTGCATCACTAAGTGAACCATTATGTCAAAGAATGTTGGAAGTTATATCCTTTTATGTTTCCACAAAATGATGATAATATCTTACTTGGCTTGTTGGATATACCTCTTGTTAAGAGTTCTAGCACATATATGGTTGAAAAAGTTACACAACTCAATAATAGGACATGATTTCTAATAATCTCTATATGATAATATAATAATCATGTGATTTCAACCCCCTTAACTTTGTATCATGACCAATCACATTCTTCTTGAGATTCCCAACAAATCCATTAGAAAATTTCATATTTCTTATAAATTAGTAGAACTGTCTTCATTCATCCTGGCTAAGCATATATGCAACATGTGGTTTAAAAAGCTTACCTCTCTGCTCATATAGGTGTAGGTTTAGCCTTGCATTCAGGTTTGCTATATCTTATCTTACATTATCTATATCTTTTAATTTATGCTTAATGTCTAATAATGTACCAAAATACTATTATACACGTTCTTCTCAATATGCATCACATCAATATTGTGCCTCAAGTTCATTGTCGGCTAATATGGAAGGTTAAAAAATATGCTTCTCATACTCTAATTATATTCATTGGCACCCTTCTTCCAATATAGACCACAAAACTGAGTATGTTTTCCAAGAAGTCTTTAAGCTACTTTACCTAATTAGTCAATGATAATTTCATTGGTAATAGGATAAGGAGAGGCTCTCCTTTCCGACCTCCCATTAAACTCCTTATTTTTTAATGTGTGACTCCTCGGAAGCCAAGAATGATGACCAACATAGACTATTTTGTCTCTAACTTAAATTAATGGAGTATCATCATTAAATGTAAGACATGTTTTATAGCCTTGTCCATTACACCCAGAAAGATTGCTTTATGTAGGAAAATCAATCATAATCCATAATAATGCCACCCTCATATTGAACATCATATACATATTAGCATCCTAAGTCTCAACCCCCTTTTCCCAAAGATGTCTCAATTCTTCTACGACCAATCTTAAGAAGACATCGATACCCTTATCGGTGATTATGGCCTTGATATTAATAGAGTCAATATGAAAAAAGACTGATTCATCTAAATCCATAGTGGCAAGTTATAAGTAGTCATCACTATTAACCGCATGCTATAAGACAAGTTTATATCACTAAAAAGATTAAATTTGTCTATACAACCTAATGTTCTATGGGTCTACAAAGAAATTGGGATGCTTCTTATCAAATTTCTACTAAGCTTCTTAATCAATAGGATGTTGCATTACCTTATCCTATGTTAACTTTTGTGTATGATGCTATATCATATCCTTTACGATATTTCTCAAACCATACAATCGCTTCAGTCGAGAAGTTAATAGAAAATATTGAAGCCCTTTTTAAGGTAACTTTTTTTCTTCCATGTTTTTATCTATCCATTAACTTTCTCTACAAATTAAAAAATTATCCATCAAGACATGTTCTTTTCAACAAAATGCATAGTCATACTTGTACACATGGATTGACTTATACTCAAAACCCAATTTGTTAAGCCATTTCTTTACCCCATAGTGTGATTCTAGCAATTTATTATCCTTCAAAAGTGTCTTTTTCAATAACTTCAAAAGAACATCGAATGACTTGTTAGGCCACTTATGCAGCACTTTCAAATGCATGAGTTTTACTAGAAAGTTCGAAGCTAAAAATATTGTACATCCTGGATGTAATTTTATTTTCACTTATTTAAAAAGGTCATTGCAATTACTATAATTTGATCCAATGTCCCCTTCAGATGCATCCTCATTCCCTTCTCCACGTCTCAAACTATTTCTTTAGTTACATAAAGGCCAATGAAATCATGTATAATATCCACTATCTCATCCCTATCATCAAGAGATGTTTCTTGTCCCTCTAGAAGTTGAACCATATGCCTCATTATGATGTATCCAACTCATGTAAAATGGATAAAATTTATTATGTATAATATGTACCTCCAACATTGCCAATTTCTAAAATAATAGGTTTATGTACTTCTTACATAAGCATCTTACTAAACCCTTTTCATCAATAAAGTTTGTGACTTTTTCAATAAATGCTAATGCATTAACCCAATACTTATTCAACAAGCAATCTTGTAGATGTATCCAACTTTTATTTATAGACATCGTATAATTGAACAAAAAGAAAATAACTTCTTATAGAATTAAGTGTTATGATCAATATTTGTTATGTACCATAAATCTATCATATTATTCCAATTCTAAAGGATAAGGCCTTATCTCATTTGAGATATTTCTATTGTTGTGATTGTATCAATTTATACATGTTTATCTTTTCTTACATGTAAAAATTTTGCAAACTTCTCTCCATAATTCTCAAAGTGTATAAAGTATACATTAATATAGTTCACACCCAGAGAATAGTGAAGATGCGAAGAAATTTTTATAATGTTAAACAAGAACTAGATAAATTATTAACAATAACTATAAGATATATCTCAAACTGTCTAACTTTATAGGATAATTTAAGGGTTGGTTGGCCTAAGATCAACTAACCTTTAAATGGGTCTAAGCTTAAAGTGCAAATATAATTCTATTTAAAATTATTATAAAAGTACACTTACAATAATTTTAAACTTACATTACAATTTGATTCTACAATTATTCAAGTGTATTATTATTTGCATTGTTGGATTTTTTAAGTATCCATATAAATTGTTACATTTAACATTTTAGAATAAGGAATTGAATTTTTAAACTTATTCTACTACGTTCATAAGATGCGCAGTTGAAATCTTTTAAAGAGACGTATATTTTATGAGTACTAATAAATTTTTAAGTGTTCAATATTTTCAAATTTCTATGATTATAAAATCATTAAATTGACATGGACTATATTTTGTATTAGAATTCTTAATGATATAAAAATTCAAATTATTTCAATCTTTCAAAAATTTCTATTTATATCATTATAGTATTTTTACTAAATATATTTGTCAGATTCAAACTTTTTTATTTATACATTTTTATTAACAGATAGTTATCAAGTTATTTTTTTTAATATTTAATTACATATTTAAAATTCTATTTTCATGTCAATGAGAATTATGTAAAATATGTTAATATAGTTAATATATTTTTACATGATATCTTTATGATTTTTGAATTTTTCAAAATATATAATCATATGTAATTTTATTTTTACTTATTTATATATAATTTGCATATTTTTTATTTCTTATCATTTATTTATATAATATCTAGTGTTATTATTGAATATATAAAAATTTAATTTTTCAATTATTTAAAATTTCTTAGTTGTATATTCAATGTATAATTATTCAGTTCTATTGCCATGATTTGAATTTTTTATGTTTACACATTTTTATTGACATGTATTTATTAGTTTATATTAATATAAATATGATTATATATTCAAAATTTAATGTTCATATAAATATACTTTTTCAAATATATTTATGTAATTGCTATATTTTTATAAGACATATTTGTCTTTATGTAATCATTATTATCATCCATTTCTATAATATTTGATTTTATTGTTAATTGTATAAAATATTAATTTTCCATTCTATTAAAATGATTTATTTATATATTCAACATTTTTTATGTCTTCTATTTTAAATATCTCAATATTTTTTTGCTTATTTAAAATATAATTTTATTTTTTACATATATAAATATTCTAAATTTTGAAAGCTTTCAAAATATCTTATTTATATATTCATAATATTTTTATTAAATGTATTTATAATGTTTGAATTTTTATTATACATTTTCATTAAAATATTTTTATTAAGTTATATTAAAAAAATTAATTATATACCTAGAAGTTTATTTTCATATGAACATATTTTTTAAAATATATTTATATAGTCATTTGAGTTTCATATTTCACATTTAAATTTTATTATATTATTCCAATTTTAGAAGTAAAATGGAACTAAAAATTTTATATTTTAAATTACACTCTAAACTCTAAAATTTGTACATAGAACTTTATAACAATTTCATCTCATATTGGTTTAACAAAATATTTCATATACATATCATACTATACAAAATTATAATTTTACCCACTAATATAATAATGAAAAAATTTAAATTCATAAATTGCACATTGAAATAAAACTATATAAATACGTTTAACATTTAGAACATGTAATATTAAATAGAATTTATTTCATATCAAAATAATCATATCATCAAACTAAATTAATGCATTTCATATTAATCAACTCATAAATTATATATTTAAATAAAATGCAATAAAATTTGATTCACATACCTTAATAAAATAAATTTATTTATCAAATGAAGAACCAAATGTTAAACATCAACACCAATTAATAACAATAAAAAAATAAAAATTCAAAAAAATATATATAAGAAAATGTTCTACATTGTAAAAAAAACATAAAACTTATAAAATAAATAAATAAATCTTTTTGAAATCATTGTCTCTCCATTATACATTTTCCTTCCCTATACAAATGAGATTGAAATGGCATTAGGGGGTATTTATAGTTGAAGGCCCTTTCAATGACAACATAATTTTCAGTTGTCATTAAAGGGTTATTAGTAAAAGAAAAAGGTATTTTTAATGACAATACAATTTTTCAGTAAAAAGTTTTGGCAGGAAAATGGAATCTTTAATGATGACAATTTTTGTTGGTAAAAATAAAATTTTAACTACTAGTTTGCCTAATAAATTGCAATGACTTATTTGTCATTAAAAGTGCATGGCATTTTACCAATAACCATATGGAAGTCCATATGACAATTTCCTGAGTGTTCTTCATCAACAACAATATCGTGGATAAAGTACCAAATGCTTTTAATGATAACTAAGTCATCGCAATTTATTAGATAGATTGACAGTTAAAATTTCTTTATTTTCATCGATGACAACAGTTATTGTTGAAGATTTCATTTTTCTCACCAAATTTTTTTATCTATTTTCACTAATGACTTTGTCATTATTATTAGTTGTAGCCTAATTTCTAGTTGAAAAATTTTGCACTCATGAAATTTTGATGTAACATTGATTATAGTGTTATCGATAAAAGTGTTATTATGTATCACTAATGACTGATTTTTTATCATCATAAAAAGTGTTGTCACTAATGACTTTGTCATTGTTTGACTTTTTTTGGACTTTGTCTTATTAGATCAGATTGTGTTGTAATCCATTCCAAAGTAGCATTGGAAGGTTCACCCATGTGAGAAAACTCTAGCAAAGCCAAATTCAATTTTAATATTTGATTTTTGTAATTAAAATTTCTTAATTATTATTATTTGAATGATGTGTCATTTTTTCATTGACCAATAATATAAAATATTTTACACTAAAAGTGAATCAAACCTAGATACATTATTTTTATAAATAAATGTTATAATTATTAATTAATATTAATAAATAATAATTTAAATCTCAATCTTAATTGAATCAATAAAAAACTTAATCTTAGAACTCATTTTAGCAAAGAAATATAGTATAAAATAATATATTTAATTATAAGTAATTTATGAAGAATATTTTTTAATGACAAAATAATAGCTAATAATTTTTACTTTTAGGAAATTTTTTATGAAAATATATAATATAAAAATTAATAAACCCGATTAACAAACTATTAGTTAATTGTTAAGATTGAAGTGTATATATGACCCACTAGATATGTACTATTCTTCACATCATCAATGAATAAGGAGATAATATATTAGTTCGAAGGTTTTGACACTAAAACTACATTAAATTTAAATCTTAATGTTATCAAAAAATATATTAGAGTATTAGTTTATAAAATTTGTAGTTATTATTTTTTTAATTTATAAAACAAGTTATATTTATTAAGTTTTTAACTTTCTTACTTCACTTGTGTTTTTACTTATTTTGTTAAAGGTCCTATGATAATTAATAATTTCATTAAATTTATATTTAATATATGATGTTGTGAATTTTTTATAATATTTACTAATGACTCAAATAAATGAATAAACATAAAAATTAAATAAATTTAATCTAAATATATTTGACATATATATTTTTTTGTCAAACACCATGCTAAATCGATGATATAAATTTTGTTTAATATTGATTAGTAGATCAAATGAATAAATAAATATAAAATCAAACGCGACTTTTAATATAAATTTTGTCTTCACATACATTGTATAATATAATAAAAAATAATATAATATTTTAATTTTAATTTTATATTTATTATATAATAATTATAATATATCAATTTTATTTAATTTTATAATAAGTTAAATAGAAACTTATGCATGAGGCGGGCACATTTGCTAGTTTATATAGGACGAAAAGTCATGTGTCTTTGCTTGCTTTTAGAAATGTACGTTGAACGGTGGTTGCTGGTGTCGTTAAAATGTGCTGTGTTCTATATATTAGAAAATGGTCAGATACTTTCTTTATCCTTTTTTCTATTTTTAGAAAAATGAAAATATAATTTTTATTCTGAATTCTACTTTTTTTTATTAGAATCTAAAGTTTTAAATAAAAAATTCTATACCTCTTTCTGATTAAAACTCATTCCGTGGATTCCGGATCCAATTCCATTACAAAAATAATATCTTGTCGGGCCAAACCAAGGTCAATCAGAAGGATGGCGAAGATTGATGTTGTATTTCTTGCAACAAAAAAACGTAGTTGCACCGTAGAATCCTGTAAAAAATAAAGATACTTCTTATTCTATTTTATTGTACCAGGTAATGATAAATTTAATACTATATAAAGGCACTGCATGCCTAACTTTATGTAACTATAGAACATATATTAGAGTATGATAATAAATATTTATACTACCAACCTTCTCTTATCAGACATGTCAAATAGGCCAAACCTTTAGAAATCAATTTTATATATTAAACTGGTTTAAATAAAATTGAAAAATAATAATTTATACCTTTAAAGTTTATGTATAAATAATATAAAATTTAAATTATTAATTTGTAAATTTTATAAATTAGTTATTCATAGTCACTTGTACTCAAAATTAAATTTCCTTGCCACTTTAAAAAATGTTAAAAATATTTAAAAAATATTTTATCTTTCTACATATAAAAATTATTTAGAAATAAATATTTTAGAATTAATCTTTCTATGTATAATGATTATTTCTTAAAATACATTGATGTGGGTTGAAAAAATATATATATAATAAAATTATTTTTATGATACATTAATTTGAGATAAAAAAAAAGTAAATTATATATATATACACATAAAAGGGTTATTTCTAAATTACATATCAGTAACAATTATAGTTCATTTAAGCAAATCACAATTAAATAAATTATTTCTAAAATGCTTATAATATATACATAAAAAGATTATTAGAAAAAAATAATCTTAGAATAAAATTTTAATTATGATTTTAAGTTGCATACAGTACTAAAAAATAATTTCATAAAAAGTCTACTTATAAAAAAGAAAAGTATTCAAAATGTAACGGATTGAAAGAAAAGTTGAAATAATTTCTAAAGTTATTTTGTCTAATGATAAAAAGAATTAATTTTGAATATAATTAATTATGAATAATTAATTTAAAATATTATAAATTAATAATCTAAATTTAGTAATATTTAAATATTAATTGTGAAAGTAAAATTATTATTTTAAAGTTTTAATATAAAATTTATTTTGGACATATAATTAATTTTTAAAAGTTAGTTTTTTTTGCGCAACCAAGCACATTGGAAAAGAAATAATAGCAGAAAACCTCCCTACCGTTATAGATTTAGAAAAAAAAAAAAAGATAATAAAGAGGGTATTTTGCACAATATATTCAACTTAAATGTTTAATAGCACCCTTTTAAAAATTATGATTTGTTTTGCACGAAGTATAATATAAAGAACTATGAATATTTTAACCTACTTCTTTTTATGTATTTATTACACATAAACCTATAAACACCAGTAATTTTTATGTAAAAAATTAAAAAAAATATTTTTACAAGTTGTATCTTAAATGTAAATATATTTTTATTTAATATAAGTAAAAATTTATATGATAAGATTCATGCCAAAATAAGGTCTTAAGGATCGGTTTATACCAGACTCTATCATTTTAAAAAATAACAATTATACTTCAATTACAATTTTTTATAAGCAATTAGTCACTTCTTATCTTCTTTAACATTTTAAAAATATTTTAAATAAATAAAATGGAAGAGATAAACTAAAAATGGGGAGGGCTCTTGTCAAAAGTTGGCAAGACACTGATGCATTCAATTGAGGGTAGGGGTGAAAATTGAGTGAGTAGGAGCATTTAAGGATTCCTAAATCAACTGTCTGTCCAAAATTGCACATTATAAAATTGGACTTGCAACAATCCGTAAAAATTATGTTACCCGCTTGGACTTGCACTTTGCAGGTACTTGCAGGTACCATTGGGTGTGGGTGGGTTTAGGATACTTTAAATAAAAATATTTAACACACTAATCATTTTATAATGAAGCTCACCATTTACTTTCTCGCATGTAATATTATCATAGAGCAAACTAAATTTATGTGAAATATTATTATTTCAACCTATAAAGTTAACATAAAAGAACTAATAAGTATTTTCCCATTAAATGGAATTAACTATATATAGATCACTATTGTACTTTATTAAAGAAATTAATGGAGTTAAAATTAAAATTAAAATAAGATATAAATGCAAATGTAATTTATTTCAGGAACTAACATTGCTAGTTTTTGTTTTACTTTATACAGATAAAATGAATAAATAAACTTAGTATGTTCCCCAAATGTATAGAATGCTTAGGTAAATGAATTACGTATACATAGATCACTAAGGTTAAGTTGCTTTCTATGGATGGAGTGGAGGACAAAAAGTTAGGTTATGTTTTCATTATTTGTCATCTTTGTCTAATGAGTAATAATGAGAAAAAAACTAGTAAAATTTTTTTTTAGCAATCAATGCCTAAAATAATATTATCCTTTGAATATTAGTGGGTGGTTTACGGTTAGTATTGGATAGTAAATTTTAACCTGCACCCGCTCGCATAATTATTTTTTTTTAAATTTTATCAACTTCTATTCATTATAATATTTAATCTAACCGAAATCGCATAAATTTGAATTTAGGCGGGTGATTTATATCCATTATAATATTTAATCTAACCGAAATCGCATAAATTTGAATTTAGGCGGGTGATTTATAGCGGTTAAACCAAAAACTTCCGATTCTAACTGAGGGTAAAGACTTTTCGCGGTCACTGCTGGTGGTTGGCTACGCTACCGGTCATTATTCCACTCCGGAGGCAATGGGTTGGAATTCTATGTTATGGATTAGGATTCAGAAAACGTTAGTTGGTGATTGATAAAATGGTGAATGTGATGAAGGACTTTTAGAACTACTAATTTTAATGGAATGACAGAAGCTGTAATCGTTGTATTATTTTGCAAGAGCCGTTAACTGGTGATTGACAAAATGGTGAATGTCCTTATTTTAAGAAGGAAAAAAAATTCCGAGTCATTGATATTATGACGTAAGAGCCGTTAACCATTTTCCCCCTCTCAGCGTGACATTTGTTACATCACATCCCGAAAGCACTGGAAATTAAGAGGGACAGACGGAGACCCATCTTATTTCTTTTATAAAGAGAAAGAGATTGGCGAGACTCGTCAAATATGACGGGCGACAGGATCGGGTGCATTTTTTATGGCAAATATAAAGTAAATTTTTAAAAAATAATTATAAAATATTTCTATTTGAAAATATAAGTTTTAATAAAAAATAATAAATTTTAAAATTAAAACTATATTTTTATCTCACTACTATATTTTTATCTCACTAATAATAATAAAAAAAGAAAGCGTAAGAAAAATGAAGAGAATCCTCATCCGATTATATGGACGGTGGCAGTTTCTCCCTTGATTTTCAAACCCAAGGGAATCTCGCACCTAGCTAGTCGGCACTTTTAATTGTGGCAACTTGAGTGGAAAATGACACCTTCAAATAAAGTGCGTTTAAATCCCCGGACTTTCTTATGTTTTAGCGGTTCCAACTATCCGCAATAAACATGTAATTTTGGAGAATAATAATTATATTTCAACTATAATTTCTTATTTATAAGCAATTAATTTTTTAATATTTTTAAATTTAAAAATTATTTTAAATAAATAGGAGGAAAAAGATATACCTAAGAAATGCAGAATTTTTAAGTTTGTGAAGTTACATATTTTCAATTTTTAAATACATATTTATCTTTTTTAAAATATTTAAATTATAAAAAAAAGAACAGTCATATAATAATTTTCCTTTTTTTATTGCATGGGAGAGACATAAATATAAGAATTTTTGTCTAAAGTATCTAATTTGAGTAGCATATAATATTGTTTGAAAATTTTACTTTTTTTTATCTTGGGCTTCATTTCACACAATAAATAAATTAGTTTATAACTTATTGACTTAATTAATAAATTATAAGCTAACATCTAGAGGTATTTCTTGCACTAATTTATTGAAAAAAAAAGTTCTGATTTAATAAATTATCTAAAATAATTTATAACTTATAAATTATTACCTCTTCAACTTCTTTTCAAATCTATCCTTATTCTTTTTATTAATTTACAAACTATGTCCTTTATAATATAAATTTAAATATTTTTATCATAAAATATAATTAACTTAATTTTAACATAATTATATATTAATTTTAAATTATAAATATATAAAAATATGTATATAAATAAATAATATTATAAAATATAATTAATTAAATATTACATACTATATTTTATTTTAAACTTCTTAATTATATTAATATAATTTAATTTTTAGATAAATATAAATAATTTTAATTATATATATATATTTCTATTAATATATCCTTTATATTATTTTTTAATTTTAATTAGTTCAACAGTTAATTTATGATATATTTTTTAAACAATTAGTTAGTTTATTAGTTACAAATTATCAACTATATGCACAAAATGGAACCTTAATCTTAGGATCATTTCTGTATATATTTAGTGACTCGATTACCCTTTTCATCACAATATATATATATATATAGAGAGAGAGAGAGAGAGAGGAATTTTTTGTAAGTGTTCAAAGAATTTTGAGTCACATTACACATAAAAATTTTATATTTATTTTTTCCTATAATGAAAATGACTTAAAGGAAAGAGAAATGATCCAAATTTAAATAAAAGTATATGGATCAACGTGACGCATGATATATCATAGATTTGAGATCCTGAATTTTAAATAAAAGTATACGGATCAACATGAGACAAGATATGGCATAGAATTGAAATCCTCTCCTTGACATTCTTAGGAAAGGGATATGTAAAAAAAAATATTTTTATATTAAAATGGTATGTTTAAGTAAAATTAAAACAAAGGGTTTCACACGTCTTTATTATTAAAAAAAACATAAACATGAAAGAAGGAAAAGAAGAAATTATGATATGATAGTATAAATTTTATTCGCTTTTTGCAAATGGAAGAATCAGGAAAAGAGTGGATATTGCTTCATTTTAAAATGCTACGAACTGAATGAAAAAAAAAATCTTTTAATTTTTAATACTTTCATTTATGTCCACCGTGGATCCCCTGCAACAGATCTTTTTTAGTGTTGAAAATAGAATTTAAAAATTGCCTAATGCACTATTGTAGAAATGTAAATAGATGTCAATTAAATGTAAGATTGATATCTATTATTACATTGTGATATTTTTAAAATTATTAAAAGGTTTACAATGTCAATTTTTATACACAATTGATGTTTTAATTAGTGTGAATTTTTTATAAGTTGACTAATGTCTAAGTAAAACTTTTAATATTGGTTTTTTCACATAATCACAATTTAAAGATAATAGAAAAGTCCACTGGGGGAAAGTAGAAAAATTGCATGTTAATTTTTTACTCAATCAGTGTCTAAATATATGACATTTAAAAGTTACCGAGAGAGCAAGGTACTTTAAGATAATGGTTTTCTAATTAACCAATGACTAAAGGTATTTCAAAAATCAACTTTAAAAAATGTCAAATTTTAATGCATTAATTTTAGATTTAATTGATGTATAAAGTTTTGGCATTTACGAGGTTATAGAGAAATCACAAAAACTTAATATATTTGTTTTGCACATGACCTTAATGTAAAGGTGTTTTAAATGACTGGTTAGAAAATGTAAAAAGAAAGTTAACTCATTGATTTTATATATAACCGACGTCTAATGGTATGATAGGACGTCAATTTTATATTAATAATCAACATTTAATGGTTTTCAAACTATCAATAGAACTCGCTCTCACACCCCATACAAGATATCTTTATAATACCCTATTCTTGCCATACATTTAGAGATGCTACAAAACTTATTAATACATTTAGAAATGTTTCAAAAAGAATTCCTAGCATTTTTAAATATGCAACAAGAATGGATGAGCTATCTTCATATTCCACCTAAACTCTAGAGTTAGTAATAGAGGTTAATATATTATTGAGACTTTTGAAATTTAGTTTATCAAGGATGGGTTTGCAAATGAGACAAGTAGAGCTTTTTTCAACATTCGAGAATCTACAGCAAGGATCAAAGAGGATTTAGATGCATAAGTGATTTTAATTTAGGTTTTATATTGTAAAACATAGTAATTTTGCTATATTGGTGATTTAATCATTTGTTGTCCTCATATATATATGTAATAATTTGAAAAGAAATTAGAATAATTTTTTAATTGTTTGTCTTCTTTTTTATTTATTTGTGCTTTTAGAATAAATTATTTGATGATAATTAAATTTACACTAAATTTATATATTTGACATTTAAATTAAAAGTTCACCAAATAGAAGATATCACAACATAAATAACTAACATATAAGGTTTTCTATAAAATGGATGATCACAATTGGCTTGCTAATAGCATTGCTTGTATAAATTCTCAGTTACTCTCTATTTGATTACATGTAGCATAATTAATATAAAAAGTTTCCTTACAATAATACCCCTATTTTATTCAAATAATTAATATTATAATATATTAACATCAATTTTGGAATGAAGTAATATCTATGTTAATGGTAGTTAAAAGGTTACAAGGGAAATGACAAAAAATTAAGATGTTAGATTTTAAGGTAATTGTCATCTAAAGACATTTCAAGCATTTCACTAGTAAATGTAAAAACCTTACACATCAATAGTGGACTTAATTAATGTCTAAAGGTATGACAACCACTAGTTATTGGGAAATGGAGCATGCTTAAACAGTTACTTGTAGGTTAATAATTGATATCTAAAAGTTTACATAATGACTATGAATTTCTTTCATTTTTCATTTGAAACATTATAGCGATGCCCTAGCCTCCATTATCTAAATTCGGAGTTTGGGTTAATTATCAAGATAGTTTATCTTCCATATCATATTCTACATTTATAAATGTTATGAAACTTGTCAAAGGACTTACCTCTTTTGATGTATTCTACTTTTAAATATTGATAAGATTAGTCCTTTGACAAGAATCACACTTTCCAATTTTGAGATTTACCAATATGTGAAAGCAAATATATCAAATGAGGCAAGTTCTTCGATGAGAATCATAACATTTCATAATGTTTAGTGTGAAATGAAATCAGAGTTATCTTGATTATTACGAGCCTTTAAAAATTGAAAATGTTTTATGTAGTAAATAATTAATTAATTGTTATGATTAGATTTAAAGCAAAATTATACACGTGGGCTAATAAATTATTGATATGAAATATGTGATAGAATTTTTATGGAGACATAATTCATTATTTTGATGAATTCTTAAATAGAATTTTGTACAAAGAAGGCTAAGAACAAAATAAATTATTATGAGGAGATATGTGCATAGGAATCTATAAGAGATCATTGGGAAAATAAATAAATGAAAGGTTTAAGGGTTAAATGGGTTTAGAGTTGAATATTAGGGTGTTAAGATAATTTAAGGGAACTTTTTCAATTTTGCGCCTATTGTCATCTTCTTTTTAACCCTAACTTTAGCCACTAACTATATTTCCTACTCAAAATCCTTAAACCTCCATCTTTTCCATTCTTTCTACCTCTTCTTTTGTTTTTTCTCTTTCAATCAAGTAAAAAGAAAGCCAATCTTCATCAAATTTTTTATACAAATAAGGTAAATTCTCACATGCCTCCTTTATTGCTAAGCTCATCTTCAAATTTTCCTTAGGTTTAGTAAGACTTAAGCATTTTAGCTCAAAAAAGGAATTTTAAACCCTAACCTCCAAATTGTTAGTTTTAGATAATTAAGAGCTATCAAACCATAGATTCTTTTAGCTAGTATATCTTCTATAGAATGTGAGCAGCATTTTACCTAAACTTTAACTTGAATCTTTTCTTTTGTTTTAGAATTGGCATTTATATGGTTTTTGATGATTTAGTTTGCAAAGTAAAATTATACTTTAATACTAAAGTTAAGTTAATGTGTTTTGTTGTTTGAAAGATGTAGCTATAAGTTTTGGTGTTTAGTGATGATATTATATGATAAATATGAGATTTAAGGGGTTGAAAGTGATGAATGAATAGTAATTTTACAAAAAAAATGCAATTCATGAAGTGATAGTTGAGTATGCTTAAGGGAGTAGCTTTTTAAGCTAGTATAATTGATTAAATAATTGACTATGCATGCCAAGATTTCTTTTTAGATGAAATAGTTAACTATGTTAGTTAGAGTTACTCTTCAAATTCTTATAGTTGACTACATAGTTAATTATAAATGTTATAGTTGTTCTCTAGACACTTATAGTTGATTATAGCCTTGTTTTCTTGCCTTGCTATAAAATTTATGAAACTAAATGATATGCACTTTCTTTTTCATGTAAGATGGAAAGAGATATACAACATTAAATACAAATAACAAGGATGGAAAAAGTGTGTAAATGCAAACTTATTTATATAGGGAGAAAGTCATGGAAATTACTTATTATGTCATGAAACTAAAAAGTTCCAGATTCTAAGTCCTATTAGGATAGACAAGTGACTTATAGCTTTACTTATGAATACATGTATGGACATGAATGCTTATATTATGAATGCTATTAATATTATGGTGTAGTGATTGAAGTGCTAGATAAGATACTTGTGATTATTATGACATTTTATGCATGGAATAAGCTTAATGAGGTTAGAGGTATTGATATACATATAATGGTTTATCACACTAGATTTATGTGCCCTGTTTGTGCAAGGATGAGATAGACCCTAGAGGAATAAGGTTGAATTTTTGAAGGGATAAGGATGACTGGGAGTCATAAAGGGCTTTTCATACCTTAAGTTATGCTTTCTATTGAATATTAGTGTATCATTAGGAATAAATTGTGAACTCTTGGAAATGACCGTATTAGTGAAAAAAATTGAATTTCTCTTGTGACTATAATGATGTGTAATATGTGGTATGACCTTGTTTTAATATTTATTATTATGTTTATTCATAGTTGGAAATTAATAGATAGGTTAGTCATCTAAAGCCTTTTATTCTTCCTTGAGGAAGGTATGAGAGCATAGTTATATTTCCTTGATTAAGAAATCTAGAGACTTATCCTTAAAGATTTAATAATAATTTCTTTATTATGGTATAGATATATTTAAAGAATTCTTATTTAATTTTCATTTATTCACTAAGTTTCATAGAAACTCGCACTCTCTCTTTCTATTCTTTTCTTTGGGGATTTTTTCTTTTAGGTGTTTATCTAGATCTTTGGTGCCAAAGAAAGTCCTAGGGATAGTTAGAGCAATTGTGCATAATACTACATTTTCTTTCTCTTAATTGATTTCTCAAAAAATTGCATGTTTTTATTTTCTCTAAAAATGCATGTTTGCTTATAACATAGTATTAGAAACATGTGTAAAAAGGCTCGTAAGCAGTTACATTCAATGATTTTCTATATTGATCATGTGCCCTAGGTAGTTCATGATAAAGGTGGTATCTAAGCATAGTCTAGGGCCTAAAGGTCATCTCATTTGAAATCATGGTATATTGTAAAATTATTGCTTGCAATTGTATGAAAAAACTTTAAGGTTTTTACTAATAATGAAATTTTTAATTGCAATAAATTCCTTTATAAAAGAAAATTTCCTACAAAAAAATATCAATTGCTTACCAATAACTAACATCTGAAAATATTATAGTGTTAATTTTCTTATATAACCGACCTTAAATATTATTTAGTAGAAAGATGTCATCTTCATTTAGACAATGATGTTTTATGATAAAACTAAAGTTTAGGAGCTAAAATGATTTATCTTATCTAACCTTACCTATCAATTATTTTTTATAACCAATATAGAAACTAAAATGATGTTGCTTTGCATTATTATTCTCACCAACAAAAAATATAATAGGATTAACATGAGAATGAAATTGAAAACTAAAATGTTGTATTGCTATTTATAGAATTAGGATTCCTCTTTCATGAAGCCTTTTCAATTCTAAGAAAAACACTAAGAGAATGGTAAAATATAAATTTTTCTCATGCTCTTCTTTACTAATAAGGTGTATTTACCAAATATTTTCATATTTTCATCCTAGAAGTTTCTTAATATTTTCATTCTAGATATGTGGTGTTGTTTGCTTGGATTCTATATTTGTGCTTACAAAACCTTCAATTTAGGATGATTAAGGTTGAGGTTAGCATGTATCATTAAAAGGTTTTTGATATTTTACTGGCTCATGAATATGTACCATAACCATAAATACGAAATAAATTACACAATGAAGTTTGCATATAAATGTATGGATCTGTTTTGGTTTTATGTATGTGTTAGTAAAATGTTCAGCCTTAGATAATTAAAGTTATAATTTTGATGCATATAAATGTATGATTTCATTTGGGTTTTGGATTCATGTGGAGAATATCTATAATTTATGATGACATAAGATTTACTTCACGTTTTTATAGATATGGTTCTTACTAAATAGGCTAGTTATAGATCAAAGATTGCTATATGTTGATTGGCGTTATGTTGACTATGAGAGTGGGGTTAATGAATTCATTACATTTACAATTGGTTAAAAGAAGGAGTGATGGCCTCATAAGGTGGCCCTACATAAAATGTTATTATATCAAGAGAATGACGATTAAGCAATTATGAGATCATTCATTTATCCATGGCATTAACACCAAACTAAGTATACATAGTAAATTCAACATAATGAAAATGAATTGTGTAGCATGCTTACTAATTATGAAGATAAGGGTTTTTATGCTTATTTAAAGGAAATGGTGTATAATGTTACAAATAATTTTATTGAGCATTTGTAAATCCTCGATAACTTGTTAAATGATATAGGAAAGCCTTTAAATTTGGATTACATTAAATTTGCACATTTATTTGCTATGTTAAGTTTATTTAACTTGAAAATAGGAAATGGATGGAATGATAAGAACTTTATGATATTATTACTATTATTTAAAGACATGCTTCCTAAAGGTAATGAACTACGAAGTCACGCCATAATATGAAGAAAATAATGTGTTTGATACGTATGAAGCATATGAAGATTTATTCCCATCCTAATGATTGCATATTAATGTGAAAAATATTTTATATAGTTTTTTCTATTATATTCTAGATCTTAAGGTGTTACATATGCTTAATTCAGTGAAATTAGTCATATTTTGTAATTAGGTCATAATTTTATAATGTAATTCAATTATTCGATTAATGTTGAAATTTAGAACTATTTTAAATTTCTAGCCATAACTTGAATTCTAAAAGTATGATTAGGATGATCCTTATATTTTTGAAAAGCTAAGAATATTTTCTACAAACTTCATGTTGAAGGTAATGCTTAGTTCAATTATTTGGAGGTCTAAATTTAGCTGGGAATATGAAATAGTATTATTATCCAACTTGACCTAATTGTATTTTTGGGCCATATAAAAAGCTCTAGGAGTCAAAATGAGTTTTGACTAGTGCTAGAAATTAGCTTAGGTTTAGTTAATAATTTGAATAAATGTTCTGAGTGAAATAATGTATTTTGATAGTCAAACATTGCCTGAAAGTTAACCTATAGGATTTTAATATAATAAACCCTTTTAAGTGTTTAGTTTGTAAAATGGGTTTTTGAGCTTCCAAATTAAGCAAAATCCATTTCATTATGACTTAAGAGTCAACCTAACATAGCTTATTAATTTTTTTCCCTTTGGAGATCAAATTTATTAGGTTTTATGCCTCTAAAGGTAGTAATAACACATGATTTAGAAACTCTATTTTTTCTTTCTATCTTTAAGATCTATGAGTGGCTAATTTTCTTCTTTCCAGTTTAAGGTTCTTTTATACTTAATTCATGTAAATTTCAAGAATTGATCTTTATGAATATATTCTAGATTTGAATATCTCATGTTTTCTATTCTTTGTTGTGAATTACAACTTAGATGATTGTTAAATATAATTGTTTAGTTGATTATTGCTTGTTATTTAATGCTATATAATTAGCTATGATTAATTTGTGATAATGAATTTTTATAATTGATTGTTATTAGTAGCAACTAGTTTTTGGTGATTTGATATTTGAGTGAATTATTAGTTAATGAAATGGAATGCTGAATAAATTGATAGTTTGCAATTATAATTATTGATTTAGCCTTAGCTAGGTTCTAAAGCTTAATGATATTATTGAATAGATTCAAGCTCAATCATAAGGATTCTAAATAATTCTTAAATTAAATTTAGTAGTTGTTGAAAATTTGGGCAATTTCTAGTAATGTAATTGATTTCAGGATAAATTATCAATGATCAATCATTGAATTAATCTATAAAATTATCTTGAATTAGAGCCTTGCTCTCATTATGGTTTCTTTTTATAGTTTATAGTCTTTTGTTTTAAAAAATGCAAACAAAACCCCTTTGTTTATATTTTCTTCCTATTAATTGAACTTTAATCCTTTGGATTCAACCTAAACTCGCCAATATTATGTGTTCTAACAATAATTGTATAATTTTGGTGTGACTAATGTGCATTACATATTATATCGAAAAGAGTACAAAATATTGCATGAATGTCTAACATGTTGAGGTTATGTTACAAATTGAAAAAGCATGATGGTAATATTAAGGAAGGGGTTTTGACTAAAATATTTTAGTATTTTCTCATAATACCAAGGTTTAAATCCATTTTTTCAATGTAGAAGGTGTAAAAAACTCAGTGTGGCATGTAGAGTAGATGATTTTGGTGGCAAGATTCATCAACTAAGTGATTCTCCTTAATAAAGAATAGTTAACATATTATTTCCCAAACTAGGTAATGAAGTAAAAAATCTCATACCTGCATTATGTATAGAAATAAACCTTTATAGTAACATAAGCAACAAATATAATGCATAGCCTATTATATTCATGATTTATAATCTCCTTCCTTCCTTATGTAAGAAGCATAAGTACATAATGTTAATATTGTTGATTTTAGGACCTAAGCAACTAGGAAATGACATGTCTATCTTTTTGGCAATGCTTGCTAATGACTTAAGACTTATATAGGATGAATGTGTGTTAATATTTGACACATATTGACAAAAATCTTTCAAATTGCATGTTATGCTCATTTGCATAATCAATAACTTTCCAACTTATCAAAACTCACTAGGATATAGTGTTAAAGGGTGTAGAGCATGCTTTATGGAAATAGTATTTGCCCTTATCAACTAAAGCATGACAAGAAAAAAAAAGTATCTTCATCATAGGAGATTTTTACCTTGTTTCCACAACTATGGTAAGCTAAGAAATGCTTTTAATGATTCACCACTGGAAGCATTAACTATAAAGCCTTTATTAGGAAAGTAGGTTATAAAATGGTGAAAAATGTTAACTTCATTTTTGGTAAACTTAATGCACTCACAAGTGTTAACACTTTTTAGAATAAGAGGTCAATATTATTCAATCTTTCATACTAGAAAGACCTTTTTGTTAAATATAACATTAATGTCATGCATATGGATAAAAGTATATGTGATAGTATAGTTAAAATATTCTTAAACATGTTAGGTAAGACAAGAGATAGAGTTAAGGCCAAATTAGAGTTGCTTGATATGATTATATCGAAGGAATTAGGACTAGAGAAAATGGGTTAATATACTTATTTGCCTTTACCTTGTCATACGTTTTTTAGGAAGGAGAAAAATATTTTTTCCAAGCTTCCGCTTGTTATTAAAGTGCCTAAAGCTATTTGTTATGACCCAACCTAATCATGACCAATGTGGATCTTGTTACTAGTTTCCATAGGCCTTAATAATTTTCATTCTTTCTATTTAACAAAAGTTTCTAAATTCCAAAGGATCTTGAAAATTTATTTTAAAATTTTTACAAAAAAGCATAAAGTCTCCCTTATTTTTGGACACTTTTCAAGGGTCATATGTCTTAAAATATAAAACTTGTATATTCTTAGGTACGATAACATCAACATACACACAATTTTCAAACTTATATATGTATAATCTATTGAACACATCAAATAATTCAATAATTCTCTATTTGAATGTTGATTCTAATTCTAATTGTCGAATCCTTTGGCAAGGTAATCTTGACTCTCCATAGATGTTACAAGGCTTGAATCTTAACTTGAAAATAGTGAAAATGGACGGAGTGAGTTATATGAACTTAGTGAACATATACCTACCACTATTTTATAGAAGATCAATTTTATAAACAATGACTAGAGGTTAATCATGTTCTTTATTAAAAAATATTAACAAATCCATTTTCTATTTTTTTGTGAAATATACGAAACCATGCTCTAAAATGGGAGGTCACTTGCACATGATTTAAATTATATATCTCATGTCATAATTCATAGAAATTTTAACTATATAATAATGCACAATATTATTATCATATCATATACTATCCATTTTGGATAAACATTACAATCACAAATAGCCTTTAACACTTAAATACAAGTGAATTATCACAATCACATTGTCTCTTTGCAAATATGTCAATCAATGATATCCAAACATGGATAGAGTTCTAATATCTCATAATCATTCTAAAAAGCAAACATGCTCCCTATTTGGATTTTGGGTCAATTTCATATCCTTCACAAATTGTTTATTAAGAATTTCCCATTTGACTTTTAGTTCATTGCCCCGTTATAGTTTGTAATTCTATTGCCATTGCTCTAACACTATTCATAATTTCCAACACCTCATAAGGTTCAATTTCCAATGTAGCAAATTTGCTGGAGCTTAATTCTAATACTAACTCATAAAAATAACTATTTGTGCATACGGGCATTCAAAGTAAATATCATTATATAATTCATATGGCAATATCTTTATATTCTCTTACATGAGCACAACATTCTTTCATAGTCTAATATATATAGCTCTATAGTTTTTAAATGTGCACATAATGACATAACTCAATCATAATATAAACTATTATATTTCTATCATAAAGAATTAGGTAGCTAATACTAACACCATGCTTTTGCTATGCATTTTGACCAAATAGTATTCCTTAAATATACCATGGAACTAAGTTTATGCACGAGTATAGATATATGTATACAGGAATATAGAATCAGTACTATCAATGAGAAAAATACCATTTACAATATTTAAATCATATTTTATTTAGATAAAAGTTTAGTGGTGAGATATATATGCAACTTGTAAGATCATCCATCCATATTAGAAAGCTCTTGATCAACCATAACTTCTCTTATTTTCTTCTTATTTACTATTCATAATAATAGACTATAAGCATAAGGGCATTATCTAATTCATTTTTTAAACATCACAATGTCACAATCAAATCATGACATATGGTTATTATTTATTTAGTTTAAATCAAATAATTGGAATAAAATAGAAATTTAGAATCTTTCCAAACTAAGCATAAAATAATTAAGATATTGAAACTTGATGTCATAAAGATGCTTTATTTTCAAATAAAGCTTCTAGATTATGTTTCACATATTAGGGGTTTTCTTTTTCTGAGCTTCATTTATCAATATTAAGAGGAATACTCTAAAGTACTTAATCTTATTACATTAACTTCCCTTAGTATGCAATCTTGCATTCATATTCACAACCTACCATCATACATAATTTTTCTAAGATATTCAACTACCATAGAAAGTATTATCATAAGATACTTTAAAATGATTCTACTCATAGTATTTAAACACTTTATGACATAAAATTTACATTTTCCAAGGCATCACCACTTATCTTAAATGTGTAAAAGTAGGTTTTCTAAATAGATTTCTAAATTATTTGAAATCATAAGTTATAATGTTTAAGATACATTGCAGGTATGATATTTTAACTCTCCATAACATAAAAATTACATTTTTCACATCTATTATCATATATCATAAAAATATATAAGCTAGGCTTTCTTAACTCAAGCTAAAATCTTCTAAAATATTACATCTCAATGCTCTATATAAATTTTAGTTGTCCTATATTAGTATCTTATAATATAAAAATCATATTTTTATCCTGCTTCATCATATATTGCAAATATGTATAAAAATGGATATCTTGAATTAACTATTAAATCATCATAAAAATTAAGATTTTATGATATAGTCTTGTTTACTATCATCAAAAGTACTTAGCCTAAGCTTGCCAGCGATGGAAGTTTGTTAGATTGCTGGCAAAAAGTATTTTAAACTATTCTAGCATACATAGTACAACAAGGCTCTAGCTTAACTTTTTACCGCCATCTCATGTTACCCATAATGGCAATTAGTAAAAGATGACAGAGATGCTGGTGGAGGTAATGGATGGTGGCTAGAGATCGTATGGCTGATAGTTCCATAGAGCTTCTTATGTGCCTCTACTTCTAACTTCTTCTCCTTGTAGATATGCATCACAATTACAACACAATAGCAGTGGTGAGTGGATGTTCAATGTGAAGTTACTCACGGCTAAAGATGGCTCACTCATGATGGCTAGGAAAGGATGCCAACAGTAAAAGAAATAGGAGATAGGATAAAGAAAGAGAGAGAGGCAGTGGAGCAAATAGAGGGTGCTGGAAATCGAGAGAAAGAATGGGAAATTTCTAGAAAAGGGAAAGGAAAAAGAAATTAAAATGGTACCTAAAAGTTTTAATTCAATGTTTCTTAGTCATAATAGGTTCATTCCTCCTAAAATCTCTACCCTCCATCTTAATATCTAAATGCATCCTGACTGGTCATAATAATTAGCATTCCATAAAATTCTTCTTTTCCCCCATTAAGTTAAAACTTCCACATAAATATTTCAACCCCATATATTATATTTCTAATATAAATACCACAATTTGTTACATTCCAAATATCTATAATATTATTGGAAATTTATTAATCTATAAATAAAAACCATTTACTGAAATTAACACATATTCTCATAAAGTGATTTAATTTAAATTCTTCACTCACTTATTTTTAATCTTTCCTTAATATATAAAAAATTACATATACATTTGTAGTAACTTGTTAAAATTGGAAATTCTAAAATAAATACTTCAATCTTCTATAAATTTTAAAATAATTTATCAAATACTAGTAATTAATTTCATAAAGCTTTTTACCCATAGTTACTATTTCCAACTTATGAGAAAATCCTCATAAGAATATTTAAATAAGCCCTGAATCAATGATGGCCATAAAAATATGATTTTCAATATCATATTAATATTTCTAAAAATTTTAGAAAGAAAAATAAATTTAAAACTAATATTAACTAAGTAATATAAATATTAACAAGTATTAAAATTTATAAAACTTATTAACTCGGGATATTATACTATTCTTCTAACATTAAAACTTTTTTTCCATGAAAGATATGAAATTAGTCAATATGAAGTCTTATAATTGTTATGTTATAATGTAGTAACTTTTACTAATAGTTATTTGTTCAATATTGCTTAAATATGTGAGACAAGTTATCATAAGACTTTGCTTCTTTTTCAATGCAATATGTACCACATTTGTTGACTTACAGGATTTAGATAACTTATAGAGGGGTATTGTTGTCACCTTATGCCTACTTGAAATATAATTTCTATATTCCTTCTTTAACATTAGGTACACTTGATAAAACTTTTTGGACTAATTTACTTAAAATGGGTGTACTCATTTGAGTAATATATGAAAATAAAAAAAAGTATGTGTAAAATCAAATTTAATCCAAATGATGTATTTTTAAGGGCTATGTAGTTGAAGAGGTTATGCAATTTTACATTAAATACTTATGAAATGCAGATGTTATTGAGTTTCCCAAGCTTCATTGTGAGGGAAGAATTGCAAGTAAGGGCACATTAGGGACCTAAGTGAAAAGCATAAGTAATGAAATGTGTGCACAATCACATCTTAACATCCTACAAAATAATAAAGAGATTGAGCCTTACATAAATGAGCACATTACTCTTATAAAAATGCTTAATTGTGGTAGGAATAAGTAATAGGAATAAGCTGAACATAATTACCCATTTATAATGTTATTTCATAAGTAAATGGGGAACACAATGGTATAAACCCTAGATATTGTTTCTAAGATTATAAGATGGTTATCCCATAGGCCTTACATAGAGATGATAACTTATACTAGATATGACATCAATGGGTGTTCTTTCCATATAAAGGTATAGGATGAAAGCAACATTACAAAAAATAGCTAGATCATTCTTATGGTTTAGCCAATGCATGTCCCTAATGCCAATGATAAAAATTTTATCTACATGATGATGTCATGTTAAGAAGCCATCAAAGACATATAGGAGCCTGATTATGTTCAATAAGGGAAATTATGTTTCAAATGTAAATGGGTGGAGAATAACAATGACATTTGAGTAAATAACTTAGGATTCATGATGGTGGGTCTTAATAAGAAAAGTCATAAGAGAGAAACATTCATAATGACATCCTAAACAAAATAAGTTTTTTATATAATTAACTCAACTGATAAGAAGTGATCTATAATTCTTCAAGGAAAGAGATAAATTGTTAGTAGTGGGAATAAAGAAAATACAACCATTAATATACAAGACACACTTCTTTTCTTATAGGCAACCTTCGATTAATCATGAAAACAATTTAGAAAAGTTTTATATACGAACAAATCATCGTAAGGAAAGAAATTTTCAAATATAATTTCAAGCTCCTAGTATTCTCATTTTTAAGATTTTGCTTAGATATATAATTGCTTTCTTGTTAGTTTATATTTCATTAATGTCATGACCCTTTTAGATCATGATTAGCATGGATTCCTTTGCCGTTTTTCACAAGCCTTAACAATTTTTACTCTTTTTATCTAACAAAAATTTCTAAATTTTAGGGGGACTTAAAGTTTATTTTGAGATTTTTGCTAAGAAATAGACAGAATCTTCCTTATTTTTAGACACTTCCCAAGAGCTACACATCCTATAGTTTAAAAACTTATGAATTTCTAGATACAATAGAATCATATAAATTCACAATGCCACATAATTTCATTATTAATACATAATTATTAACTATATATCAAACTCTAAATCATAAAGATTTCATTTTCTAATTCTGATTCTTATCTAACTATCAAAGTCCTTACGTAAATGATCTTAGATCTCCAGAAGTGTTACAAGCTCAAATATTAACTTAAAAAAATTAATATAAAATATAATGAGTTACAAGAACTTAGTGAGCATATACCTACTAGTATTTTATGGGTGGTGAATTTTATATAATACTAAAAATAAATTAATCATACATTAAATCAAAAAATACTAGCAAACCTAATTTCTATAAAATTGTATCCTGAGATGAGAGTCCACTTGCATATAACTTGAACTTTATCTCTCACTTTGCAAACATAAGAGTCTCAACTATCTATTAGAAATCAATATTGTATATTACTCTTTCTAAGTAGATATCACATTGACAAACAACCATTAAAGCTTAAATATGATAATTTGTTATAGACACATCAAATCTTGCAATCATGTCAAATAATGACATCCATTTATAAGTAAAGTTTTAATATCATATCAGTCACACATTCAATTGTATTAAACATATATGTAACTATTTTTTTCATTTCAGGATCAAGTTTACACTTTTCTCAACTACTCATCAGGAATTTCCCATCTAACTCTCAGATCAATCTTATATCTTTTACAATTATTTGTCGAGAATTTTCCATTATTAGTCAGGAATTTTCCATCTGACTTTCAAAGTATCATTCCAATATAATTCATAGTTCCTAATATCACTGCTCTAATACAATTCATAATTTTCAATGCCATCTATGGCAAAATGCATATATAGTATATATATGAGAGCTTAACTTTCAAATTATATTTTATACTATCATTTCTAGCATACAAGTAACAAATAGTTCAACAATAAACATTTGGCAATCATTAATAATATTATCTTGCTTCCGCTATGCACTCTAACTAACCAACAATCATGAATGTGAATATGAAATCTATGCTATCAATAGGAAGAATACAATTTACAATATATAAATCATCTTTTTATTAAAATAAAACAGTGGTGAGATATATACTCACTTGGTGATGCTGATCCAACTTTAGAAGTTCCGAAACATCTATTTTCATCTTTCCTACTTCATAGTTTATCCAAGTAAGCTCTTTTATAAAAGAAAACAAACCTAATTTCCTTTCCTCATGTTACAAATCCTTGTTCAAATCATAATATTATGAAAATCCTTATTATCTCCTTCTTATATTTTCCAATATTAATTAGTAATCCTAGTATATTGCTTATTCATTTTAAATTTCAACTTTCTTTATTTTCAAGCTTATCCTAGAGATATCAAACATTCATATGTATAACAACTTTTTCAAATCAAAGTACTAAATCATCCAAATATTATTACCCACACCACTATATATATGAAATTATACACTTATCAACTTTTATTTTTTAAATTCCTCTATAAAACCTGAAAATCACTTTTATTAAGAAATATCCACAACTAGCTATCATTCTATCAATACCAGATTCAGTATTCAAATAATATGGTAAAACAAGGATTTCCCAAATCATGTTCAAGATTTACATGGTTTTGAAATCTAATATTTTGGAAAAGCTTTAACCATGGTATTCTATCTTTCTATAGCATAAAATGCTATCTTCCAAAATCACTGGTAAAAACCCGTAATATTTAAAAATGGGTTTCCTTTCATTTTTGCATTAATCTACCATATTGGTAAAATAAAATACTCTATTTTATATCTAAACCATTCTAAACTTTATAATACAAAAGTATATTTCTCAAGTAATAATATATATATATCAAGCATATAAGTGGGTTTCTTTCTTTAACATGCATGATTCTTCCAATATAATAACATGTAATGCTTTATATACATCTTAATCACTTTATTTCATCATTTTATAACATAAGGATTATACTTGTCATTTATATTATCTTCAGCATCACACACATACACAAACAGGTTTCTTTGAGTGGATTAAATCATCATTAAAGTAAAACTCTATAAAAAATAAAATTTCCTCACTGATTCAAGATTGTCCCACTAGAGCTCCACTGGTGGTGAATGGTGCCGAAACACTAACAAAAACAAAGGGTTGAGAACCTAGCTTCTGCTACTGAACTGGCCATGATTTGCATCTTTGTCATGCTATTGAGCTACCATCATTAGAGATAACTCATGCATTGTAGATTCCCAGCAATAGCATTGGCAGAAAATGAAAAGGACCAATGCCCTGCTATGTTTTTTCCATTTGAAACGAATGGCTTTAACTCCAATGTCCACCACAGTTGGCTAAGTGATGTAGAGTGATAGCTACTTGACAAATGGGAGCTAGCACAATTTTGGCGAGTAGAAGAATGGTGTCACCTAAGAAGAAAAGAAGAAGAGAGAAGAGAGCAACAAAATTAGTGACAAAGAGGGAGAGTCCAAAAAAAATTAAAAATAGAAAGTGAACTAGAACTTTTTTTATGAAAGAGGGAGAGTCAACTTTTTTTAAAAAAAAGAGAGAGGTGGTTAAGGGGAGAAGCTACATTAGCTGGGGAAAGACAAACTATATGTGTGTGTCTCGATGGAGTGTGGGGAAAAACTAAAAAGATATGGAAAAAATTAAGCAACTATCATACTATAAAAAGTGGGAAGTGAGGCCCAGTTTCTTCAAAGAAAAGTGGCACAAATTTTCTAAAAATGAAAAAGAAAAATTGAATAAAAATAAGAAAAATATACCTGATTTGTTTCTTATATAAAATAAAAGGAAAATGGTGCAGCTATATAAGAAAGACAAAAATAAGTATTGGAGTATGTCGACATTATAAAAATCAAGAAGGCAAAGGGATAGAATCAGCTAGGAAAATAATAAATAAGGGGGAAAGAGAAATGCTGAATAGGGAGCTATAGGATTTATTATTATGCTTCTTACCACACTATAAGCCCATCCTCTTATAATTTCCTAGCTCTCCAAATCCATCTAATTTAATCTCAACCATTTACATATGGAAAAATATATTAATTTCATATAATAAATTTTATTTTCACAATAATCTCAATTCCATTATTTTGGATCTTTCATAATATATATTTTGAATTTTAAAACAAGTACTTTTATCTCCCTCATTCCTAAAATAGAATTTATCAATTATTGACAATTAATTCATAAAATTTTATATTCATAGTTACTATTCCTATCTTATAAGAAAATTCCCATAAAATATTTAAATGACCCTTAATTTAATAATAGCCATTTAAAATAAATCTATTTCAAACTTTAATAATTCTTAAAAATAATTTATTAAATATAATAATTTATTTCATAAATTCCTACACCCATAATTACTAACATCTTAAGCTTATAGGAAATTCCTTTATTAAAATTATTATTAAAAATAAATTTCATATTTTTTCATAAATATCACTTCCAATATTCCAAAACCTTTAATTTGAAAAAAAAATTACAATCAATATTACCTAAATAAATAATTTATCCATAGAACTTAAAGTTTATACAACTTTATATTTAAATTAGAGATATTACAATTAAAGCAGGTTTCACATAATTGATAAGTATGATGAAGGGGCAAGGTTTTGAATATCCTCAAGTAAAAAAATATTTAAGACAATTTAAAGGTAATTTTGTTCTCACCAATAAACCTTTTCATTAAGGTTGTTGTAACTAGCAAATTGTCATTTGCTTTTTTTTTTCCTTATAGTTTGAAATATGGTCTACTTATATGCTAACACTTAACAACGTAATTTTTTCTTCCTTAGCCTTATAAGGTATCATATAATTTACTAGATTCAATGTCCTTATTGTGTGGAAATAGAGTAATAGGAAATGTGGCCTTTTTTCTAGTTAAGCTATTCTAAATTCCATTAATTATATTAGGATTATACAGTGTAATATGAAATGTGTTGGAAATCGTGCATTATACATGCACAGCAAAATAAAAATTTTGCACGATTTCCACCAAGGATCCATGCGAATTTAGGATGCCATAGATTAGGGATTAGGGTTTATATCTTTCGAAAAAAATCTTCTGTCCGCTACATAGGAAATTCGATCTGCTTCTGCCCGTTTTCCAATCCAATCTGCTCTCCAAATCATGAACTAGAATAGAAACTAGAAGATCAGATCACCAGTGCAGCATTTAATGTGGGTGCACCTCTATGGTATCCACATGAACCTGTGAATCACCGATGAATGTCGACACAAACACTAGTTGGAATTGATCTCCTTTCACCTCGTAGTGCTAGCTATGACTCTTCAGGGGTTTTGTTCAAGGAGAGGTGCTAGGGCTTTTCTGTACTTTGGGGTGCGTGAATAATGATAATCATATCAACTATTATTACCTAACAAGCCTATTTAAATAGGTGCATAGAAAAACCTAACCTATTTGGGCTTTATTCCATGTACAATTATAAGCTTACTATTGGACCTTATAATTATAACATAAATTCTCGAATATTAGGCCCAAATAATTTGGTCCATTAATTTCAAATTCACTAGGCTCTAAGTATGCGACCCTACAGGTTCTCATTGTGTTGGCAATGACCATTAATCATATTAATGATCGTAAACAATAATCGATATCTAGTAACACATGATTGTTACCCAAGTAATGAGAAAGTTAGTGATTTGACTAAACCTTTACATGTGACCATCACCTATGTCTTTTTGTCCTATACATCTAGATTGAGCACGAGACATGGACCATGTCATTCCCGTATAGTCCAATCTTAAGGTTTCATTCCCGTATAGCCCAATCTTAAGGTTTCTTGATTCCTAAGTAAGCTGATTGAGACAAATGTAATTGACATCTCATGTTAATTCATCTGAGCATGGACATGCATTTTCTTAGCTTTACTTAATCAAGGGGCCCACAGATGTTATTCCTGTTATATAGGAGGGACAAATCCCATCTTAATCACACAAACCCCTCCACATGATATGTGGCATATCCAATATCTACCCTTGCATTCACTCAACCATTAGTGACATAAAATAGTATCAAAATATGGAACTCACATGTAGGGAACCTTGGTGATCTCATGTCAAAGGACCATATTAATAATGATCACTAAGAACCACTCATGACACTCATATAACGATCCATGTAGTGTTCTTAATATGGGTTAGTCTAGTATACAAGTTCTCTAATTTGTACTCATATGTAAACTTAATATCCCATATAATTCTTCACACATGCTAGTCTTAACATATTAAAGCAACCTAATCCACAATGATATATGACTAGGGACATTTAAGAATATAATTATTCTAAGGTTATTATCATAATTGAATATATTACACAAACAATATATATAAATATAATAATTGGAATTGCCATTAAAATAACATGATTCAAAATTACAATCACTAATATGATTGGTTTTAGGGCATATACACTAACAATCTCCCACTTGCACTAAAGTCAATCATCCATGTATCTAATACCTATGGATCTCATATGACTATCATGCTTTTGCTGCGTTAGAGCTTTTGTCAATGGATAAGCGACATTATCGTCAGTCGGTATTCTGCATATCCTGACATCATCTCTGTTAACAATATCTCTTATAAAATGATAGCGCCGGAGTATATGTTTGGATTTCTGGTGAGATCTAGGTTCCTTGGCTTGCGCAATGGCTCCATTATTGTCACAATAGAGCTTTACTGGGTCAGCAATGCTAGGAACAACTCCAAGTTCATTGATGAACTTCTTAATCCAAACAGCCTCTTTTACGGCATCTGATGCTGCAATGTATTCAGCTTCTGTTGTAGAATCAGCCACTGTCCCTTGCTTTGAACTCTTCCAAGTCACAACGCTACCATTAAGGCAAAATACATAACCTGACTGCGACCTGAAGTCATCTTTATCGGTTTGAAAGCTAGCATCAGTGTAACCATTTACAATGAGCTCTTCCTCACCTCCATAAATCAAAAACATGTCTTTAGTTCTTCTTAAGTATTTAAGAATATTCTTGACAGCTGTCCAGTGACTTTCACTAGGATCTGATTGGTATCTGCTCGTCATGCTTAAAGCATACGAGACATCAGGACGAGTACATAACATGGCATACATGATAGACCCAATTGCATATGCATAAGGGATCTTACTCATGCACTGTCTCTCATACTCTATGAAAGGACATTGAGTTCTTGAGAGACTTATGCCATGTGACATCAGCAAGAATCCTCTTTTAGAATCTTGCATGCTAAACCTTTTTAGCACCTTGTCGATGTATGTACTCTGACTTAGGCCAAGCAATTTTCTCGATCTATCTCTATAGATCTTGATACCTAATACATAGGAGGCCTTACCTAAGTCTTTCATAGAAAAATAATTTCCTAACCAAGTTTTTACAGACTGTAGTGTAGGAATATCATTTTCAATGAGTAATATGTCATCTACATATAACACCAGAAAGACTATTATGCTCCCACTAGCTTTCTTGTACACACAGGGTTCATCTTCATTCTTGATGAAACCAAACTCTTTGATCGCATCATCGAAACAAAGATTCCAACTCCGAGAAGCTTGCTTCAACCCATAAATGGATCGTTGCAATTTGCAAACCTTTCCAGTATTTTCAGGATTTACAAAACCTTCAGGTTGTGTCATGTACACATCCTCAAGAAGATTTCCATTAAGGAAAGCAGTTTTAACATCCATTTGCCAAATTTCATAATCATAATATGCTGCTATAGTTAGAAGAATCCTTATGGATTTAAGCATGACAACAAGAGAAAAAGTCTCATCATAGTTAATACCATGGATTTGTTTGAAACCTTTTGCAACCAATCGTCCCTTAAAGATACACACATTACCATCCATGTCAGTTTTTTTTTAAAAACCCATTTGCACCTAATGGGTTTTACCCCTTCAGGTAGATCAACCAAAATCTAAACTTGGTTTGAATACATGGAGTCCATCTTTGATTTCATAGCTTCTAGCCATTTCTCAGAATCTGGCCCCATCATAGCCTCTTGGTAGGTTGTGGGCTCATCTTGGTCCATGAGCAACACATCACCGTGATGAGTCATGAGAAAACCATATCTCTCGGGCTCACGACGTATCCTATTAGATCTACGTGGGTTCTGTGTTACATGAGCAAGTTTTTCCATAACTGTTTATGGAACCGGCTCAGGTTCCATCTCAAGTTCAATGTTCTCTCATTGATCTTGAATTTCTTCAAGTTCTATTCTTCTCCCACTGATTCTTTTAGAGATAAATTCTCTCTCTAGAAAAATACCAGTTCGGGTAATAAACACTTTTTACTCGGTTGGATTATAGAAATAATATCCTTTTGTTTCCTTAGGATATCCAACGAAAAAGTATTTATCAGATTTGGGTCCAAGTTTATCAGAAGCTTGACGTTTTACGTAAGCTTCGCAGCCCTAAATCTTCATAAAAGACAAACTAGGACGTTTCCCAGTCCATATCTCATATGTGTCTTTTGAACTGATTTTGACGGAATACAGTTTAGTGTGAAAGTTGCAGTTTCTAGAGCATGTCCCCAGAAGGAATTTGGAAGGTCAGCCTGACTCATCATTGACCGAACCATGTCTAACAAAGTTCGATTCCTTCTTTCAGAAACACCATTCCATTGAGGTGTTCCTAGTGGAGTGAGTTATGATACAATGCCACACTCCTTTAGATGATTAAGGAACTCTCGGTCTAAGTATTCACCAACTTGATCTGATCGAAGTGCTTTAATACTTTTACCAAGTTTTTTTTGTACTTCATTTTTGAACTCTTTGAACTTTTCAAAAGATTCAGACTTGTGTTTCATAAGAAACACATAACCATATCTACTGAAATCATCAGTAAAAGTAATGAAATACTGATAACCTCCTCTAGCTTGTGTGTTTAAAGGTCTACATACATCACTATGTATAAGGCCCAATAAATCACTAGCTCTTTCACCTTTCCCAGTAAAAGGGGCTTTAGTTATCTTACCTAATAAACATGACTCACATATCTCAAATGATTCGAAATCAAATGAGTCCAAAAATTCATCCTTATAAAGTTTGGAGATACGTGTCTCATTTATATGGCCTAAACGACATTGCCAAAGATAGGTTGGATTTAAATCATTAGTTTTGACCTTCTTCGTGTTTATGTTATAGATTGGATTTTCAAGTTCCAGAACATAAAGACCATTCATTAATTGTGCACTTCCATAAAACATTTCATTTAAATAAATAGAGTAACATTTGTCCTTTATTATAAATGAAAAACCTTTCTTGTCTAAACAAGAAACAGAAATCAAATTTTTACTAACAGTAAGCACAAAATAACAATTGTCCAATTCTAAAACTAATCCACTAGGTAAAGATAAATAATAAGTCCCTACAGCTAATGCAGCAACTTTTGCTCTATTTCTAACGCACAGGTCCACTTCACCTTTTGGCTAATGATCTACTTTCTTTAAGATCCTGCACATTTACACAAATGTGAGTACCACATCCAGTATCTAATACCCAAGATGTAGAAGTAGATAAATTAACCTCTATAATATAAATACCTGAGTTGGAAGTCCTACTTTCCTTTTGCTTCTTAAGCTCTTCCAGGTAAATCTTGCAATTTCGCTTCCAATGTCCTAGTTCTTTACAATGGAAGCATTGCCCTTCCTTGGCTACGCCACCTTTGGGCTTCAGTGCAGAGGAACTTGACTTGGACTTTCCATTAGTCTTGTCCTTTTTCTTTTTATTCTTGGACTTAGACTTACCCTTTCCTTTGCCCTTTTGAACCATTTGGCTAATAATCTACTTTCTTTAAGATCCTGCACATTTACACAAATGTGAGTACCATATCCAGTATCTAATACCCAAGATGTAGAAGTAGATAAATTAACCTCTATAACATAAATACCTGAGTTGGAAGTCCTACTTTCCTTTTGCTTTTTAAGCTCTTCCAGGTAAATCTTGCAATTTCACTTCCAACATCCTGGTTCTTTACAATGGAAGCATTGCCCTTCCTTGGCTACGCCACCTTTGGGCTTTAGTGCAGAGGAACTTGACTTGGACTTTCCATTAGTCTTGTCCTTTTTCTTTTTATTTTTGGTCTTAGACTTGCCCTTTCCTTTGCTCTTCTGAACCATCATAATGGAATTGGGCTTAGACTTTTTCAAGTTCTGCTCAGCAGTTCTTAACATGTTAAGCAGTTTAAGCAAAATCTTATTAATTTCGTTCATGTTGTAATTCATGATAAATTGACTATAGCTCTCAGGCAACGATTGTAGAACTATATCAGTGGCCAATTCTTGCTGCAAAGGAAAACCCAATCTTTCAAGGCTATTGATGTACCCAATCATTTTAAGAACATGTGTAGCAATGGGTGTTCCTTCAACCATCTTACACTGAAACAATGCTTTAGATACATCATATCCCTCATGTCTTGCTTGCTCTTGGTAGAGCTGTTTAAGGTGATCAATCATATTGAACGCCTCCATGTTCTCATGTTGCTTCTGAAGCACAGAGTTCATGGTAGCAAGCATGAGATAACTGACATCCAGAGCATCTTCTAGATGCTTCTTATAAGCATCCTTTTCTGCTCGAGGAGCATTTGCAGCAGGCTCATCTGGAGTAGGTTGCTCTAGGACATACTGCTTTTTCTCATGCTTGAGGACAATCCTCAAGTTTCGATATCAATCGAGAAAATTCATCCCATTCAGTTTATCCTTCTCAAGGATAGATCGCAGTGAAAAATTTGATGCATTTGATGCCATAGTTATCTACAATAGAAAAATATGCAAAATGAGAATCATGTATTTTATTTATTTAATAAGGTCTTTTATTAAATAATACTCCCATTATTTTTCTCAAAATAATAGCCGTCACTATTATTTTAGAAAATCGTAGTGTTTGAGATTTTCTAGTGGGCCAAGATCCATATTTCACCTAGACTTAAGTCAGCTTTGGCTGATCACTTAAGTTTTGGCTATTTAGGTAGGCAACTCTTTGCCAATTACATCTTATGTAACTCTTGGATAGTTAGGTGAACAGCACTTGTTCAAATCCATCTCATGGACTTAAACCAACTCCATGCCTCTAGGCCCCCAATCCTATTAAGATGACCTAGTTAAGTCAAAAACCCAATTATTGGCATTTAGACATCGTTATTATCCTATAGTGTCTCACCAAGATAAACTAGGCACTTTGCTTTAGCAAACCTACCTTATGTTGATCAAGGCCTTGACAAGTGTCATTCATTGGAAGGCATCACTTTTATTACTGACTTAATATTTGCATCGAGGGATTTAAATGTCTATTTTAGATCTCACCATTATTTGCCATCAATACATGCCTATATCTAACGTATCATATACATTAATATAAAGCATGCAATAAAGCATAAAATAAATGTGCATAGTTATGGCCCAACTACATTGGTTTTCGCAAGCCAATAAGAAAACCAAAAGGTCAACCTAGGGTACAAATATCTTCTTTAAGCATCTTCCACGGTTGTCCTCATATTGATTTTGGCTCCTTGTCTCCATGGCAGCAAGCTCCAAGCTTAAACATGTTGTACATTTGAAAGGAAACTATTCTAGCTTTACAATACATAATAAAGGAGAAAACTCGAGTTACATTCGAGGGGAGTAAGGTGAGAGAAAGAATGTACAACTAGAATTTATAGAGAAAGGCATGACACAAAGGCCATATTTAATTACAATAAAACTAAAACCAATAAATGAAAGATAACCATACATTATGGTGTAAGGGCCATAACTATGCATCATGTAGCAAACATCACATGTAAGCATACAAACAACCATAGGTATTCATTGAAATTGATCTTGTTTCCAATTTTAACTTGTTTAAAATTAGAAGGTTATGAAAAGATTGATTTTAAAATGCAGCTTAGATTCAAGCTATCAATTATTGCACTACGCAAAGTTAGTACGACAGTCCCGCTAGCCGGTTAGTAGGCGAGGATCGAGGGGAGGCCGCCCCTCGCGAGGGTGAGGGGGCGGAGCCCCTTTACCAAAATTTTTTTATGCATCTTACATTTAAAATTTTGAAAACTTTTGGGCAAAATCCAGAAAATTTTGAATGTTTCAGTTTCTATATTAACCATTAAAACAATCGGCCAAAATTAGAATTTATTAAAAACCCTAATTCCAAAATTGTTCCAAAATCCTACTTCTTGATGTTCTTCCATATTAACTCAAACATTAGTCCATGTTTTTATTTAATTTAATCTCATTAAATGAAACAAAATGCATACATCACATGTATACAATCAGATATGTTTCTATTCGAATTTTAATCTTATTAAAATGAAACCTTCATCAGCTACGTTTCTAGTTTTTAATCTCATTAAAACTGAATCATTAATTATGTATGTTTCAATCTAATTTTAATCTAATCAAAATTGATTCATCAACATACAAAATTACTTTGATCCAGAACCCTAATTGCATCATGCATGATCTGATTAAACACGAATTATCCAGATTTAAATGCATAACACAGAAAATTAATCTATGGATTCGCAAGCGACTCTGATACCACTGCTGGAAATTGCGCATCATACATGCACAGCGAAATAAAAATTTTGCACGATTTCCACCAAGGATCCATGCAAATTTAAGATGCCATAGATTAGGGATTAGGGTTTATACCTTTCGGAAAAAATCTTCTGTCTGCTACACAGGAAATTCGATCTGCTTCTATCCATTTTCCAATCCAATCTGCTCTCCAAATCACGAACTGGAATAGAAACTAGAAGATCAGATCACCAGTGCAGCATTTAATGTGGGTGCACCTCTATGGTATCCACACGAACCCATGAATCACCGATGGATGTCCATACAAACATCGGTTGGAATTGATCTCCTTTCACCTCGTAGTGCTAGCTATGCCTCTTCAAGAGTTTTGGTCAAGGAGAGGTGTTAGGATTTTTTTGTGCCTTTTGGGGTGCGTGAATAATGATAATCATATCAACTATCATTACCCAACAAGTCTATTTAAATAGGTGCATAGAAAAACCTAACCTATTTGGGCTTTATTCCATGTACAATTATAGGCTTACTATTGGGCCTTATAATTATAACATGAATTCCCAAATATTAGGCCCAAACAATTTAGTCCATTAATTTCAAATTCACTAGGCTCTAAGTGTGCGACCCTACAGGCTCTCATTACGTTGGCAATGACCATTAATCATATTAATGATCATAAACAATGATCGATGTCTAGTAACACATGATTGTTACCCAAGTAATAAGAAAGTCGGTGATTTGACTAAACTTTTACACGTGACCATCACCTATGTCCTTTTGTCCTATATATCTAGATTGAGCATGAGACATGGACCGTGTTATTCCCGTATAGCCCAATCTTAAGGTTTCTTGATTCCTAAGTAAGCTAACTGAAACAAATGTAATCGATATCTCATGTCAATTCATCTGAGCATGGCCATGCATTTTCTCAGCTTTACTTAATCAAGGGGCTCACAGATGTTACTCCTATTATATAGGAGGGATAAATCCCATCTTAATCACACAAACCCCTCCGCATGATATGTGGCATATCCAATATCTACCCTTGCATTCACTCAACCATTAGTGATATAGAATAGTATCAAAATATGGAACTCACATGTAAGGAACCTTGGTGATCTTAGGTCAAAGGACCATATTAATAATGATCACTAAGAACCACTCATGACACTCATATAACGATCCATGTAGTGTTCTTAATATGGGTCGCTCCAGTATACAAGTTCTCTAACTTGTACTCATGTGTAAACTTAATATCCCATATAAGTCTTTACACATGCTAGTCTTAATATATCAAAGCAACCTAATCCACAATGATATATGACTAGGGACATTTAAGAATATAATTATTCTAAAGTTATTATCATAATTGAATATATTATGCAGACAATATATATAAATATAATAATTAGAATTGCCATTAAAATAACATGATTCAAAATTACAATCACCAATATGATTGGTTTTAGGGCATATACACTAACAAAATGTTAATTTCTATTTCATTTGGAGATTTTCTGTAGGTATTTAAAATTGGAGTATTGTTGAGTTAATTTATGTTTCAATTAGGGCTTTTATATTATTATACCCTTACAATTTTAACTATTCAACTATGTGTTGCATTTTCTTTAGAATTCTAGACTTTATTGTTGTGAAGGGAGTAATTAATTAGATAATAATTATGGTAATGTGGAATTAATCAATTTTGATAAGGAAGATGTGGATGATTTATTAACAAAATAAAATTAATTAATTAAGTTTTGAATAAAACCTTGGAGTAAATCGAAATAAATTATTTGAGTGGAGTTGAAATAAAGGACTTGAAAGAACTAGATGAGGAAAAATATATTGTATGAAAGGATTAAATGTTATAAGTGATTAATAGTAAGAATATAAGTATGGTAGAAACTTAGAGCAAAAAGGATGAAAATGCCCCTATCCTTTTATAAACCTAGCTTCAGCCCCCAAACCCCATTTTCTCCTTATTTTCCCCCATAAATAGTACTTCATCTCTCAACTCTCATCTTCTTCTCCTTCTTCCTTCAAGATTTCTTCCTCAAATCAAGCATTTTTTAAGTTAATTTTTACCATATCATTTACATAAACAAGGTAAGATCTTCTTGACAATTAGATTCCCTATAAGGTTTTTTAAGATTTGAAAGGATTTAGGTGTTTACCTTAAAAAAGGAAAGATGAAACTCTATGTAAAATCCTTGATATTTTAAAGATTAAGACTAAAAAAATAGTAAATTCAGCCTCATAAAGTTATCATCCATACCAAATGAGTGATATTCTAGGCTTAATTATAGGATTAAGATGATTTTGTTTAATCCATGTTAAATTTTTTATTTTCATTTAAATGATGTGGGAATGTGATGATTTACTATGTTTGTTAGTATTTGATATTGAAAACGGATCAAATAAGTTATCTTGGATGTTTATTCATGATTTGGTATGGATTTAATTAAAAAGTAAAAGCATTAGAAAGGTTTTAATGGTGGGTGAACAATAAAATTCAAAGGGTAGTTTTGTAAAATCCTAGGATAACAATCGACCATTGGTCTAGAAACCTAATGAATTTTCTTTTAGAATCAAATGGTGATTGTTGACCTTATAATGGTCAATCATTGCCCATTGTATGCATGCTAAGACTAGTCTTTGAGGCCATAAAAGCTGGTTAATTTGCACTATTCCCTTATTTATATTTATGTCTTAAATAAATGGAGATTAAAATATAAATTAAAGAGAAATGAGGATATTTCCATCATTTAAGTAAATATCCTCATTTGTATTTAATTTATATTTTAACCTCCATTTACTTAAGATATAAATGTAAATAAGGAAATACCCCTCATTTAAATTCAAATAAAATATAAAAAAAGAAAATTCTAGAGAGTGAAAATTTTAAATTTTGGATTCTAATTAAAAAGGATGATTTTTTTGGATTTTATTATTTTCATCTCCTTAAAAAGCCACATAGGAACTTAAAAAAAATTCATCGAAAATCATGAGTTAATTAAATTATGTCAAAATAACCAAGAATAAGATTTTTAATTTCCAAATTATATACATTTCATGTAGCTCTCTATATAAGTGGTTTAAACATAGAAATTTTTTGAAAAATCTTAGACAACGGGCTAAATAGTAATATACACTTCTTTCATATTCATATATTGGTATTGTATTTGATATGGTGTTTTGATTGGCATGTCATGCATGTTGGAAATATGTATATATATATATATATATATATATATATATATATATATATATATATATATATATATATATATATATATGTATATGTATATGTATGTTTGAATCTTGAAAACGGTTGTTAAAAAGACTTTAAGGTTATGCATTTGAGGCATGGAATTGTAGTTAATCATCTTATGATGTGGATTATAATGCTTATATGATTAAGATAAATATTATTGAATAAATATTTAGGGCCTTGCAATAAAGGCTTGGCCATATTGTTGAATAGTTTTAGAATACAAAATTTTAATGACCATGTATAATATAGAAAAATTATGTAAGTTAGTATTTGAGGCCATGCAATGGAGACATAGTAATTTTGTTATTTGATATTGATATTATGCTTGGAAATGAATCATTAAGATATTGATATATGATGTGAGATTGACATTTATTGCCCTTAGGACTTATAAGGCATGCATTTAATGATGAAGGGGTGATATAATTTATAATACATGTCTATAGTTCTCGAGACTTATAGAGACTATATTTATTAATAAAGAGATGATGTGACATATGAACACCAAATCCAATAACCATTTGTAAAAGGATAAAGTTGATCTTAGAAGGACAAGAATAAGTTTATGAAAGGATGAAGGTGACTTAAGAGTCATAAGAAGGTTTAGTTATTTTTTATCATGTTATTATATGTTTGACATAGTAAGATTATGGTTTTGATAATTTTATATGTATGAATGATGGCACTAATAAGTAAAGATGATGTTAATGAATGCATTACTACCAATGAAATTTATGTTATAAATGAGAAATCACTTGTAATTTTAAGTATAATTTTTAATGAATCTTTATGATAATAATATTAACCTTTTCATGTGCCCATGATATAGTAATTACTTAAAGAGTTATAGATAAAATCCAAGATTATGTGCATATGAATTGTAACTTCTAATAAATAGATTAACTTATTGCAAATTCCTTTGCCTCCCTTAGTAAAAGTATAGGAATATGATCATTTATCTTGATTATAAATTTAAATTTTTATCCTAGAATCAAACTTTGGTTCTTTGCATTGTAGTACTAGTATCTAAATTTAATAATTCCTTATTAATTGATGTTTACTCATTGAGTTTCAATGGAAACTCACTCTTTCTCTTTCTTTATTTATCTTTCTTAGGAATTTTTTCTCAAATGTCTAGCTACCATCAGATGGGATGAAAGTAGGTCAACTCGAGAACTTTAGCACTAAGGTAAGCATAAAGATAGTTAGAGTAATATTGCATAATGATTTAAAAAAACATATGCATTAGAATCTTGTAAATTGCACTCTCTTTAAAACCATAGCATGCTTGTATATGATATATTGCATTTGATATGTTGTAAGAAAGGTTAGTTGATTATTACTTATAGCAATTTCCTATATTGGTCACATGCCATGGGATTGGGTCATGGAAAAGTTAGTATTAGGCATTGTTTAAATCCTAGTGATGCATTTTGATTGAAATCTTGAAGTAAAAAATTCTAATTATTCAATTGAATGGTTTAAAAGCATTGAGTCCTAATAATGGGCTAATAACTATCAAAGAGGGGCATGGACAAACTTGTCATTTACATTTCACACATCATACTTTTTATAGGCCACTTTCACATGTAAGTAGTTAAAGGCAATTAGATTGAGTATTATTCTACCTTTGAGTTTGTTGTCATTCTTCAATTTCTTGATGAATTTCATTATAAGTATTTAATATGATTGATCTACTACTAAAAAAAGCATCGGTTGATAGTTTGACTTAGTAAAGAAATTAAATGACTAATCTTATTTTACATGTTTATGCCTCAAGAAGGCTTGATCAATATATACACTATATATATATTGCTTTGTGTATGAATATGCTTAGACAATTTTATTTTCCATAGTAGTAGTAGGAATGTATATTATGACCTTTTAGAGTTATGGAGTGTTTAACTAATTATTAGGGTTGATAGATTGTGAATTACAAATTTATAACCTTAATAATAAAAGGTACAAAGTTAAAGAAAGTTAGGAGTTTATGAGACACATTAAGTGTGTGGGTTCATTGATGTTATCATGATTCAACTAGAAGGATATATTATGTGTGAGATATTGGATGTAACTCATTTTTAGGTAGTAGTCAAGGGCTATTGAGTTATAACTATTGATATAGAAGTTTATAGATTAATTGTTTGAATAGTGATTTTGCTTGTATTAGGCTAGTTTGATAGGATTAGAATTCCAGAACATAATGAGATATGAAACTTCAATTCAAAAAGATGAAATCTTGCAAGAGTGGGAAGTATGTGTAAGTTAGGTGAAGACATGGTAAGTCAAATAATGATTTGGTTAGTATATGGTTTATTTGAATTATGAGTCACATGGTTTTCTCTAAAGATTCATATTAGTTAAACGTTTGGCTATGTTATAACTTAGATTAACCTTATAATTTATGATAGCTTAACAACAAGCTAATATCAATATAGTAATATGCATATAAGTTTGGAAGGCCTGATATGTTGTAGAACTTTCAAGTTTTAGATTTTAAATCTTGTTCAAATAAGTAAACGTAATATAATTTTACATAAGAACAAATATAAGAACATCCTTAGAGCCATGCAAGGAAAAGATTTAATGTGAGATGATACTAATATGATATAAAGCCTTGACATTCAAATTTTATGTCTTGTTTATAAGGATAAACCACTTATGATCTTTGTTTGTAATTATATAGGAAGAAGGATAGGTATAAATTGATTCTATTATATTAGGTAAAACCTACAATTTTAGGCTCCTATTTTATGTTTGAATTGACAAACCACATATATCTTTGCATATTTGTAAGTGTAAGGTGTGAATGCTTATACTATGGAATTTGAAATTTGAATTGTTTAACTAGATATTATCATCATCATTATTATATTATAATAATAAATATCAATTATAACAAGGAAAAAGAAACTCATTTCTCAACAAGTACCAAAGGTAGATGATAATAAACTAGAATGAAAGGTTATGTTTTAAGCTACATATAGAGCACTTCAAAGGGATCTTTCCTAATGGTGAAGAAATTTATCTATAAAAGACATCGTATTCCCTTGTTAGTACACACACACACACACACATCAGAAGCAAAAACACAATTAACTTCTACTTCATTTGGCTTTCTTTAGTTTCTATTTTTTATTATTTTGCATTCATTTTATAACATGTTGTTAGCTTGAAGTTCTATCCAATTGAAGAGAAATTTTGGAGTTATTAAATCTATTTGCATAGTATCATATTCTCCAATTTTTAGATTCATGTTTCTTTCTTTAAATTCATTTTTTTCAAGATACGTTAATTTGTTATATTATATCATTTCAATTAAGAATTGACTTTAAATTTTTTCTCATTTTTAAATAACAATGTCTATTAAAATTTCCCATTATTTTATTTATTATTCATATTTTAATTAACATCTCATTTTTAATTAAATCATTATTTATATTTTAATTATTACCATAAAAAATTTCACAATGCTTGAATTTATGGTCCTTGATATTACTAGAAAGAATTATCTATCTTGGATATTAGATGTTGAGATTATCTAGAATTAATGGATCTTGAAGATAAACCAAAGAAGGAAATCAAGAATCATTACAAAAATGTGCATAGGCAATGATTTTCCTTTGACATCATCTTCATGAAAGATTAAAAATAAATATCTTATAATTAAATATCCCTTTATCCTTTGTAAAAGTTTAAAAAAAAGGTATGACCACCAGAAAACTATAATTCTTTCAAAAGCACGTTATGATTGGACATATATATATTTTCAAGATTTTAAATCAATAAGTGAATATAATTTTGCAAAATTTAAAGTCAATTCCTAATTGAAATTATATGGAGACAAAGTTATTAAAAAAGACATGCTTAGAAAAAAACATTCTCTACCTTTCATCCATACAATATGCTCCTACAACAATAATATAGAGAAAAAGGTTTTAAAAACCATTCTAAATCGATTTCATGTCTTCGTATGGTTGAACAAAATAACAAGCTTTTATTGAAAAATGATAAGGCTTGCCTAACTAGTTTTGGTCCATTCCATTATCTAAATGCATTAGCAAGTAAATGATTTAGGTAAGGTTGAGGTTATGGTTATAATTATAGTCATGAAAGAAATCAATCTAATTATCATAATCATGATAGTTATAAAATAAGTATGAATAATCACAAAATTGCTTCTTAGCATTAAAAATGGGAGAATAATGAAGAAAAAGAACAATATAATAAGAACTATGGGTTTAGAAAATGTATGTTATCAATATGGCATGAAAGAGGATTACATATCTATTACATGTCCAAACATTTGGTTAAACTCTACCAGGCTTCATTTAAATAAAAAAAGAAAAATGTGGAGAATGATAGCTTTAGCCATGATTCAATGCATTTAGATATGGCGAATTTCTTTGAATATCTTGAAGAAAGAATTGATTATTTGATTGGTGATGGAATGTCCAAATTTAAGAGAATTTATTTTCTAACTTTTCTAGTTATGTTTCTTTTTTGTTCACTTGCTTTAGTTTAGAATTTCACATGCAATGTTTCCTTTTGTTATGTTGTAAAATTTTATATGTAAGGTTTTTTTTTTTGTTATTTTGCAATTTCTCTTATAGTTTTCTTTATTTTGCTTTAAAGTTGAAAAGATGAATACTTTCTAATTTTTTTGGATCAAAACCTAGTATTAAAAAATTATCTCGTGGATAGTGTAACAACACACACTATTCTTAAGGTAGAAAATATTGTTCTAAAAAAAGATTAGTAAAAATTATATTAATATAATATCTGATAGTACTCAATTAGATAAAAGCTTTGGAAAAACTAATATAATTTTACCAAGATGAACATAGATAATTATAAATGATGCATTGTTGTCAGTCAAGTCTTAAAGAAACTAATTTCTAGAAACATACGATAAAATGCATACCACATTGAAATAGTAAATGAAAAAACTGAATATCTTTATATTATATTGGTTGTCTTAGATGAGAATAATGTGTTGGAAAAATTACTATCTTTTTCTCCTAACTTATATTACATGTATATTAATCTAATTGAAATAAATGCTATAGTGAATCAAAAGTTCACTAGCGAAAATATTTTTACTATTTGGCATAATCATTAAGGCTACTTGGATCAATAATAATGAGAAAGATCATTGAGAATTCATATGGTCCTCCATTGAAGAATCAGAAGATTCTTTAAGCTAATAAATTTTTATATGCTACTTATTCTCAAGGTAAATTAATTATTAGGCTATCACCAGCTAAAATTGGGTTTGAATGTCCTGCATTTTTGGGAAGAATACAAGTTGATATATGTGAGCATATTCATCCACAAAGTGGAGCATTTAGGTGTTTTATGATTTTAATTGATGCTTCTACAACATGCTCACATGTGTATTTATTATCAGCTTACATCCTAGCATTTGCTAGATTACTTGGTAAAATAATCTACCGTTAAGTGCAATTCCCTATCCAATTAAAATAATATGTCTTGATAATATTAATGAATTCACATCTAAAGCCTTTAATGATAATTGTTTGTTAATAAGAATAATTAATGAATATCTTATAGCACATGTTCATATGCAAAATGGTTTAGCAAAATCATTTATTAAATACCTCTAACTTGTAGCTAGACCTTTGCTAATGAGAATAAAAGTTCTTGTTTTCACCTAGGGCCATGCCATTTTACATGTAGCAACATTTGTACACATCAAGCCAATCAATTAATGTAAGCATTGCCTTTTATAATTAGCTTTTAGTTAGAAGCTAAATATTTGTCATCTAAGAATTTTTAGATGTATAGTATATGTTTCAATTGCTCCATCACAACGTACAAAGATCAATCCTTAGAGGAGGTTAGGGATATATATATAGAGGATATAAATGTCCTTCTATTATTAAATATCTTGAACTAATGATAAGTGATATTTTTATAGCTTATTTTCTTGCTTGTCATTTTGGAAAAATGAATTTCCTAACATTAGGAGAGAAAATAAGCAAGTGGAAAAGAATATTACAGAGAATATATCATCTTTAAATCATTTTAATTATTTCAAAAAGAATGCAAACTTGAAGTTTAAAAAATTAATCATTTGCAAAGAATAGTGAACCATCTAGCAAATATATTTACTAACCTAAAGGGAGTAATCAAATCCTATATACCAGCTACAAATGCTTTAGTTCAAATTAGTCTCTAATAAGCATGTTGCAATGCACTAAAATTAAATTAAAATCTAATTTGTTAAAATAATATAGTGGCACAAACTAAGTCATGCCCCTAATGAACCCTTGATTTATCTTTTCTTAATTATCTACTAACAATAATTATACAATTGTTAAATTATTTATGCATTAAAAATAGAAGAAACTGATGCAAACAAAGTGCAACAAAATGGATAGAATGAATCAATAAAAAAATGTAGAATGCTATATTATGCAATATAAAAAATGGAATCAAAGTTAAGGGTAGGTTTTGTGATTCAAAATTAATTTAAATGTATTAAACAAAGCAAAATACAAAAGAAATAGCCAAAAAGTAAATCAATGTAATGAAATAGCCAATCTAAGGAATTGAAAGTTCTAGTATAGATTAATCCTAAATCAATTAAGATTTGAATTTTCTAGTTAATTCTTCAATCTTGAATTACCCAAAATCATTGCAATAATTCATATATCCCATGCTAGATTACCATCTAGGATTTAATCAATTAAGATTAGTTAAATTAAATAACTATTATAATCCCAATGGTAGATCAAAATTAATTTAATAATAGAATTTAGTTGAATTAAGATATTAAATTAGAAACTTCTAAATTAATTCCTCAACCCTCTACCCTTATGTGTACAATCATAATTTACCAACCATAATTCAATACAAAAATAGCAAAGTATCAAAAATCACAAGGACAAATATTAATTATACCAAATTAGCATCTAACCCAAGTAATGTCAAGAAATTAGAACAAGTAAATAGGGAAATGGGATAATTAATTAAAGAAAGTCAACATTATAAATCATAATCTCATAATCAAGTACATGAGAGCCTCAAAGTCCATAAATTAACTTCAAAAATTAGCCTTCCATGGCTAGAGAATACAAGCTAGAAAAAAAAGAAGAAAAGTTATCTGCTGAATATGTCTAAAGTTTTTAAAGTCCAATGAGTTCTCTCCTTTTATTTAACCTTTAACTTGAAACCTTATTGGAATTGTATTAAATTCTCTTAGGATTACAATAATGAGGTTTCCCTAATTTTTAGAAGCTTAGACATATTTTTTACAAGGTAATTAACTCTAATAGTTATAATAATAAATTTCTAGATGTCTGATTTCTAACTAGTGTAAGATAACTAAAACAATGTAATTTGATTAATCCATGAACATGAAAGTTGTAAAACTAGGTCTTATAGAGAATTCAACACAAGTTTCACATTGGTTGGACCTTTGTAGCTCTAGATATAGCCTAAAAAGCAAAGTTGGCTCAATTAAAATAGAAATAAGGATCCAATTTCTTAACTAAATAAGGTCTTGAAGGAGTCTGAACTAGGCTTTAATTAAAACATCAAATTGTAGATCTTTTTTTAAACTTTTCAATAATATAAAGATCACTCCAACTAACATCCAAAGTCTAGGATATTGTTAGTGTGTGTCCTAGAACCAATCATATAGATGATTGAAGTTATACACAATGTATTATGTTTTATTTTAGGTAATTTAATTATTATATTTTATTTTTATAATTTTATTATTATTATGCACAATTTATAACTTAATATAATAATTATCCTTGGAATAGCTTCGCTATTCCTAAAATACCTCTAGTCAAGTATTATTATGAAAAGGATAGTAATAATACATCGAGACTAGCATGTATAGTGATTAATGATTACGAATCATGGATATGTGATATCAAGTCAATACATAAGTACATTGCTAGTGAACAATGTACTGGACTGACCCACTATGAGAATATTACATGGATAGACGTGTCATAAGTTATTCTTATATGATCACAAATACACATAAATCTTTAACCTGAAGTCACTACGGTTCTCTACATGAGGAATTACTCACTTTAATATTGTTCTATGTCACCTTTAATCAGGATGACAAATAAGGCATTAATTAGGTGTGTTATGAATCGTGTAGAGGGAAGTGAGTGATGTAGATGGGATTTTATTACTTTTGTACAAAAAAGAAATATCCTTAGGCCCCTTGATTGAGTGAGACTTAGAAATGCATGGCCATACTCAATTGAATTAATATGTGATATTAATCATTTATTTTAAGTCTACTCAGTATCAAGAAATATAAATTGAACATTGACGAGGATGACCATTCCATGCCTCCAGTTCAATTTGAATATTATTACAAAAGGGTTATGATGCAAAACGTTGATCATATATTAGGTGGATGTCGAATCACAAACATTCTTACTACTTAAGTAGTAGTGATGTATTGCTAGATACCGCTTACTGTCTATGGCTCAATAATGAATCATTGTCAACGTAGTAAGAACCTACAGGGTCACACAAAAGGAGTAGGAATAAGACAATTATTAATTGGACTTTAATTATATTAATATGCAATTAATTGGACTTATTTTCGTGCATATATATATTATTAAGAATAATAAATTCATGTAATATATATATATATTATGTGATATTGTTTGATATTAAAGTAATATCAAATAATTACGTTATCAGATATTAGATAAATATATTATGAGATAATATTATTTTGATATTTAATAACTATATGCAATTATCTAATATTAAGATATTTATATTATGAGATAATATTATCTAATGTTAGATAATTAATAGATAAGTTATATCTCTCCTCATTATCTCTAGAATAAGGATAAAATGAGTTGTTAAGTGTAATTAGGATTTTGGAAGCATTATCCTAGTAGGACTAGGATTGTGATTTGCCCAAGTTCTATAAAATGGGGCTTGAGAGCAGCATATTAGAGACATGCTCATAGACTTCCTAAAACACAAAATCACTTAGAAAACATCAAAATCCTAGTTCCTAGAGAGAGAAACGCATCCTAGCAGATTCGTGGAGGGCGAGAGGTCATTATTCATTCCATGTGGATACCGTAGAGACGCTGTACCTTCCGGCCGATGTTTGATTCATCCGCTCTCAAGTTTTGATCAATAGAAACACGAGTGCCCAATAGGTAAAGTCCTAATCATTGATTTATAGTTTTTGCATGGATCTTAGGTAGAATTCGGATCAAAATTTTGAAATTTCGTTGCATGTAATAATATAAATTCTTAACAGTGGTATCAGAGCTTTTTGTAAAAACATAGTTTTGATTATGTGTTTTACCATCTTTGATGAATATTTATATGATAAATACACGTTAAATCTATTTCGGTTTAAATTAGAAGTTACACGTTTTGATGAATGTTTATGTGATAAATTAATAGCAAATCAGTTTCTGTTTAAACTAGATATATATGAGATATATGCAAACTCATGTATGATTTTGATTTCATAGATATATATATATGATATATATGATCTGATTTTCTAATCTGATTATAAATTGATGAGATTAATTGTATAAATATGATTATGCATTTTTTTTGCTTCATATTCAAATCTATTTATGTATAATTCTGAGTTTTCAAATGATAAACCCTTGAATCTGTTCTGAACATGTGATGTTCTCTGCGTTTAAAGCATATAACCTAGTCAACACAGAATTAATGTGATTAATTCTGAATCTATAAAGACTTGTTCAAATTCATTTAATATGATTAAGTTGAATCTGGTCTATGAGGTATATTATGCTTTAATTTATTTGAACACGGCTGGATCTATTTTGATATGATTAAAAATTATTCAAAGTGTTCAGACGTAAATCCTATTTTGAAACTATGATTTGAATGTCAATCATACAATTGAATTGTTCGACTTAGGGCGTGTCAACTGTTAGTAAAATGAATTGAAATATGAATGTCAGATGAATTCAATTTTTAGCCTGGGGGGCTCTGCCCCCCACACCCCCCGGCAAGGGGCTCTGCCTCCTTGACCGCCGCCCGCTAACCGGCTAGCAAGACCGCCATACTAACTCTGCATAGCATTCAAAAATTATTTTTGTTCTTAAGGCGCTATTTTAAAACATGATTTTATGATGATAATGTTATCAAATATATATGTCAATCATCCTGCTTATCTTGGTTACATATATTTCTTAGCAATTATTATATATGATGCATGAATATGTTGCATAGTATGGCCCTTGGAGTTTTTATGGATAGATTTTAAAATACAACCTGCGTGTCGTGTCTTCCTCTATTTTTCTAATGTATATTCTCTTCTCATCTCAATTCCCCCGAATGTAACTTGGGGTTTCTGTTGTAAATTTGTAATTGCAATAGAGTATTCTTTGCTTGGAACAAGGAGAAGCTAAGGAGCTATGTGACAAGAAGAAGCTAAGGAGTTAGTTAGGAATATCATTAGAAAATAGAATTTTGGGCCATACTATGTGACATTTTGATTTCTTTATTATGTGATGATATTGATGAGCATGCATTTATTATGTGATAGAATGTGTTCCTATTATGTGATAGTTCTATTCATTGCATGATATATTATATACGATAGTATATTTTATTCATTTACTTTATATGATATATGAGATATGCTAGATATATTGCATGAATAAATAGGCTAGTTATGGTGAGATCTGATAATAATTAAGTTAAAATCCCTCATCTAAAATATTAAGTCAGTAATAATTAATAATGCCTTCTAATGTTTGGCACTCATCAAGGCCTCGATCGACATAAGGCAGGTTTTCCAGAGCAAGGTACCTCGTTTATCTTGGTGAGATGCGACTGGATAATAGTGATATCCGAATGTCAAATATTGGGTCCGACTTAACTAGGATATCTCAATAGGATTGAGACTTAGAGGCATAGAGTTGGGCTTTAGTTCATAAGATGGACTAGAACAAGTGTTGTTCACCTAACTATCCAAGAGTTGTATATGATACAATTGCCAAGTGTTGCTTACCTGAATAACTAAGTTTTAAGTGATTAGCCAAAGCTAACTTAAGGCTTGGTGAAATATGGATCTTGGCCCACTAGAAAGATTAGACAATATGACTTTCCAAATTAATAGTGAGGGCTATTAATTTGAATGAAATAGTGAGAGGTACATTTAATAAAAGACCTTATTAAATGTTTTAAATTTAATACTTACTTTGCATATTTATGTCGTAGATAACCAATGGCTAATACATCAAATAACTTATCACTGCGATTGGTCCTTGATAAGGACAAACTGAATGGGATAAACTTCCTGGACTGGTACAGGAATTTAAGGATAGTCCTCAAACATGAATGCAAAATGTATGTCCTAGAGGAACTTGTTCCTCAAGAACTTGAAGCTGCTTCCCCTCAAACTTAAAAGAATGCTTATAGGAAGCATCATGATGACACATTAGATGTCAGTTGTCTCATGTTGGCTACCATGGACTCTGAGCTTGCTCGTCCTCGAGCAAGGAAGTAAGAGAACAAGAAAATCTATTCCAATTTTTATTCTCTTCTTTTTCTTCTTTTTTTTTTATATATATAATCAGGAAATCATTCAACAAATCAAAGATTAGGATCAAGTCATGCCAAGCAACTAAACAAGTTAATCCTTAGCATAGAAGCAAAAGAGAATAGCCTCACAGGTAAAGTGTTTACTCTCACTCTCAAAACAAGGCTTGTGTTTACTCTCAAGTCAATCAGCTCATGACTTAATGCTACCATATGCTTGTACAAACTCTAATCTCCACTACTATAATGTAAAATGCATGCAAATCAGAGGACTTTATCAGGGAAAAAAGTAAGGATAAGGGAAAGGAACATCATGGGGTGAAAAGTGATAGAACCCTAAGTTTGTAGGAAAAAGACACATTGGTCATGAATTTGACCATTGTCGAGTTCCATTACTCAGCTTAACATAATACCCTACTTCTATCCTTGCTTCAACCTCCATTCTTCTCCTTTTGATTTTCATCATTTTTTTCTTTTTATACAAATTAATCAGCAAACACAACACATTTTTTTTTATTTATTCCCAACAAGCTTTTCTTCCTTTTCTTCTTCCCAAAATTATTTATTTAACACCATTTTTTTATGGTGTTTTGTTGCTTTTATTTATTTGTTTGATTATTTTTTTTTATTTTTGCTTGTTTTATTTTTTTTTAACAACCAAAGCTATAAATCAACTTATCCAACTAGCAGCACTAAGTAAGGACCTCCAAGATAGCCAAACTCATATAATGTATCTAAGTTCCCTTAAACTCTAAGGTTCAAGTTCACTTGGGCAGTGGCTTTGGATGTACATGGTGTGGCTAGGCTAGAAATGAGGGTCCAAGGCTCAAGGTGGCTAACTAGGGAAAAAGCTGAAAAGTTTAGGGTAAATTAAAGAAAAGGATTCAAATAAGCCAAGCAAATAAAAAGGGTAAAGAAACATGGCCTCATCATTTTTGACATGCAAAATACATAAAATGTAGCCTCAAAAAGAGTAAATGCAAGTTCTAGAGCAAAAAGTCAAGAGTGATGACATAATCCCTCAAGAAAAAAAATGAGCTTTGATTTCTAATGTGAAAATTGCTCAAAAGGCTCAAATTTCACAAGGGTTAATTATGCTCATTACTCTTAGCTTCAAGCTTTAAATTTTCCTTATTAGGTTGCCAAATATTCATTAAAGAAACAAGGCATGAATCAATCACTTTATTCAATAGATTGCCTTAAAAAAATTTTAATAATTTTTTTTATTTACACATTTTTTTATTTTCATTTTTTTTATATCATATTTTTTATATCATTGAAATTGGAGCAAATTTCAGTACTTTAAATCAATCAAGCAAGTTCAAGTGCAAAACATTGCAAAACACTGCTCCCCCACACTTAAAATTGGACATTGTCCTCAATGTTCAAAAGAGTAGATGGGAAAAGAGACAGAAAATAAATGGGGGACTGAAACTTCCCTGAAAAGTGAAACATGGTTGTCTAGTATATAACCGCAGGGAGATCCAGAAGTAGAGACAGAGTAGGAGAGAGAGAGAAGGCTGGTAGTCTAGAAGAAAAAAGATACAATACTAGAAAAAGAATAAGCTGTTAGTTATTGCAGACATTAATAGTAAAAGTGCAAGAAAATAAAAGAGAAATAACTAAAATAATAACAAGTAAATGAAAGTGCATAGTCAATATAAGTACAGACCAGATAAATGGAAGTAGAAAGTAGAAATAAGTAAAAAGAAAAATATATAAGTAAAGAGGAAACATAAACAATCCAAGCTACTGAGCAAGAGGGTGGTCAAGATCATCGTCATCTATTCCTGGTCTCCTGGAGAATCATGCTATTTCTCATGGGGTGGCTGCTGTACAAGAGAATGGAGGGGTTTTAGACATTAGAAGCTCATCCTCCCAGGAACACGGGGTCAGACACGGTCCGTGTTGTACCCCATGTTTCTCTTTGGAAGGCTCATGTTTGAAACTCCTATTCATTAGTTCAGTCAGTGAGGTACACGGGTTAAGACACGTCCCGTGTTCTACACTGTGTATCTCACTGGAATGCCATGGAAATCACAAATCTTTTATGCTAAACCAGACAGTGAGGTACACGGGGTATGACACGGCCCATGTTATACACCGTGTATCTCACTGGACTGCGGTTTGAGCCTTCTATGCGAGAAAATGAACAACCAACATGCATATATGCTTAATTTACCCCAGAGACAGAGACTAAATGCAAAAATGAACATCCTAAATCAGCAGCTAATGACTTATATGCCTCGAACTACTCAGAAACTCAGAATGAAAATGGGAAAAACTAAGAATTAAAAGCAAGAAAATTGGAAAAATAAGCTTGGGTTGCCTCCCAAGAAGCGCTTGTTTATGGTCATAAGCTCGACCCCTATTTTAATCAATCTGGTACTGCCATTATTGGTGGTCCGGCAACATGATGTTTCAATCCCTTGCCATTAAGTGGTGGGCTTGCCTCCAAAAATTCTGCATATGCAGCAATCTCCTCATTGTCAAGAACTCCATTTGTGACTAGACATGCTTCAAGTGGATCTTGAAGGCATCCCATCAGAAGGGTTTCTTTCACAGCTTTGTCTAGCACATCAATCCTACATATGGATTCTTCACAAACAGGTAATTTGATTGATTCATTCAAATTAAATTTAACCTTTTCATCCCCAACAGATAATGAAAGTCTACCATTTTTGACATCAATCAAAGCACAAATAGTGGCTAAAAAGGGTCTACCCAAAATGATAGGGATTTGTGAATCCTCTTCCATTTCAATCACAACAAAATCCATAGGAATAAAGAACTTACCAACCTTGATAGGTATATCCTCAAGAATACCTATTGGATATTTCACTGAACAGTCGGCGAGTTGAAGAGAAACTGTGGTGGGTTTCATTTCTTCTATATTCAGTCTCCTTGCAACCGACAGTGGCATGAGGCTCACACTTGCTCCCAGGTCACATAATGCTCGATCAATTGGAACATTTCCAATCACACAAGGAATGGAGAAGCTGCCTGTGTCCTTTAGCTTAGGAGGTAGTTTGTTTTGGATGATGGCACTACACTCCCCTGTTAGAGCTACAGTCTCATGCTCTTCTAACTTCCTTTTGTTCAAGAGAATGTCCTTCAAAAATTTTGCATATGATGGCATTTGGGAGAGTGCATCAGTGAAGGGGATATTAATGTACAGCTTCTTCAAAACTTCCAAGAACTTTCCAAACTGCTTATCAAGTTTAGCCTTGGCTAATCTTTGAGGATAAGGGATAGGCAGTTTGTATGGTTCCAGAGGGATATATTTGGATTTTTCTGGTAGTTCCCCTTCTTTCTCTTCAGCATCAATAGGAATTAAGGCCTTTTTGCTTTCTTTTTGCTCTTCCCCCATACTTATTTCTTTTTCACCTTCTTGAGTGGCAATTGGATCATTCAATAACCTTCTACTCCTAAGAGTTATTGCCTTGCAATGCTCCCTTGGATTTGATTCAGGTTGAGTAGGGAGTTGGCCATAAGCTCTAGAAGAAGATGCAGAAACTTGTTGAGCAATTTGAGTTTCCAACATCTTTCCATGAGTGGCCAATGAATCTACTTTGGAGGATAATTGCCTAATTGAATCTTCCATGGCTCTACCATGCTGTCTAAACTCCTCATTAGTTTTCTCTTGGGAAATGAGAAATTTCTCCAAGAGGCCTTCTAATTTGGTAGTAGAGGAGGTTTAGGCTGGTGGGTTATATGGTCTTTGGTTTTGGAAACCGGGTGGTAGTGGTCTATTGGGAGTGTTTTGTGTGTTGTATGGCTGGGTGGGCTTGTAGGAGAAATTTGGGTGGTTTCTCCATGATGGGTTGTAAGTGTTTCGAAAAGGTTCATTTGAATTTTTCTGTCCAAACCCACTGTTATTCACATAGTTCATTTGCTCAGTAAAATTTTGTCCCAATGTACACTCAGCTGCCATATGCCCTGTAATACCACAAATCTCACAAGGAATGTCAGTAGCACCTGTTGTATTTACATTGTTAACATGAAATTTATTAAACTTAGCCATAAGTGCATCTACCTTGCTACCTAAACTTCCTAGTGCATCTACTTTAGCTGACAAGTGATTAAAAGCATCTAATTCATACTTACCTGCTGCTTTCCTTGAAGGTCCCCTCTCATTTGACCATTGGTAATGATTCAAAGCCATATCTTCAATCAACTCATATGCTTCATCCAACCTTTTATTCACCAAAGCACCTCCAGCAGTAGCATCCACAGTAAACTTAGTATTGTAATTCAAACCATTGTAGAAAGTATGAAGAACTAGCCATTTTTCTAGCCCATGGTGTGGACACAGCCTCAATAGTTCCTTGTATCTATCCCAAGCATCAAACAGTGATTCTCCTTCTCTTTGAGAAAATGTAGTGATTTCATTCCTCAATTGGGCACTCTTGCTTAGAGGAAAGTATCTTGATAGGAAAGCCCTCAGTAGCTCTTCCCATGTTGTGATTGATCCAGTAGGTAAAGAATGTAACCAAGCTCTTGCTCTATCCCTCAAGGAAAATGGGAAAAGCCTAAGCTTGACAGCATCCGTTGCTACACCATTGATCTTGATTGTATCACAGTATTCCAAGAAAATCTGGATATGGAGGTTGGGATCCTCTATTGGCAATCCACCAAATTGGTTTTGCTACTCCATAGACAACAAAGCTGGCTTCAATTCAAAGTTATTAGCCTCAATAGCAGGCCTCCTTATACTGGATTGAGTGCTGCAAATTCTCTAAGTGATCTGTTATCCATGTCTTGAATCTCTAGTTCAGTGTCAATTGCTTCTTGAATATGAACTGATTTCTACTCTCTTCTTCTCCTAAGCAAAGTTCTTTCAATTTCTGGATCTAAGTCAAGAATTCCTTCAAGACTTCTCCTTCGCATATACAAAGATTTTCTGCAAAATGAATAAGTAACACTCGAACAGAACAAGATAAGAAAGTAATGCTGTAAAAATAAGAAAAATCAGAACAGGATGAATTAAGAAGTAAAAGAAAATAAATTGCCTAGTCTAATTCACTCAAAACTTGCTATTAATATCAACTCGATACAATCCCCGGCAACAGTGCCAAAAACTTGACCGCTATTCCGCAAGTGCACGGGTTAAGGTGAGTTATAGTATAAAAGATTATCGTTCTCCACAGGGATTGTAGGTTGAGTACTAACTAAATCTCAAGTAAAATTATCTAGGTGGATCAATTGATTTTAAGAATCAAGAGTGAAATGTAAAACAGAACTTAGCTATAAAAAATAAGGTTTGATTCAATGTAATAAAAGCGTACTCAGCTTAAGGATCCCTTGTACATTTCATTATGGAATGAATATAATTCTCTAACTTGGTTTATTGTTAATTAAGATTGTTGGATTACCAAAATTAAGCTATACCTCATTGCAAGGCTACTAGCTACTAACCAAGAGATTAAGTGCCCAGAATTACTCTAGTAATCATCCATCTAGGTTGCATTAACTTTGCTTAGAATCCATTCTTGGACATTTCATCCTGTGCAAAAGAATCCAATTAGCTTAATTCCTAAGTCTAATTGATATTCCCAATGATCATGCAAGATCCGATTAATCAATTGGTCATTTCAACCTAGAATCAATTAATCCATAACTCAAATCCAATATTCCGGATATATTGGCTTGTTCTAGTCAAAACAGCATAATCAAATCATAAATCAACAGTAAATCAAGCTAGATTATATAAAATTCAATTTCATAACTCCATGAACAAGTTCACCCAAGCTGAGCACAAGGGTTTAGCGTGAAAACATTACAAAATCAGAAGAAAACCAGAAAACAGAGAGGAAAGTCAAACAATTCATGAAGATCTACAAATTCCTTGCTTGATTTTTCAAGTCCTTGCTTGAATCCACGTTAGAAGATGCCCTTGGTGAGTATGGGTCTCCCCTAGGGTTTCTCCCAGCAGCTCTCCTTGTTAATTCTCAATTTCTCCTTTTTTTCTTTCAAAATTTCGCGCAAAACTTATATTGGTGATGTACACGGGGGTCAACATGGCCCGTGTTTAACCCCGTGTTTCTCAGCGAAAGTTGAGCAGCACGAAACACGTTGTGCGACACGCCCCGTGTTCTTCTCCAAAGTGTCAAGCAGTAATGTACACGGGGTAGAACACGTCCCATGTTGTACCTCGTGTTCTTCAACAAAGACTGATCAGCATGTTACACGGGGTGTGACACTCCCCGTGTTTACCTTAGAAGCGAATGGCAGTAAGATACACGGGCTATGACACGGCACGTGTTTATCCTCGTGTTCTTCTCTGAGCAGCCCAGTGAAGCCTCGAAGCAATCCAGAAGGAAACACGGCCTTAAACACAGGGTTCCCATACCCCGTGTTCTTTGTCAAGTGAACAAATTTGCTTCAATTCTTCACAATTTGAATGGTTTTGCTTTCGGATCCTTTTCTAATGCTCATATGTGTCATTTCAAGACCTGAAAATAAAATATAGAGCATCTAAGTATCCTTTTCAATCAATTTGCACAAAATACTAAGTAAATGAGTGATGAAACACATAGAATTTAGGTGCATTTATGCATTTATCAGAGCTTTAGAAGCAACATGAGAACATGGAAACTTATGACATGCTTGAGCATCTTAAGAAGCTTTATGAAAGCCAAGCTCGGCATGAGAGGTTTGAGGTGACAAAAGCCTTGTTTCAGTGCAAACTGGCAAAAGGAAACCCTGTTGGGCCTCATGTACTCAAAATGATTAGGTATGTTAAGAACCTTGAGAGATTGGGTGCTTTACTAGGTCAAGAGTTGGCCACTGACTTAATTCTACAATTGTTGCCACAAAGTTATGGTCAATTTATCATGAATTACAACATGAATGAAATTGACAAACCACTGCCAGAATTGTTAAGCATGTTAAGAACTGTTGAACCAAATTTGCAAAAGACTAAGCCTAATACCATAATGATGGTTCAAAAGGGCAAAGGCAAAGGCAAAAACAAGAAGGATTCCAAACCCAAAGGCAAGCCTAAGTCTAAATCCTCTACACTGAAACCAAAAAGGGGTGTGGCTAAGGAAGGGACATGCTTCCGTTGCGATCAAACCGGATATTGGAAAAGAAATTGTAAGGTTTATTTGGAAGATCTGAAAAAGAAGAAAGGAAGTGAAACTTCCACTTCAGGTATCGATGTTATAGAAATTAATGTTTCAACTTCTACATCTTGGGTATTAGATACCGGATGTGGTTCTCACATTTGCACAAATGTGCAAGAACTACAAAGGAGTAGGACTCTAGCTAAAGGCGAAGTGGACCTACGAGTTGGTAATGGAGCAAGAGTTGCTATGCTAGCTGTAGGGACATATTATCTATCTTTACCTTCTGGTTTAGTAATAGAATTAAAGGATTGTTATTTTGTGCCTGCTATCAGCAGGAATATTATTTCTATTTCTTGTTTGGACAAGAAAGGTTTTTCATTTATAATAAAGGACAAAAGTTATTCAGTTTATTTAAATGAAATGTTTTACTGCAGTGCACAAATGTTCAATGGGCTCTATATTCTTGATCTTGAAATGCCTGTCTATAACATAAACACTAAGTGATTTAAATCAAATGATTTAAATCCAACCTATCTCTGACATTGTCGTTTGGGCCATATAAATGAGAAGCGCATATCCAAGCTTCATAAAGATGGATTCTTGGATTCATTTGATTTTGAATCATATGAAATATGCAAATCTTGTTTATTAGGAAAAATGACTAAAACACCATTCACTGGACACAGTGAAAGGGCTAATGATCTATTAAGTCTCATACATACTGATGTATGTGGGCATATTAGTTCACTTCCTAGAGGAGGTTTCCAATACTTCATTACATTTACTGATGATTTCAGTAGATATGGATATGTGTATCTTATGAAACACAAATTAGAATCCTTTGAAAAGTTCAAGGAATTCAAGAATGAAGTGCAAAACCAACTTGGTAAAAGTATTAAAACACTTCAATCAGATCGAGGTGGAGAATACTTAAGCCAAGAATTTGATGACTATCTAAAGGAGTGTGGTATAGTATCACAACTCAATTCACCTAGAATGCCACAATGGAATGGTGTTTCAGAAAGAAGGAATCGTACTTTGTTAGACATGGTACGATCTATGATGAGTCATATGGATTTTCCAATTTCCTTTTGGGGGCATTCTCTAGAGACAGTTGATTTTACGCTCAACCGTGTTCCCTTTAAAACGGTTCAAAAGACTCCATATGAGATATAGACTGGGAAACGTCCCAACTTGTCTTTTATGAAGATTTAGGGTTGCGAGGCCTATGTAAAACGTCAAGTTTCTGATAAGTTTGGACCCAAATCGGACAAGTGCTACTTTGTAGGGTATCCTAAGGAAACTAAGGGATACTATTTCTATAATCCTAGTGAAGGCAAAGTGTTTGTCGCACAAACTGGTATTTTTTTGGAAAGAGAATTTATCTCTAAGAAAAATTGTGGGAGGAAAGTAGAAATCAAATAAGTGCGAGACTCACAAAGTAACACTGAACCTATAATAGAGCCTGAAAAAAGACCACAAGATGTTGTGGGTCATGAACTAGCTTAAGTAACATAAGACCCACGTAAGTCTGGTAGGATACGCTATAAGCCCAAGAGATATGGATTTCTTATAACTCAAAATGGCGATGTTTTGCTCATGGATCAAGATAAGCCTACAACTTACTAAGAAGCTATAAAAGGGCCAGACTCTGAGAAATGGCTTGAGGCCATGAAATCTGAGTGGATTCCATGTATACTAACCAAGTATGAACTTTGGTTGATCCACGTGAAAGGATAAAACCCATTGGGTGCAAATGGGTTTTCAAGAAGAAAACCGACATGGATGGTAACTTGCAAACCTTTAAGGGACAATTAGTTGCAAAAGGTTATAGGCAAGTTCATGGTATAGACTATGATAAGACCTATTCCCCAGTTGCCATGCTTAAATCCATCCGAATTTTGCTTGCTATTGCAGCTTTTTATGATTACAAAATCTAGTAGATGGATGTCAAAACTGCTTTTCTTAGTGGAAAGCTCCTCGAGGATGTGTACATGACACAGCCCGAGGGTTTTGTCATTCCTGAAACTGCTGGAAAGGTATGTAAGCTACAATGATCCATTTATGGATTAAAGCAAACTTCACAGAATTGGAATCTTTGTTTTGATGAGGCAATCAAAGAATTTGGTTTCATAAAAAATGAAGATGAATCTTGTGTTTACAAAAGGGTTAGTGGGAGCATAATTATTTTCCTTGTATTGTATGTGGATGACATACTACTCATCGAAAATAATATCCCTACACTGCAAATAGCAAAGACTTGGTTAGGGAATTGTTTCTTGATGAAAGACTTAGGTGAAGCTGCCTATATACTAGGTATTAAGATCTATAGAGATAGATCAAGAAAATTGCTTAGCCTAAGTCAGAGTACATACATAGATAAAGTGTTAAAATGGTTTAACATGCAAGAATCTAAAAGAGGATTTTTGCCTATGTCGCATGGCATAAATTTGTCCAAAGCTCAATGTCCTTCAACACAAAATGAGAAGGACTGCATGAATAAGATACCATATGTATTAGCAATTGGATCTATCATGTATGCCATGATATGTACTCGTCCTAATATCTCGTATGCTTTAAGCATGACAAGCAAGTACCAGTCAAATCCAGGTGAACCTCACTGGACTGCTGTTAAGAATATCCTTAAGTACTTAAGAAGGACTAAGGATTCATTCTTAATATTTGGAAGAGAGGAAAAACTTGTTGTAAAAGGTTACACTGATGCCAGTTTCCAATCCGACAAGGATGACTTTAGATCGCAGTTAGGTTATGTATTTAGCCTAAATGGTGGTGCTATGTGCTGGAAAAGTTCAAAGCAGGAAACAGTGGCCGACTCTACTACAGAGACTGAGTATATTGTTGCATCTGATGCGTCAAAAGAGGCTGTTTGAATCAAAAAGTTCATTACTGAACTTGGCGTTGTTCCTAGCATTACAAACCCAATAGATCTCTATTGTGACAACAATGCAGCCATTGCACAAGCCAAGGAACCCAGATCTCACCAGTGATCCAAACATATACTTAGGTGCTTACATCTCATTTGAGAAATCATTAATAAAGGAGATGTGAAGATATGCAAAGTACCAACTGATGATAATATCACCGACCCACTGACAAAGCCTTTAGCGCAAAAAAAGCATGATGATCATACTATGTCACTTGGTATTAGATACATAAGTGATTGGCTCTAATCCAAGTGGTAGATTATTGGTGTGTGTCCTAGAACTAATCATATAGATGATTGAAGTTATACACAATGTATTATATTTTATTTTAGGTAATTTAATTATTATATATTTTTTTATAATTTTATTATTATTATGCACAATTTATAACTTAATATAATAAATATCCTTGGAATAGCTTCGCTATTCCTAAAATGCCCCTAGTCAAGTATTATTATGAAAAGGAGAGTAATAATACATCGAGGCTAGCATGTATAGTGACTGATGATTACGAATCATAGATATATGATATTAAGTCAATACATGAGTACATTGCTAGTGAACAAAGTACTAGACTGACCCATTCTGAGAATATTACATGGATAGACGTGTCATAAGTTATTCTTATATGATCACAAATACATATAAACCTTTAACTTGAAGTCACTACGGTTTCCTACATGAGGAATTACTCACTTTAATATTGTCCTATGTTATCTTTAATCAAGATGACAAGTAGGGCATTGATTGGTTGTGTCATAAATCGTGCAGAGGGAAATGAGTGATGTAGATGGAATTTTATTACTCTTATATAAAAGAGAAATATCCTTGAGCCCCTTGATTGAGTGAGACTTAGAAATGCATGGCCATGCTTAATTGAATTAATATGTGATATTAATCATTTATTTTAATTCTATTCAATATCAAGAAATATAAATTGAACATTGACGAGGATGACACATTCCATGCCTCCAGTTCAATTTGAATATTATTACAAAAGGGTTATGATGCAAAACGTTGATCATGTATTAGGTGGATGTCGAATCACAGACATTCTTACTACTTGAGTGGTAGTGATGTATTGCTAGATACCGCTTACTGTCTATGGCTCAATAATGAGTAATTGTCAATGTAGTAAGAACCTACAGGATCACACAAAAGGAGTAGGAATAAGACAATAATTAATTGGACTTTAATTATATTAATATGCAATTAATTGGACTTATTTTCGTGCATATATATATATTATTAAGAATAATAAATTCATGTAATATATATATATATATTATGTCATATTATTTGATATTAAAGTAATATCAAATAATTACGTTATCAGATATTAGATAAATATATTATGATATAATATTATTTTGATATTTGATAACTATATGCAATTATCTAATATTAAGATATTTCTATTACGAGATAATATTATCTAATGTTAGATAATTAATAGAAAAGTCATATCTCTCCTCATTATCTCTAGGATAAGGATAAAATGAGTTGTTAAGTGTGATTAGGATTTTGGAAGCATTATCTTAGTAAGACTAGGATTGTGAATTGCCCAAGTTCTATAAAAGGGGGCTTGAGGGCAGCATATTAGAAACACGCTCATAGATTTTCTAAAACCCAAAATCACTCAAAAAATATCAAAATCCTAGTTCCTAGAGAGAGAAACGCATTCTAGCAGATTTGTGGAGGGCGAGAGTGCTAGAAATCACGCATCATACATGCACAGCAGAATAAAATTTTTTACACGATTTCCACCAAGGATCCATGCGAATTTAGAACGCCATAGATTAGGGATTAGGGTTTATACCTTTCGGCAAAATTCTTCTGACCACTGCAGCAAATTCGATCTGCTTCCAAATCACGAACCGGAATGGAAACCAGTAAATCAGATCACCAGTACAACGTTTTGTGGCTGCACCTCTGTGGTATCCACACGAACCCATGAATCACCGATGAATGTCCGCTACACACACTAGTTGGAATTGATCTCCTTAGACCTCGTAGTGCTAGCTACGCCTCTTCAGAGATTTTGGTCAAGGAGAGTGGCTAGGGTTTTTCTATGCTTTTACTTGGGGTGCGTGAAGAATAATAGTAATCCTATTATTACCCAATAAGCATATTTAAATAGGTGCATAGAAAAACCTAACCTATTTGGACCTTATTCCATTGTATAATTATAGGCTTACTATTGGGCCTTATAATTATAACATGAATTCCCAAATATTAAGCCCAAACAATTTGGTCCATTAATTCCAAATTCACTAAGCTCTAAGTGTGCGACCCTACAGACTCTCATTACATTGGCAATGGCCATTAATCATATTAATGATCATAAACAAAGATTGGTGTCTAGCAACACATCATTGTTACCCAACTAATGAGAAAGTCGGTGATTTGACTAAACCTTTACACGTGATCATCACTTATGTCCTTTTGTCCTATACATCTAGATTGAGCACGAGACATGGACCGTGTCATTCCCGTATAGCCCAATCTTAAGGTTTCTTGACTCCTAAGTAAGCTGACTGAAACAAATGTAATTAACATCTCATGTCAATTCATCTGAGCATGGCCATGCATTTTCTCAACTTCACTTAGTCAAGGGGCCCATAGATGTTACTTCTGTTATATAGGAGGGACAAATCCCATCTTGATCACACAAACCCCTCCGCATGATATGTGACATATCCAATATCTACCCTTGCATTCACTTAACCATTAGTGACATAGAATAGTATCAAAATATGAAACTCACATGTAGGGAACCTTGGTGATCTCAGGTCAAAGGACCATATTAATAATGATCACTAAGAACCACTTATGACACTCATATAACGATCCATGTAGTGTTCTTAATATGGGTCGGTCCAGTATACAAGTTCTCTAACTTGTACTCATGTGTAAACTTAATATCCCATATAAGTTTTCACACATGCTAGTCTTAACATATCATAGCAACCTAATCCACAATGATATATGACTAGGGACATTTAAGAATACAATTATTCTAAGGTTATTATTATAATTAAATATATTACGCAGACAATAAATATAAATATAATAATTGGAATTGCCATTAAAATAACATGATTCAAAATTACAATCACCAATATGATTAGTTTTAGGGCATATACACTAACAGAGAGGTCGTTGTTCATTCCGTGTGGATACCGTAGAGACGTTGTACCTTCCGGTCGGCATTTGATTCATCCGCTCTCAAGTTTTAATCAATAGAAACATAAGTGCCCAATAAGTAAAACCCTAAACATTGATTTATAATTTTTGCATGGATCCTAAGTAGAATTCGGATCAAAACTTTGAAATTCCGCTGCATGTAATAATCCGAATTCCTAATAGATATAGCTAAAAATTAGAAATAGTGTTAAAATCTAGTATTAACTGAATAAATTTAGAATATTTTAAAACTAACCCTAAATTATAAAACAAGGCCAATTTTATGAAATTAAACACGTGTGACTTACTAAGAGATATGAAATATAAGAAAATAATATAGTAAATATTTTTCTCATCAGTGTCCTAGTAAGACAATCTATATCTATTATAACAAATGAATCTAAAGTATGCTTGAAGCATGATAGACTAATTAATTCCAAAGATAAGAGCCTCTAGATGAGAAAAAGAATAAATGAGAAAGATAATAAGGAAACTAATGCTTCTAAAGAGAATTGAAACATAATTGATAATTTTATTTCTGGAAGTTTAAGTGCTTCAGATTGTTGAAAATGAAAAAATATCAATAAATTATGTCTTTACATTAGAAAAATGGAATAAAAAAGAAATAGTTATCCATAACATTTTCTAATATAATACAGAGCTTAATGTTATACAAAATAGCAAGGATTTGAGCCAAATATAGTTGAAGAATGCCAACACAAAGATAATTGGACAAAATACAAAGACACAATTCATGTAAAATTAAACTCAATTTCAAAACATGAGATTTTTAGACTAATAGTCCAAACATCTAAAAGTGTAAAGCTATTATAGCATAAATAGGTTTTTATATGAAAAAGAAATGTGAAAAATAGAGTTGCTAGATATAAAAAAAATATTTTTCTAAAAGGCTTGGTATTGATTATAAAGAAAAATATTAATATTTCCTAGTGGTAGATGCAATTACGCTTCAATATCTCATTAGTTTGACAATACAAGAAAAGCTCGAGATGTTCTTGATGGATATAATTATAACTTATTTATAACTTATTAAGAATTCAAGTTGCATGCTTCTAGCATTTTAAAGGATTTTCATATATATATATATATATGAAAATCCTTTAAAATGCTAGAAGCATGCAACTTGAATTCTTAATAAATATATTTAATTAAATTACAAAGACCTTTGTATAGATTAAAGTAATCTAAACGAATGTGGTATAATCATATTAGTGAACATTTGTTAAAAGAATGATATAAAGATGATTTTATCTACCCTTACATTTTTATAATTTGAATCTATTTTTTTGCCATAATTGATGTATATGATAATGATTTAAACATTATTAGAACTCATAAAGAACTCTTAAAGGCAATAAAATAATTGAAAAGGGAATTTGAAATGAAAAATTGTGGAAAATTAAAATTTTGTCTTAGTTTACAAATTAAGAATTTAACTAATGGTATATTTTTCTACAAAAAAAAAGTTATATTGAAAAAGTTATATCATGCTTTTATGTGGATAAATCACAGTTATTGAATACCTCAATAGTTGTTTGTTCACTTAATATTAATAAGGATCCTTTTCGACTTGATGATTTGGTAGGTAAGATTTTTATGTTACTATATTTATTTTGGTTGGAATATTTACTCATTAAGCACTAGACTTATTTCTCCATATTTTATTTTATTTTTACAAATATGCAGGTCAAGCTTGCATCACCACCTCCTTAAAGCTAGGCTTGCTAGCATGTTTTTCAATATGGTTTGGTAGCACTAGATATTTGATATAATAGTATAATTTTAGGTCTTATTTTGTATATAGACTATGTGTAGAGAAATCTAGAACTAAACTTCCTTGAGCTAGTTAGGTTATCTTATCTTTATTTTAAGAGGAACATATGTAACCTTAATTTTCTCATCTCTATTGTAAGCTTTATTTGGACAATCAATGAAGTCTTCTTCCTTCTCCAATGTTGCTTATTTCCTTTTCTTGCATAATTTAACTAATTAATTAAGATTAAGGTAAATAAATTGGATTAGGTAGGTATAAATCAAATAATATGTTCTACGTTGGTTACAATCGAGTTAAGATTATGCACAGTACAATGAAAGTTGTAAGCTGTGTTCGAGGGGGAGTTATTGTCTATCTTTGGCCTGGAGGAGCCATATGAGATGAAAATCTCATGTATGCTCTGATTCCATCTTTGTTCATTCAGTTTGAAGAAAGGAAGGATCCAATGGGAGCAAGAATTTCCAAGAACATTTGGAACATTTCATTTATGAGCAGAATAGCCATTTTCAAGTAGTGTTCGATCAATTACATATTAATCAATATTCGATTGATTGGTCTGAGGTTATCGATAAAAAAGATTTATCTAAGTCTCTTTGTTTCTTTTTGTCCAAGTTTCTTCTCTTTTTATCTAACTCACTTCCTTTTTTCTTTGTAAGTTTTGGGAGTATCCCCATTCATAGGTCCGAGATTCACATCTATGAATTGAAAGGTCCGAATGATCAACTCTGCAATTAGTTGTTAGAATCAATAAGTTTTCAAATTGTTCATTTGAAAAAATGGAAACCCTTCTTATTGGATGACCATGATACTTCCCAAAAATTGAAATTCTTGATCAATGGAGGAACAATATCACCATTTTTGTTCAATAAGATACCAAAGTGGATGATTGACTCATTCTATACTAGAAAGAATCATAGGAAATCTTTTGATAACACGAATTCCTATTTCTCAATGATATCCCATGATCAAGATAATTGGTTGAATCCCGTGAAACCATTTCATAGAAGTTCATTGATATCCTCTTCTTATAAAGCAAATCAACTTTGATTCTTGAATAATCAACATCACTTCTGCTTCTATTGTAACAAAAGATTCCCCCTTTATGTGGAAAAGGCTATATCTATAATTATAATTTTACATATGGTAATTCCTCAATATCTTGTTCATTCACAATAAAATATTTTCTTTGTGTGGCAGTAAAAAAAAAATATTTTTTTGGAGAAAGATACTATTTCACTAATCGATCATAAGTATCTAACATATTCATATCTAACGATTTTTCATAAAATGGTGATGAAAGGTATAACTTGTACAAATCTTTCCATTTTCCAATTCAATCCAATCCATTCATTCGTAGAGCTATTTACTCGATCGTAGACATTTCTGAAACATCTCTAACAGAGGGACAAATATTCAATTTTAAAAGAACTTATTGCCAACCTCTTTCAAATATGAATCTATCTGATTCAAAAAGGAAGAACTTGCATTAGTATCTCAATTTCAACTCAAACATGGGTTTGATTCACACTCCATGTTCTGAGAAATATTTACTATCTGAAAAGAGGAAAAAAATAAAGTCTTTGTCTAAAAAAATGCCTTGAGAAAGGGCAAATGGATAGAACCTTTCAATGATATAGTGCTTTTTCAACTCTCTCAAAATGGAATCTATTCCAAACATATATACCACGGTTCCTTACTTTGATAAGGTACAAATATCTAAATTGGATATTTTTAGATACCTTTTTAGACTTATTACCGATACTAAGTGTTGGATCATGCATCTATATCTATTTATATATAGATCATTTATATTTATATATAGATACAGATAAGATAGAAGAAAAATAAACCTATAGATTCACATTGGATATCTTCACTGAAGATAGTAATGGTAGCAACTTATATGGTGATGGTCTATTCAGTGGAATAAAGATAAAATCAAAATTACCTTTTTAGAGAGATGGCTGAGTGGTTGATAGCTAATGTCTTGAAAATTGATATAGTTCGAAACAAAAAACTATTAAAGGTTCAAATCCCTCTCTCTCCTTTTGCTCAACGAATGAGTTTTTTATTTTTATTGGTATTAGTTTGCTAAATTTTTTTAAAAAAAAGATAATGGCTCGGTTACATGGTGGTATAGCCAAGCCCGAAAAAAGATTAGATAGAAATAAGTTAAAAAGAAAGGAAAGGGAATACTTTTTCAATATAACCTACTCCACCTAACTTAATATGGATGGTGAAATCAAAGTGAGTCCTGCTTCACATATTGGATCTCATGTCTTAATTAAGAAGAGTCATGGAAAGAACAAGTTTAAAATCTCAATTAATTCCTTTTTCAAATCCTACTGCAGCTGCACGAGCTCTTCCTACATGCTATAAAAGATCTACAAATAGGAAGAATCTTAGAACAAAATGAGAGGCAGCTAACTAACTTCTAGGAAATACATAATTGACTACATTGATCTCTATAGCTACGCCACCCACGAAATTTAAAGAACCTAGGGGGCATGAGTCATATATTCTACAGAACGACGTTCTTGCCAAGGCTGTATGTCTTTTTTCAGTCTACTCAAGTCCAAACCATTGGGACCCCTTAAAGGTTCTAACCAAGGAGCATGCAGATCCCAAAAACACATAGTTTCATCCCCAAAAATAACTTCTTCGATCAGGGAATGCATTAGATATTTACCTAAATCAGTTGGTCCTTAAGTGGATCCCATATTAGCCTCCAGATGTTAGTCTCTAACTAGAAAAGTAAATGCTTGAGCTAAAGAAGCTTCTAGTCCAGTGGGTCCGTAAAACTCACTAGGATAAGTGGTATTATTAAACCATACAAAGCAATAAGTAATAAAACCAAAAATAGATAAAGCACCTAAACTATAAGACAAGTAAGCTTCTCCAGACCATACAAGTGCACATCGAGCCCATGCAAAAGGTTTAGTTAAGATATGCCAGATTTTACTAATTATACAAATGGAACCTAATCATACATGCCCCCTAATTATATCTTCCAAATTGTCCACACTAACAATCCACCCTTCTCTCCTAAAAGGTGATTTTAGTAAATAACCAAATACAATACTTGGACTAAGGGTCAGGTTGGTAATTTTTCTTACATCCTCCCTAGAGCCCAGGTATCATATACACCTCTAAAATAAAGAGCCTTAAATACTAGAAGAAAAGCACCTATACCTAACAAGATTAAATGAATACCCAAAATTGTAGTGATTTTATTTCTATCTTTCCATACATAACCAAAGAATGGAAAAGATTCTTTAAGAGTCTCAAGTCCAAGAAGTGCATGATAAATACCCCTAAAGCCCAATACTGCAGAGGAAATTAAGTCAAGTACTCTAGACACAAAATATGGAAAGATGTCTATAACTTCCCCACTAGGACCTACCCTCAAACCTATAGTAGCTAGGTGGGGAAGTAAAATTAAGCCTTGTTCAGATATGGGCTTCTTGGGTACGAAATGAGCCATTTCAAATAGGTTCATTGCTCTGACCTAGAATACGATTAATTTGGCATGGGCTACATGAGCCCCCAGTAGTTTACTGAATAAATTGATAAGTTGTGCATTCCCAACCCACCAAGCGAACTCGATGGTTTCTTAGTCATGACCAGTTAAAGTTAAAGTTTCATTAAAGAGTGTTTCCACGTGGTAGAACCTCCTTAGGGAATAAAAGGTTTTCATAAAGCTGGTCTTGAGCCACCATCCAAGCACGAATACCTTTGTTTAAGAGAATATTTTTGGTGTAGAAAGTCTTAAATTCAGAATCTTCTGCTGCATGGATTTCTTGAGAAATGAAGTCATAAGCACGTAGGTTCAGGGCCAGACTGATTACTCTAAGAGCACTCATCTATAAACTAGTTACTGGTATAAATAACATAAAGAAATGTAACTAACATTTATTGGAAAAAGCAACTCCAAAGATTTAGGACCAAAAGCGGTTAACGGTGACCATTCAATAAGTTTCTTCAACTGGAGTTGGATTAAAAGCACAGAATGTATTTGCACTATCACCATCTTCAAATAAAGTATTTTCCACGATAGCACCATGAATCATGCATAATAGAGCAGCACCTAATACACCAGCAACTCCCATTATATGAAATAAGTTCAATGTCCAATTATGAAACCCTTGGAAAAACAGGATGGATCAAAATATAGCTGCTACACCAAAACTAAGTGTAAAGAACCAACCAAACTGACCCAATGGATAAATCAGGAATACAGAAACAAAAATAGCAATTGGAGCTGAGAATGTGATTACATTACAAGGCCATAATTGAATAGATCAAGCAAGTTCAAATTGATGTAACATGAAACCTATTAGTCTGAAAGCACCGTGGAGAGAAACAAAAGTCCATAAACCACCTAATTGACACTAACATGTAAAATATCCTTGTGCTTTAAGACCCCATAGGAACAATAAAGAGTGTGTTAAACTATTAGCAGGAGTTAAGACTGCAGTGGTTAAGAAGTTGCAACCTTCTAAATAAGAACTTGCCAATCCATAAGTATACTATGAAGTTATAAAGGTTGTACCTGTGAACCAAGCCCTGAAGGCGAAAAAGGCACAAGGAAAGAGCAATAGACCAAACCAACCTACAAAAATGAAACAGTCCCTCCATAACCAGTCATCCATAATATCAAATAAATCATTTTCATATTTGGTAAATTTACCAAGGGCTATAGTCATAGTGATCCTCCATATTCAACTACTTCAACATATATGAAAGATGACATTATTGTATATTTTATACATTGGTTATTAATCAAAATGGACTCCTTTGATATACAATGATGCTCACATAAACATTAGTTCCAATTTGATATTAAATATGTAAAAAATGACATTAATGGCAATTACGTACCAGTGTAATACTCAAATTTAATAATTCTCTATTAATTAATGTTTACTCACTAATTTTTAAAGGAAATTCACTCTTTTCATTTCTCTATTTGTCTTTCTTAGGAATTTCCTCTTAAATGTCTAGTTACCATTGGATAGTATGAAAGTGGGCCCACTTAAGAACTTTAGCACTAAATTAAATGTTAAGATAATTGGAATAGTCTTGCATAATGATTTAAAAATGCATTTGTATTTAAATATTGAAAATGACACACTCTTTGAAATCATAGCATGCTTACATATGATAGACTACATTAGATGTATTGTAAGAAGGGCTAGTAAGTTGTCATCTATAATGACTTTATACACCAGTCATATGCCTTAAGAACAAATTGTGAAATAAATGTATTTGAAACTAAGAGTAGTCTAGTAGGAAGTATTCTTAGAAGCCATACAAAATAGAGGGGTTTATAGAAGGAAACAAGAGGTGTCTTGAAAAAGTATATAGAATAGAGTAGTTGTACGTAGGAGAATAAGGGTTTTTTAGGTAGGGGAAATTATACTACATTAGTTATTTAACAAAACTAACATGGTATATAAGACATTTCACATTGGATTTTTGAAAACATTGATATTTATTATTAAGTTTCAACTACTGTTATTACAAATTTGCCTTTTAATGTCATCATATTTACATTGGTTAAATTGTAAATCAATGTATATAATAGCATGGTAACATTTTTGTAAATAATTGAAACTTACCACATTAACATTATAAAACCTTATTTTTTGATAAGAAACAAGGGGTCATACCTAGACAAACCTAAAATGACAATTTTATATTAAACTAACATTGAATTTGAATTACCACACTGATTCTTAATCAACAATCATTTAAATGAATATAATAAGAAACATTAGATGATAGTTGTACATTAAATCATTAATTAAAAGAATGTTAACAACCAATTAATGTTTCTATTTATAATGTATTAGAAATAATTAAGTATTAGATGTTGATTTTACTTAGTAACCAATGTCTAAAGGTTATCTAAAGTCAATTAACGTTCATATCTACAATGTTACTAGAAAAGATAAGGTTATTTATATTTTAACATTCAACTCATTTAAATGCATTATGGCATTTATAAGTTAAACATTTATAATGTTAGTTAAAATAACCTATGTCTAAAATGTATACCAATGAATAGAACATGAGAAGTCTGATTTTAAGATGTTAATCATAGGTTAATAATAAACATATAATGTATTATGTTGCTTAAAAATTACACTCTAGCCTCCATTTGAAAACATCTCTATAATGCCCTAGCCTCCATTGTCTAATTCTAGAGTTTGATTCTAAAGCCTTCCCTTCCATCTTAGGAAGTTTAATAGGAAGAGGCTATAAATCTTTTTGAGGACTTGCCTCGCATTTGACATTTCAAGTTTCACAATGTGTGTCCCTTGATAAGATTTGCAACTTTCTCCAAATGAGCTTCTTGAAATGGAAGGGAAGGCTATCCTTGAATTCATTCCAAATGCTAGCATTGGTAATAGAGATAAATATGTTAGTAAAATGTTAAACGTGGTTGCACTTGTTACTACCAAGAATGAGAGCCTCCTTTTATCATGGTTTCTCTAAAGTGGCAATGGAAGGCTTTCTTTTTAGTATTACCAAGTTGTATAATAAATTAATCCTTAGACTCAAACTATGAAGATAATTAGCCCTCAAACTTAGTTGCATATTGTATTAGATAGTGCATTTACATAACTAAGTTATATAATAAACTGAGATAATTTGATGTATGTAAAGAAATTTATGATTGTTTATTGTATTTTATCAATGTAGTTGTGTAAAGAAATTCATAGAAATAAATAAAATTGCAATTATATATATATATATATATATATATATATATATATATATATATATATCTCCTTTCTCATAGATTTCTTACCTTATGTAAATTGGCACATGGTGCATGGTATTTTAGGGTTAGAAATTGGAAGTTAATCTTCTTATAATCTTTTAAATTTCGCTAAATATATTGTCTACAAATAAACACTAACAGATGCCCCTGACTTTCTATTTATTTACCTACTTGCTATTAGCTTCCTCTACAAGCTTGGTCTTTGCTTAGGCTTTATTTTATTTTATTACTTTTAAAGTTAGAATTGGGAGTAAAATTTAAGTCAAATTAGCCTAAATGAATTAAGTTAATTTATTTCAATTTTGGGTCCAATCTTTAGATTTTTTACCTATCTAAGCCTTAATTTCTTATTAAACCTGTATACAATTTTTTCAAATTTAATGTTAAATTTTAATTAGATTTTGACCCATACTAGTACTTAATATATTTTTAACAAAAATTCTAGTTAGACATATATCCAAACCATCTTTATGATTTACCTAAATTTCACCCAATTACCTTATCGATATTCTATTTAGGGTGTTTTCTGGTCAAAATTCCTTCTTAAACTTTCTTACTTTATTTAGGGTATTACATTTGTATTTCAGGTTTATGAACGAGTTAAAAACATTAATGTTGTTCTTAACAAAACTTACAAGCTTGCAAGTGATAATAGTTTAAGGAAGATGTCTATATTATTTAATCCTCTATACTAGAAAAACTATACATAAGACACAAGATTAATGTCATGCATGTAGAAAAATACTTATGATAGTCTTACTAGAACATTAAACATATGAAGGAAGACAAAGGATAGAGTCAAAGCTTAGTTGCACTTGGTTGAAATGTTTATTTAGAGAGAACTAGCATTAGAAAAAAAGGATCAACATATGTATCTTTCGCTAGCTTGCCACAGTTTGTCTAGAATGAATAAGACAAGTTTTTATGAATGTCTACTTATTGTTAAAGTGTCATAAGAATATTTTTCAAACAACAAGAGCTTGGTCTTAATGAAATACCTGAAGCTAGTCAGTTTAAAGTCTCGCAATTGTTATTCTCTGATGCATCAATTGTTTTTAATGGCTATTCAATTAATCTTTTCTAAACATGTCAGACAAGCGATCATTAGACTTCATTTCTTTTTTAATGTAATATATAGCAAGGTTATAGACCATGAAAAGTTAGATGACTTGTAAAAATAAGTTATGGTTATGCCATATTAGTTGGATATATTTTACTCCTTCATTATTGGATATCATGGTGTATCTAGTTATCCATTCAATAAAAGATATAAAACTATATAGGTTAGTTTACTTAAGTAGATGTACCCTTTTAAGTAATATATGAAAATCCTAAAAGGATATGTGAGGAATAAATATTAACCAAAAGAATACATTATCAAAAGATATATTATTAAGGAGATAGCCAAGTTATATAATGACTACCTATCAAATGTGGATGCTATCGAGCTTTTATAGTTTCATCATAAAGGTAAAATTACATTTAATGCTTATTACGTACTTGAGTAATGAGTAGAAGCCTTGAAATGTCTATACAGGCCTATCTTTACATCTTGCATAATATTAATAATATTCAACCTTACATGGACAAGTATATAATGTATTAAATCCAAGTTAAACATAATTAATCATTCTATAGTTAGATTGAAAGTCGAGTTCATTATTAGATAACATAAGAATAATTAGATGTTATTTCTAAAACCATCAAATGGCTAGTGTAGGGGCCACTTATGAAGGTCATCTTTTATCATGGATATGACATCAATAGGTATTCTTTTGATATAAAGGGCAAGAACAACAAGAATATAATGTAGAATAGCAAGGTTACTTTGAAGGCTTAAGCTATGCATATAAGTAGTTTCAAAGATAGGACCCTATCTGTGCCAATAAGTCATATTACAGAATCATTGAAAACATTTAAGAGATTAACTATATTATGTTCAAGGAACCTATATTTTGATGAAAATATGTTAAGAATAAGAATGATATCTAGGTTGATCATTTAGGATTCATGCTGGTGGATTTTAATAAGGAAGGTCACTAAGAAGAGTCATTTATAGTGGTATCCCAAACAAGATAAGTGTTCTATGTCACAAACCTATCTGATAATAAGTGAAGTATAGCTTTACCAAGGAAGAGACAAATTGTTGGTAATAAGAATAAATAAGATTTAAAGGATGACAGTAAGGAGACTTTTCCTTTTTCCATAGGAATACGTCCAATGGGTAATGAAGTTAATATGAAAGGTTTTACATGTAAAATGATCATGATAAAGGGATATGAGTTAAGGATCCTCTAAAACAATTGTGTTCATATTTCTCATGCCTATATTTCATGCATAATACATAGCATTTCTAAATTATTAAATAGTTTCTAATACGTGTTTATGTAGCATATGTATATAATAAATGATATTTATATAATAATACTATTTGAATAATAATATAATAGTTGGATTTTGTAATTAGGTTCAAATACAGCTCTAGGAATGCAAAATTATCAAAATAGTAATAATAAATAACATCAACCATTAATAATAACTATCATCTTTATTCTAAGAAATAAAATTGATTCTTTAAAATAACCAACATTATAAGTCATTTTTATGTTATAGTTAAATGTCAATTTTCAATGACATTCCCAAACAATTTATTTTTCACATCGGTTAAGTTTAATATTTACGTTAGTCATACACTAGCATTGTTACCTTAATTCCACGTCAGTTCGAAATCGACATTGAATATGCTAGATTTACAATGATACTTATATACACGTTAGGCAAGAATCGATGTTAAAGATAAAAAAAAATGACATTAAAAAGGTACTCTATAGTAGTGCATGACTTTTAGGTAAAAACTAATGTCTTTTTTTAATAATCAACATCTTATCTTATTATGTTATATTTCTCCCAAAAAAATAATATATATGTTTTCTATAAAAGAATTTATGTTATTTAACCTTTTAAGGTCAATTATATAACCAATCTTAAAACTTATATATAACAACACTCACTTACATATCAGTTGAAAACTAACATAGTTTTTGTCAAATACCTAATGTCTATTTGTATTTACATAGTTGTGACATTATAAAATCATTAATAACATAATCCACACTTAAGAAATAATAATGAAATGCAACAAATAGATCTCTAATGATATGATTCACACTTGAGAGATATGATTAAATACAATAATTATTAGTTGACTAGAAGGGCATATATAATATAGTTTTAAATTTTTGATTAGTGATTCAATCACAATTTTATTCCATAATATTAATGACAATTGCATTGAAACCCCTTTGCTACAACTTTTTACAAAATTATTTCCACAATGCATATCTTTTCATATTTGCATGACTTTACATGCATACATATGTGAAACATTTTAATGAATGTATGGATATAATTTTAATATTTAAATTTATATCATAGTAATTTTAACATATTTCAATTTTCATATAAAATTTTTGAAGTTTTAAAAGCTAACTTGCTCACAAATATTTAATTAACTATCTTTTCTATATAGCTAATTAAAGTGGTAATTGGTGAAATTAGGGGCATGTACTTTCTTAAGATTTTTAAATGTGAATTTGTTAAGGTTTTCATTATTATAGAATTACAATGCAACATTAGCCAATTAACATCAGATAAAGTATGAGTAAATTAGCACATTAACTCTAGTTAAAAACTAACATTGTAAAATTATAATATCTTTCTACATCAGTTGTTAAAGAATCAACATCTAAAAGAAGATAAATAGTTAGTTTAGAAAATGGGTGATATAGTTACTATGTTGATTTTTTAAATAACCAACATCTAAAGTGATGGCAATCGCTATCTTTAAAGCTTGATATATCTTAACATGTCAATTTTATTTAAATAATTGTCAAAGTTTATGTATTAGAAGGCCTTCAAATTTTCCACTTCACTCTCCGACTTTCCATTTTTATGTACTAAAAGGCCTTTAACCCTAGAGTCTTTAGCAATATCTCTTGTTAAGAATCTTATTAAAGCATCTCATCCATTTTCTAGAGTTTCAACACTCTTACATAATGGATGAGATGTTTTAATGAGATTTCCAACAAGACTCATATATAGGATCAGTTTCAATCATATGAAAGCTAAAGTATCTCTTTTTTTCTTCAGTGGGGTTAGAAGTGAACAAATTTATGTTCTTACATGTATAGATAATTTAGTTCTTCCATCTGATACCCATAAGTAAGGAAATTTAAGTAATAATCAAGATTTGGCATTAAGGAAGAAACCTTGATTTATAATTTCATTTGAATGTATACTTTTTATTATAATGTAATATATTCATGTGATCTTTATTTTACTTTAAATTGTAAATTTATAACGTAATATTTTATTACAATGTATGATAATGATTTATTGCAATTTTGGTGCATAGTACTTTCATTTACATTTAGTGTACCGTTATTTTAAAATTTGAAAATATGTTTCAAGGATTTAATTTTTTGTGATAATGATTTATTATTTAGTGTGTATAATGGTAACAGTTGATTATAACAATTCCTGGGGCAAAGTGTTCTTTTTTTTTTTGAATATTGAAACCATATCAATTTTTTAATAAAAAAATTGATATGCTTAGAAAATTATAACTTATCACATTAGTTATTAAAATTTTGATGTTAAAAAAAGTAGGCAAACATTTAGATTCAAAGATAGGACAGAATATTATATGTCAATTCCTATACATAACTAATGTTGAAAGTATGTCCCAAACGGCATTTTTGTAATTATACTTCCAACATTATATGTCAATTTTTTATTAGTAATTGACATGGAAAGTGCCATACAAAATATATATGTCCTTATTTCTTAAAATCCCTAGAAAACTTCTTTTGTATGGCAATTTATGCTTGATTTATGCATGCTTTCCATTCCATTTTCTTTGGTGTTTGTTCAAGGATTTTGTGGCATCAATATTTTTTCATCTTTAAACATCTACTTCACGTTATTTGTGGTATTTTCCTTGATTCTTTTACATTTTATGAGCATTTTAGGTTTGGAATGCAGTTTTTAACATTAGATTAGTAGTATTATCATATATTATTGAAAATCTTTTCATTTTTTTAAAAAATACTTTTTAATGGTTATGAATAGTGATAAAGTTAAGAATTTTTAGCTTCAAGGGTTGGATTGGTTATAAGTGAGTGATATTTTATTTAGATACATAATAAAAATTTGATAATTATATAAAATAAGCATAATTTTTTGTTAATTTTATTTTAAGATATTTTATTTTTAAAAAAATTAAATATAAAAATTATGAAACATTAAATAAAATTACAAAAAATTTTGTGAGAAAAACTATAAAAGTTTATTTATAAAAGTTATAGTACACAAATTATTTAGACTTTTAAAAGAAAAAGTTACAATAAATTTTTTCCAATATGATTAATTTAATAAAATTCATAAGTACATATAATTTTTTTGACATATATAAATGTTTTATTGTAAAAAAATGTTAGATATTAAAATCAAAATGGAAGTAGTGGTTATTCTAGTGCTATTATATTATATGTGTAATGTAAATTAAAATAGAACTATAAAATTATAAAGGTTGTAATACATATGTAAGTTATTCCAAATTTTATAAAAAAATTATAATAAAAATTTATAAATTTTGCAAAAAGATAACTAATATAATAAAGATTATATGTATATATGCTTTCTTTATACATATATAAAGGCTCTGTTCTAAAAATTTAGAATAGTAAAATTAAAATAGATAGTAAATAAGTAGTAATTCTAGTACAATTATATTATAGTTGTAATTTAAATAAGTGTATATGAATTTTAATACAAATAATATATTTTTTTAAAAATAAAATTAAAGATAAATAAAAAAAATTTGTAAGCCATATAAGTTTGTTATTTTAACTAAATATATGCTTCTGTAAAGCATTTTTAAGGTATAATGTAGTAAAAATATTCATATTTAGCAAGAAGAGAGAAAGGAAAAAATTAATATATAAATAATTTTCAAATTTTAATTATAGAAGAATCATAATTTTACACTTTGCATTTGTATTTCTAAGTGCTAAATGACATCAAAGAGAATACTTGTTAAGATATATTCATAAGATAATTATACTTATTTTCATTACATTTTTTCCCATGTGCATAACAATCTTTCTAAATTACATATACTAAGTGTCATTCATATATTCGTTACTTTGGAAACTACCTTTAACACTAAGGCATCGAGGAAACCTATTTTGTCATTGGCAAGTAAGAGATGGAGGGACTTTAAGTATAATTTAATAAAGGATTGCACACCATTAAGAGGAAGAGTGAGGAAAACTTCCAAGATAAATATTACTAAATCAATCACAAGACATGATCATAATTCTTATTGATATACAGAGGGGTTTCTCATAAATGTGTTCATTTCACTAAGTACTTTATTCCATATCTTGACAATAAATCCCATTATCTCATGACCTAAACCTTAGGCACATGATTAATGTAGGAAATCATCTACGAGTGACTTTCCACCAGTCTCACATATTGATTATGCAAACTTTAACTTAATTAAAATTATTTTTATATCCATATAAACAACATGTGTTACATGAACCTTGTCTAGCATTTTTTCTTAGAAAAAACAAATGGAGTTTTCCTTATTTTTAAATACTTTTCAAGGGCCACACATCTTAAAGTTTAGAAACCTATAATTTAGAAAAATAAGATGTCGTAGAACATGTGTGAAAGTAAATAGGTTTAACATAATAACCATATGGATGCAAATACACTTAAATCCTATTCCAACTTTTAAATTTCCTAGCAATGTTGTCTTTGATCTCTACAAGAGTGACATGGTCCACTACATTAGTTTAATATTGAAAATAAAAGGATCAAGTAATGAGAACCTAGTGAGCATATATCTATTAGAATCCATAGTTGAAATTAATTAAAATAAATAAATAAATAATAAGTGAATGAATAAATAAACAAGTAATCAACAAATTTAGTACTTGAAATCCTTAGCTTGTGGTATCAAATTTACCTATTTTGTATTTCCATCTATACTTATTTTGAGATTTTTTTTCTCAATTAAAAGTTATGATACCAAAAAACTTAAAAGAACTTAATGAGTTAATACTCTATACCATGTATAAAAAAGGAACAAGTAAAACACCTAAAGGTTAATAAAATTCTACAATCAAATAAAATCCATACCTCTTAATCCATATTGCTGTTTCACAATGGCCTTAATGCCTTAATTATACAATTATGTAAGCATAATTAGAACATGACATAAATATATATAAGTCACAATCATAACACATAAATGATAAAAACAATAAAGATATGAGAGCAAATAAATATCCTTATGGCTCTGGTCACCTCGCACCCATAAGTTCAATTTTCTTTATAAGATTTTAACCATTAGTCTATTTCAAAATTCACTTTTGTGAAACTTATTTTGTTTAAAAATCTTAACTTAATTATTTTTAATCTCTTCCCAATATAAATATATGTATTTATAATAACTTGAGATAAATTTTGAAAGTCTTAAAATAAATATTTTAATCTTCCATAACTCCTAAAAATAGTTTATCAAATATAAATAATGAATTTTATAAATCTTCATACTCATAATTACTAAAATTATTTTCAACATATAAGAAAATGCTCATAAAAATATTTAAATAAGCCTCAAATTGTTAAAGCCATTTAAAAATAAATCTATTTCAAACTTCTACAATCCTAAAAAAATAATTTATTAAACACAAATAAATTATTTCATAAATCCATGCACCTGTAATAGCCATTTAGAAATAATATATATTTTTCAAATATTATTATCAATATCATTTTTAATATTCCAAAAATTATATTTCAAAAAATAAATTTAAAATTAAATATTAATAAATAAATAATTATCCACAAGTATTAAAGCATATGAAACTTTAAACTTTAACTTGAAATATTATACAAAAATGCCTATAAGTATAAATTGTCTCGAGGCAAGTAAAAATGGCTTAAGAAGAACTAGATAAAGGAAAGGATCGAAGTAGCTATTGAGGCTATTAATTAGCTTACTAAAGCATCTTATCTATCCCTAACATAGCACAACATGAGTTGTGGATGAAAACTAGAGTTAATTACCTAGGCAAATACATGATTGAAGAGAATTGATAGTTACCAAGCAAATAGTAAGTGTTATTATTATTTTATTCATCAAATACAAAGTGTTGTTCATTTATTAACATATAATTAATCATATATGATTACATTATGCCAGGATGAGCTCCTGCATCAAGCCTTCTTGAAAGAGTTTTAGGAAGAGGTGAGGATGGACATATTATAGTTGCTCTAGGAAATCAAGAACATCCCAAACATGTTAAGGGCATCGAAGGATCAATGGGTCATAAAGCCTACTTCAAGGGAGCTTTAAAATATTCTTACTTTAAAAGGACCATCTAATGATGTTATAGAGGAACTAAAGGCATAGATCACCACTGAGTGATAGAGATAGTGTAAAAAAACATTATGAAAAAGATGAAGGCTATGGTCAAGAAAAAGAATATGAGACTGGTTGCCACCCTATAAGAGGAGAATGAGGTGTAAATGGTGACTCTTATACTATAACAAGGCATCTACTACCCTAGTAACCTTGACTTGACTTCTTTACCTATTTACCACAAGTAAATGTTTATTACCTAACTACTTATTACTAAGTACTTTCAAAATGTATGTACTTTTACATAAATATCGATTAACTAGTTTATTTATCCTTGAAAGTGTGAACATTGACATTTACTAGTGGTTGTAGGGGCCTATATTTGGTAGGTGGCAATAGGCATGATTTCTCAAATTATGTGCTCTACACCCTTACATTACCAAATGACCAATATAAGGTCATGATAGACGTTATTAAAGAGGGCACAATTAAAGTTCTATTATTGATTGATAAGGTGATCATGGTGGCCTAGGCAATTAGCACTTAGCTTGGCTGAAGACCTTAATGACATTATGCTCATAGGTGAGATTTTCTATTGCTTCAAGTTCCTTATTTACAATTAAATACATATTATCTATGACATCTGATTATCATACTTTTTCACAATTAATTTTAGGTATATCAACTAAGAGAAACCAATAAAAGATCATTTAAGGCAAGCAAGGATGATAATGGCAAGTCTAACAAATCAAAGAATTTGACAACTTATCCTCAGTAATCATTTAAAGGGAAAATATCAGCCTTCTTAAAAGCTTTAATCCATTGTTGATGGGATAGAAAGATTAAACATCATACTACTGAATATAAGAAAGGAGATCATAAGAAAGGTATATAATATTAACTTGACCAAAGAGTTCATCCTATAACTTTTGAACATGTAGGAGCTAGATATTAGTTATATGTAAATTTGGATAATGTGAGTTCATCTTTGCCCCTTAAATCTTTCCTCTTTTTATGTATATATTAGACATTATGAAATTAAGCTTATGCATTATGAAAACAATAGAGACTTGCACCATTATGTTAAGGATATAGAATTAAGTACCTTTTTTATTTCCTAGATCCATATTGGACTTAACAAGTGAGGAACTTGCTTAAGGAATGCTATAAGTATATGAACAAAATCATGACATTATATAAGAAGCAATAATTCTTCATGGCATCATACCATGAAGGGTATAAAGGTGTAGGGAATGGTTTCTTAATTTTTTGTTATATTTTATAGAATGCTATCTTACCTTGATATTAAATAATTTTATAAGCATCATCAAATGCTTACTATGATTTATTCTTAAAGAAAAATAGTGTACTAGCTTAATTCATTGGGGAAAGCTCTGCATGAGAATTGTAAGCTAGTAATGGATAAGGCTTTGAGGATACATTATAAGATGGGTAATGCCAAAAAGTCAAGTGGCATCATATTGGTCAAAGTAAAGATAATATTATTGTGCAAGTTTGGATACCTAGTATAGTAATTGATCATCATTATAGAAAATTAGCACTCTTGAGTTAGTTTGTTACAATGTCCCATTAAAGAAGGTAACTTTGAATGTGCATACATTGTGATGAAATATATGGTTAATATGATTAGGCATACGAAGTTGAATATAAATCCTAGAAAAGGTAATTCAATTGAATTTCAATTAGGTAGACACTTATTCAAAACATGTAATTTTGTCTCGTAACATACAAGTTTTGCATGTAAACATGTAGTTCTTTAGAGATGACACAAACCCCTATAGTAAAGAAGAAATGAAAGGCTTGCTAGGTGAATGGTCTACATATGTCTTAATTGAGAAATGTGTATTAACTTGAGAAGGTTATTATATATATATATATATATATATATATATATATATATATATATATATATATATATATATATATATATATATGTATATATATATATATATATATATATAATATGTGTGATGTATGATTCAAATGACAAACTCATTTTGAGATAACATCATATAATTTATTGTTGTTTATAAGTATTATTATATGATTCATTGTTGCTAATTTTGGTTGTATCAACTCGTATAGTAAAGAAGAAATGGAAGGTTTACTGCGTGAATGGTCTATATATTTCTTAACTAAGAGATGCACATTAACTTGAGAAGGTTGTTAAACATGTGTGTGTGTGTGTGTGTGTGTGCACGCGCGCGCGCACATGTTTGTGTTGTATAATTCAAATAATAAGCTCATTTTAAGATAACATTGTATGATTTATTATTGTTTATAAGTGTTATTATATGATTCATTATTGCTAATTTTGGTTATGTTAGTCATATTGTTTATGTCCTATGTTTTGATTGCTTGTTTCTAACTTTTGGACAATAAAAAAAATCAAAAGAAATCACATTAGTTGTTTATTAAAAGCCAACATCAATATATTACTACGTTGGTTTTTAAATTCAACCAATAAAGAAAACTAGCTATTTCTCACTTAGACATTGATTGTTAATAAATTGACATCTTATATTTGATCGTTAACATTTTAAATATTATGCATTTTGTATTAGATATCAATTCTAGTGTATAGTAGACATGAAATATTAAGGGATGCCATTTTGTTTTTCATTAAAACTTGTAAAGAAAAATATAGGAGTTGAAATAAAAGGTCAGTTTGTCTCAATACCAAAGTACATATTGTAGAGCAAAAGTACCCTTCTCACAAAATTTGTAGTGTGTTACGGAGAAATTCCCACTAAAAGCATCAAATCTTGAGTTTAAGTAATAGTTTAGCCTCATTTCACTAAAATCTTCTTCTTAACATTAAAATGCATTCACATACACTTATTTTTCTTCTGAACCTAATGAAGAATGTCTAGTTGTTGTGATTATATGGATTTGATTGGATTATGTATTTTTTATTTCATTTTTTAGGGGTTCTAGGTGGCATGAATGTTGATATATTCCCCATATAATAGATAGACTGTAAATCCATAGTAAGTAATGTGCTATATTTTCAAAGTATAGGTTATATATTGAAAATGGCAATTTAAAAAGTAATAAACTTCATTGCATGCCCTCACATTGTTCACATGTTAAAGGAAGGATTCTATGTGCCATACAGCACGCTTAAAAGATATGGATTGAAGAACTTTTTAAAGATATTAGGAAAAAATTGAAGGTAATTAGGTTCATATTTTTCATATTAATATTCTATGTAATATTATTGTCATCTTTTAATTGTTAGTTTCTATGCTTGCTTATAATTTTTAATCTTTTAATAACATGCAAGTTTTATATGTTATGTTCTAACTCTTATAATAATCACATAAGTTAGGGAATAAACTTCTCCTCAATAGAAAAATATAACATCAATTGTGACCTACTTGTACCCTTCTTTTATTACAATAGATTTCACAAAATGTTTTAATTCTTAATGTCCATATCATAGGAAAATGTAATTTTCTTTGATTTTAAGATATATTACTATCAATTTTTGCAACATTTATATCTTTTATTTTTTTTGTACCTAATTAAATGTATGAAATTATTTCCATTAGGATTTTTTTTTTGTATTAGGATATTATTTTTTACCATAAAGACATTAAGATCAAGCTTGAATACTATATTGGGTGTATAACAATATGGTTGGATGCTATTAGTGATTAGTTTAAATGAATAATATTCTATGTGTAATGGGGTTTACATGATTCTTAAATACACATAAGTTATTTGAAGAAATCAACATAATAGACTGAATATTAGGCATTAGTTAATTAAATTAAACTAGCATATTATGTTGATTGTCATATAGGAAAGCACGTTAATTTTCAATGGCAATTACTTAACTAACATCTTAAATAAAGAATATCATCTATTGTTAAACTAAGAACTAAAATATCAATGCTTCAATATTTTTTAAGTGATTAACACATTAATTTTCTTGTAGAAGAACCAACATTATTATAATTTTTCATATCAATTAAGAAATTGATGTCAAATATTCAAATGTACAACGTCACTTGTGTATATATCAATTTATAATTGACATCTAACTTGTTAAACAATCAATTGGATCACAATTTTGTAATAGTATTTCTGTATTTTGACAATGGAAAGTGAGAAGATTGAACTCAAGTTATTATCTCTAGTAAACTATTCAGACCCTTCACCATTATATTAAACCTAGTGACATTCATTAATCAATTAATAAATTAGGATTTTTCTGGGCAAGATCAATTAAAAATAAATTTATAAAAACTTTACTCAAATATTCTAATTATTAATATTATCAAATCTGTGCATTTTCTAATTGTCTAGGGCAATGAATTGGTATATAGTAAAAAATTTTACGAGTTTCTATGAATTTTTTTTTTGCAAAAAATTTAAAAAAGTTAGAACATTTTCCATAAATCATGTAACTTTTTCACGAAAAATTGTAAGTGTGTATGAGTTTTGCGTGCAACAAGTACTTTGCAACTCCGATATTTAAAGTAGCAGAAAAAAATATAATTTATCAAAAGTTTTTTTAATTTCCATATAAAAATTATAACTTTCAATAAATTTAGAAGTTTTTCCACTAAATTATCAAAATTCATACATATTGATTTTCAACCACATGCCAAAACAAAAACCTAAATTATATAGCTTTAAAGAATGAAATTTAAGAACATTTAAATTTCCGACTACCCATGGGCCAGGCAAAAGCTGGGGATCTTATGTTGTACTACAGTGAAAGTGATTGTTGCAGGAAAATGTGAAGTCAAGGGGAAATATCATTAAAGGTTGGAACTATGTTTTCAGTGTATGGATACTTTCCGTGTATGGATGAAAACAAAAGAAGGGTGTCGGAGGAAGGTAGCTAGGAGAAATGGGATCATGTGGACTTGCATCTAACCTTTCTTTGCTCTTTTTACCACTATTCTATCAATCTTACTCATTTGTCATCCTCACTTTTTCAGCTGTGATTATTTAACATTTTGGTCTTCTCTCTTGTAATCTTTTGAAGGAAAATTATAATTTTTTTATCACATATATAAAAATTAGGGGTATCTATAAAAAGCCATATAATCTCTTTTATAAATTTACAAGAAAAAATATTATAAATACCAAAAACGAAATCTAAGATTGAAATTTTACAAATTTGTTAACCATTCTATATTTAATAATAGTTATTTTTTTATCTACATTTGAAATTTAACTTTAGATTCTATTTTTAATTTTAATGTATATAGTGTTGTTGATTGATAAAATAAATTAACAAAAAATATTTGAAAAGATTCATGATTGAGTGTTAATATCCTCCCCCAATTTCGACCTATTTTATTGTTTTAAGGATGAGATATCCATAAAATTTTTCTATGGCAAAAAAATTTTCAGTCACACCATAGATACAAATTTTATATCTATTCTCTCAATTAAAATTCATACTAATACTAGCTTGAACACGGGTCATGCAAGGGTATCTTATGAATAATAATCTAAGTAATTAAATATAGTAAATGATGATCAACTCAATTGTGAATATTTGGATAAAATTATTATAACTTTTCTTAATCACATGTTTAAATCTCTCAAAAAATTGATCATTCTAAGCATCGCCTCTCAAAAAGATTTCCTAACACTTAAAGATTGGTTGAGTTACTATTTTTCAGTTCAATTAAATTTAATAATTACTTTTAAATGGACCTTTACTAATAATCTAAGCAACAACTCTAATGTGCCATTAGTTCCTAGCCTAATAGAATTGAAGGAATTTGTTTCTCACTATTTTCCTCGAGAAAATATAGCGAAATGATAAAAATTTTCAACCTCTTATGCCTTTATATAAGACTTTACAAGTTATATGTCCTTTTTTCAATTACCCATTTTAATTCCCACCGGGAAGATTAAGATTAGCTTTCGATGACAGAAAAAATTACTAGAATTTGACTTTCCATCACATGATAAGGAGATCAAACCTTTCTTAATAGATGAGTAGATGGGGCTATATATATGTGTCCTTTTTTCAATTCCCATTAACGAACACTTTAGTGATGCATTGATAATTAATATTATTTTAAATGTTTTAGTTCTGTTATATTTGGAGTTTGAACTGAAAATATTGTGTGTGAGTATTAAATGAATTATTATTCTTGTACTATTAAAAAAAATTAAATTTTAACCCTCTTTCAACCTTCAAGAAAAATGAACACCAGACAATAAAAAAGAAATTTTAAAAAAATAGCAAATGTCTTTAACTTGTGACTTGTCCCTATCTCTTCCCCTAATTCGGGTGTTGGTTGTTAAAGCTTCTACCACGTCAAAGCAATATTAGCCTAAAGTGTGCATGTGTGCGAGCATAGTGAGTGTGTTTCACCAGCTAGTCAAAGTCCCTCACATGTCAAATTGTAGCAGATACGCAAAAGTCCAAAACTGCCCACGCTTTGTCCACAATGTTCATCTTATCTCTATAAAACCCCTGCAAGCTTACCATTTGAAGCATGCTTCTTCAGGCAACAACCCCAGAGTTCTGAAAAACTGAGGTTCTTTCTTCTTCTCCTTTTTCTGCACTTGTTTTTTGCCGTGTTGTTTCTTCTTTCTATTCCAGTTTTTATTATTTCTAGCTTATTGTCGCTCTTGTTTTGGTTGTTTTTCAGATCGGATTTTCACCGAATTTGATCTCAGATATCTTGGCCCAGTTGAATTGTTGGTGAGTGAATTCCATGCTGTGCTTTTCAAGTGAGAAGTCTGCTTGTAAACTGCCCTTCTCTCGTTGTCTGTTCGACCTTGAACTTTAGTCTAAACTTGAACCAGTAAAACCCTAAATTCATAGTACCAGGTAAGATTAAATCCTGGTATCGATTGATTTTCTTCGAATAAAACGATTAACAGACGATGATTTTATATATTTCTGTGCTTGATTGGATTCCTCGTTCAATATCAAACCCTAAATCGATCGAATCATATGAGAATATCTATATGTGTATTTCACCTCTATGATAATAGTTATTTTGAATTTATCAGAGGAAAACTAAATCATATCTGTGTATATGTGTGCATATTCCATGTAAATCATATAGTATATCGTATATATTAGTTAGCTCAGATTATTGTTTGGATCATATTTATGGATTATAGCCTTAGGAATTAGCATATGAAATTATTACTTTGGGTTTTCTCTTAGGAAAAACTAAGTTTACAATCTTTCAAGACTTGGTGAAGAAAATAAATATAGTAGTGGTTTTTTATGTGGATATTATATAAAGATCGTATGTCATAAATATTTTCTAAGGACTTGATTGTAATCTTGAGTAGGCCATCTTCTTTCTCAAGAGTTGGATCTTGATATACTTTTGAAAATAAGCAGCTAATGTGATAATAAACCTTCTACTTGTGTCTCTAAATTATTATATATTAACACATCACCTAATAATTAAAAGTTTAAATTTCATGGTATTATCTTTTTACACTATCAGTAATTAAAAAAATGATATATCATTAAAAAATTAATGGTTTTTTTTACTAATAATAAGAACATATTAATAGTTTATCAATGTCATAATACATGAATAGATAATAGTGTAAAATTAATTTATATTAATAACAGATCAAATATAAATTCATTAATAAATTAAAAGATATCACATCAAGAAAACAATAGAAATAATTAAAACAAATTGTGAACTAATAAAAGAAAATGCTTTTTTAAAATTTAAATTTGATTTACTATTAATATAAATTAGTTTTATATTATTATTCATCAATGTATTATATTAACAAATAAAATTTATTACACCCTCCCATTGATGATAGAAAATTTTGCAAGTGCTATTGTTTTTTTGTTTGCATGTCCTTCTAATAGTCTAAAATGATTTCCACTCTCCTGAAAATCAAATTTAACTCATTTTTTATTATGTAATAATATATAATTAAGTGATAGTACTTGTCATTCATTAAGATTAATTGATAAAAAATTCAGGGAGAGGGGTTGTTGTCTCTAATAATTTCTAGCAGTAGCAATATAAAATCAGAATTAATGGTTCTTAAATCAATAATTAAGATGCATAGTACTATAAATAGAGGTAGTTTCCAGAGTAGTGTGGTTTGCAGGTGGTTAGATGTATACGTACGCTAAAGGAAAATCTACTCACACAAGATTGGGAAACCCACTGCAGACTCCCTCTTGTTGCTTGTTGAATTTTCATTGCCATCAATTATTTATCAGAATTTTTTACATACACATTAAAATTTCGTCCAAATTTTCTTCTTTTCCTTTTGTCATTTTCCTGTAATTTTCAAATAAATAAAGATAAAATTTTATTCTGGGATTTACTGCTTTTTTTTTATTGGGACCCTTAACTTCAAGCAAAAAAATTTTGTGTTTATCTCTTTCTAAAATTTATTATCCAAATCTATTTCCTTTTTGTAAATAATGAAAAAATTTTAATAATTTTTATTAATATAGTAATATATATACACGAGTAAATAATAATGTAAAATTAATTTATATATAAAGTGATATATATAAAAATTCAAAAGTTAATAGTTGACTGATCTTTTATTTGATTTTCTTAATTTATATCTTTTTTCCAAACGATTTAATGTAATAAAGTGACAAGGAATTTCTTCTTTTTTTTTTGTTTAAATCCTGTTTATTTGGAGGAGAAGAAACTATATAATATTCTATCACTATAGGCCAAAACCCGACAAATCTGAAATTTATATAAAATAACTGTCGGAAAAATAGAAGAAAGAGGCCGCCACCCCCCCCCCCCCAAAATTATTCAAAAGGCCCAAAGCCCAAGAAGAATAAATTGACATTGCTCTATTGATTTGTAATTTCACCGTTGAGTTTTTTATCTATGTTTTAAATTAGTAAATTATCTACTCAGTCCACAAATGTTCCCAGAAATGAACAGTAGGTTTGAAGATGTTTTTCTTAGTTCATCACATATCCATAGAAAAGTCATTGTTATTTTGCAAACCCTCTATGATTTGTTAAAAAGAAACTAAAAAGAAAGGAAAATAAAATTTGAAAGTTGGTTTGAAGAGAAAATTGGGAGAATTTTTTTTTTAAAAAATCTAATAGTTAAAAATAATAATAACCAAAAGGTTAATGGTTTTATTTTCTTTTCTCACCGTTTTTCTTCTATCCAGGTGAAGGCGAAATTTAAAATTTAATTTTTTTCCCTCTTTTCTTTCTTTCCTTCTAAGGGAAAGAGTTCTACTAAATACACTCGTTTAAAGAAACTTTAAATTCACCTTTTTTTATTGATAGTAAAGTTCATAATTTTGTAAATTTCACTTGTTTATTATAAAAAATTTGCATAATATATTCCTAAAAGAGTAGTGAAAGCATTTCTCTCTTGCAAGGTCCTTTTGTTATTCCAAAAAATTGTTATAATTTTTCTACCTTTCATTTATTTTATTAAAAGATTTTTTTCATAGAAAAATCTTATTTAATTGTACATAAGCAAAGAAGTATCATGATACTTATATATTTTATAATTAAAATAGTAATGCACAATATTATAATAGTAGGAAAAAAATTCTTCTCTTAAATAAAGTATTTTTTATCATATTCTCTATATTTAACATTAAATTAGAATATATATTCATTATTATTTTAATATTTTATAATTATAAAAATAAGTAGACGGGAATATTAATACAAAAGATTTTTTTTTCAATACAAGCATACACTCAATTTCAGCAGATTTATATCTTGAATTGCATCACATGTTATGGTTGGCATGGTTTTGAACTAAAATGAAACTAGAGAAAAAATTTTTCCATATATTTATCGATAATTTTTAACATAAATCTAAAAGAGAAATCAAAATAGGATTCCGATTTTACTGCAAAAAATTGTGTATTGACGTAGAAAATAACGATTAATATAATTCAAATTTGTTCGAGATAAAATTGCGGTGCTCGCTGCAATAGCAATATTATGACTGAATCATGGGAGGCAGTTCATAATTAAAATTTTGATTGTCCAGAGATAAATGGCATAATATTTTTGTGCTTCAAAAAAAGAAAAAAAGGGAAGTTGGTTGTCCGATGGGGGACAAACAGTTTTGGCATTATCATTCGCTTTAATGCCAAAAAGAGCGGGCACTAGGTGGGAATATGAGGGCAGAGGGCCATCTCCTGTGTAACATGAGCCTTAAATGAATCTTCAGCTGTCTTTTTGCTAGAATTTGAAATATAGGATTTAAGGTTTTTTTATTGTTAAGATTTTAAATTACAATTTAAAATTATAATATTACATATAATATTATTATTGTGAATTATTTCGCAACTTATGTTATAATAATTATACTTTTTTAATAATTTCGCAACTACAACTCCAATTTAGAATAACGGGTTTAGAAGTTGTAAGCTAAGAGTTTGAGGTGGAACAGACAGCGAATGTGAGGTATTTAGCAAGGGACTCTTCATTTGAAAAGTGTCCTCATGGAACTCAACACCTTTCCTCTGTATTTTCATCGCATCTTATCCAATTTGTCGCGTGAATATGGAAGTCAGAAGCAAGTCTTAACGGGTAGAGAATTACTCGGTACTTACTTCCCAGTACCCCCTTCTGAAAAAGAAACTTTTTTCAGGTATAATCTCTCTCACCTCTATCTATCTCAGTTGTGTATTTTTGAATTACTTAGCACTGCAAAGACTCTCTCCTTTTAATAATTAATAATGAAAGAAATTATGATGTATTACTAATATAATAATATATTAATGTATCATCATATTCAATTATATATATTTTTTAAAGTTAAATCTAATACATTATATGATAATATATTAATGATAAAATTTAATAATATTTTGGTATATCTACATTAAAAATGCACCATAGTTATTTCCTTAACAAATAAGTGAGTATGAATTTAAAATCAAATTTGATTAATTAGCGTGCTGAATTTGAGTATTTTAAAGTTCAACTCGTTTGATTGAATATGTGTTTTATGTATTTAATACTAGGGTCCAGCTTATGCAACAAACTTCGCTAATTTGGAGGATAACGTCTGGATTTTAATCAATAATCACAATTCTTCTTCTATAAGCAACCAGTCACATTTTATCCCCTTTGATATTTTTACATATTTTTAAATTTAGAAAATTATAAATAAATAAGGGGAGAGAAATGAATTCGAAAAATGTAATGTCTCTAAATTTGTGAAATCTACCTATTTTTAATTTTTAATCTCATAAAATATTTCAGATTACAAAGAAGTAATATCAAATATAAAACTAATTATATAAGTTGCTGATTGACCAAATGAAAATTTATTATTGAGGAGAAACTGTCATATTTTTATTATTATTGTGAAAATTTGTTGTACATGGAGCGTTAGATCCTTAGGTGAGCTTTGGTCACCCACGTACACCTGTTAACCTCTTCACCAGTGAGTCAAAGCTTTTCACGTTGGTGTTTGGTGTCACATGCAAGCTGCATCTCATATTTAGAAGAGCACAAACCCACCACAGTTCCTCCTATTATCCTTCGTTAATACATTTAATTAAACTTAGATTTTATCTTGAAAATGGATCTATGGAGTTTTAAACTTCCGGTCCTTGGTCGAACAGCAAGGGAGGAATAAATGCTGAGTAAGAAGTTATTTCTTTTGCAACAATAGTATAAAAAAATCTATTTCTCATAAAATAAAAAAGAGATAAATTATTTGATTCATTATTATGTAATAAATTATAAAAAATAAAAATTTTTAAGAAGTTTTATTTTTCATAAGCATGACAAGTTATTTATCCACCTCTTGTAATAAATTTTATTTATTTATGAATATAAAGACAAAATTATTCTTATAAAATTCAATAGATGATGAATAAAATTTATTAATTTATATTATAATAATATTAAAGATATAATAATTATTTTATTAACACTTTTTAAAAGGTTTAAAATTAAACTAAATAAAATATAAGAAGTTATTTATTGAGAAGTATCACTTTTTTATTGTCAACTAAATAATTTTCAATATTTTCCAATAAGTTTACATAAGAAGTTACTTTTTAGGAAATTCAATCTCTTAAAGGAAATTAGTTTTCATATGAACCAAATGACTCCTAATTAATTGTAGTTAGGAAGCTAAAATAATAATGGTGATCATTAAGGATGCTCTGATATATATAAATCACTTATTTAGTATCAACTAAATAATTTTAAGTTCTTCCCAATAAATTTATATAAGAAGTTATTTCTTAGAAAGTTCAATCTCTCACAAGACATTATTTTTCATGCGAACCAAATGACTCCTAATTAACCATAGTTGGGAAGCTAAAATAGTAATGGTGACCATTGAGGATGCTCTGACATATATAAATCACTTCGATAATGTTGTAAGTGTTTATATAAGAAGTTATTTCTTAAAAAGTTCAATCTCTCACGGGACATTATTTTTCATGCGAACCAAATGGCTCCTAATTATAGTTAGGAAGCTAAAATAGTAATTATGACCATTGAGGATGCTCTGACATATATAAATCACTTTGGTAATATTACAAGTGTTTAATGGTTAATTATATTTAATGTAATAAAAATTATGTTTTTAATTTGGGAAATGGTATATAGAACTTGATCTTTTAAAAGGTTTAATATTTTATGGTTGGATTGTCTTTTTTTCAAATCTCAAAGCAAGTAAATTCAAATTGAAAATACAAATATTAATTCATTAAATGTAATTTAATAATAGAAATACTCAACCTCTTATAGTATTTTTGGTTGGATAGAATGAAATAAAAATGAAATAATCATTGCATAATTATGTTTGATGTAATATCAATGCATTAAATGCAATCTAACAATAGAAATACTTAACCTCTTAAAGTATTTTTAGTTGGATGGAATGAAATAAAAATAAAATGACCATTCTACAATTATATTTGGTGTAATAAGGAATGAAGTGAGTATTACATTTCATTTTCATGTTTGTACAATAAAATAATATAGAAATAAAATGGAAAAATATAATTAAAGATAATAATATTCTTATTATAAAAATAATAAATATTTTATTAAATATTTTCATATTATTAGAATATAATTAATAATAAAAATTATCACAAATTTAAACTTTATCTTCAAAATTATAATTATAAAAAAAATTTGAAACAAAGGCATAAAAATTCTAATTCACTACATTTTTATATATTAAGTATTATCATATTTTAAATTTTATTATTAAAAATATAATTATTTTAATATTTTAATAAATCAATATTCAAAAATCAATATTTTTCAAGGGAATGCGATATATGAAAAATATGACATATATATATGTAAAAATGTCAATTAATGGACAATAAAATGGCTCTTTCCATCACTTTTATTATGAAATAGAGATTTTATTATTTAATAAAATTATCATTTCATAGAGAATAGGCATTTCCGTATATACCAAAATTTTTTGCCATTCTTCTTTTTTTTTTCATTTCTATTCCATTTTATCCAACCAAACACAATTTTAGGAAGTCAAATTTTGCATAATATTATTTTAATTTTAATTTATTTACTTTAAAATTAGAAAAAATAACTTAATAACAAAATACTTAATTTTTTTAAAGATGAATCTCCCTATAACATTATTGAAATCCATTTTCATTTTTAATTTGTGTCTGAGAATGTTCAGAAAGATACTTAGGTAGCAGCTCTGATCTGATTGGTGTATACAAAGAATGGTGGGAATGTTCTAGATTGAGAGTAGATCCGTCGTTGCATCAATTTCTAAGAGTTGCTCGATGCCGTTTATTGCAATTATCCGATGGGTGTGCCGCGCCAACGATCATTTCCTCACAGGTCTGATTAATCAAGAGATATGATCGAATTAATCGATCAACAAGTCCAGTGGTTGGTGGACCTAATATAATACTGTAACATCTATCGCCAATATTGCATAGTATCGGTAAAAGTTTTTGCTTTCATTTTTTTTACGGCGAAAATATTGCTCTCTTTAATAAAAAAGAACTTGAAAATTACTCTTTTTTAAAAAAGAACGTGAAATTACAGTAAATCCAATTTGTTTATAAGAAGTTCTAAAAGTAAATGTTAGAAATAAAATATGGCAATGACAAAACTGTATCATAATCATGCTAGCAGTTCAATATCTCCACCATTTCTTTAGACTGTGAATACAGTAGCAATTACAATTATGTTGTAACTAAAGAAATGTTAAAAAAAAAAAAAAAGGGAAAACCGCGTCCTGTTTTGGCAGGGCAGCAACGGAGGCACCCATGCGCGCTGCTATTCTTATACACAATCACATGCAATTTTTATATAAAAAAATTTGTATAAAAATTAGTATAGAATACAATTGTATCTCACTGCCTCTAATTTTTCAAATATTGATAAAGAAGATAAATATTTTCTTGTTTATCGTTATAAAATTGACAAATTATGATGATTTAGTCGTTGAGTTGGGTTTTTTTTCATTTACTTTCCTAAAATCCAAAAAATTGAATTTTTTAACTCTGTTTTAATGTAATGGAATAGATATATTATATACTATATATGTGTAAGTGTATTCCATGGAATTAGGAATTCTCGTTAGAGTGGAAAGACCATAATTAAATGAAAGTTTATATGTATGTGCATTCAGGGGAGTTAGAAATTCTAGTTAGAGTGGACCGACCATAATTAAATGAAATTTTATTTTCATGTATACTAAAAAATTTACAAATTTTTTGAGAAAATTATAATCTTTTTTATATTTTTTATTCGAGATATTACAATTTTTTTTAGCAATTCTTAGTTAACAAATGGGTACATAGCTTGTATGTTCACTATTAATAATAATTGAGATAAATATCAATTCTTATTATTAGTGGGCCCATAAATTGTGTATCTACTAATTAAATAAGAATTTCTCTTTTTTCACAAATTAAAGATGAAAAATTGTGAAACATTAAATAAAATTATGGAAGTTTATTTATAAAGGTTTTAATATATAAACTATTTAAACTTTTACTAAAAAGAAAGGTTACAAGAAAAATTAGCAAATTTGTAAAAATATAATTAATTTAATGAAATTCATATTTATACATACTTTTTTAGACATGAATAAATGTTTTATTGTAAAAATTTTGGACAATAAATCAAAATAGATAATGAGTGATAATTCTAGTGTAATGTAAATAAAAATATAAAGTTATAAAAGTTGTAACACATAAATTATTTAAAATTTTATAAAAATTATAATAAAAATATATAAATTTGTAAAAAGATAATTAATTTAATGGATATTATATATATATATACACACACACACACACAAAACTTTGAAAATTTAGGATGATAAGATTAAAATGGATAGCAAGTAATTAGTAATATTAGTGTTATCATATTATATGTGTAATAAAAATAAATATATGTAAATTTTAATGCACATAATATTTTTTAAAAAATAAAATTAATTTTGACAAAAATTAGAAAAATATTTTTTAAGTCATGTAAACTTTTTGTTTCAACTAAACTTATGCTCCTATAAATTATTTTTAAGGTGCAATGCAATAAAAAAATTTTGTATTTAATAAAAAGAAAGAAAAAAATTAAAGTATAACTTATTTACAATTAATTACTTATTGTAGAATTATGATCTTACACCACATATTTATAATTTTATCTTTTTATAAAGTCTATTTTTATTGCATAAGTACAATTTTATTCTATTTTAATTATATATATTTTAATATTTTAAAAGAGTCAAAATTGATAACTACTAATTATTAGGTCAAGATGGAACATGATCCATGACCCATAATCAGTAGAAAGTACTAAGATTACAGTATTATTTAAGAATGAAAATTTTTCTATACTATTGACGTATCGGCAATCAACATAACTTCATAATTCAGGTGCATTTCAAACCTTTTCAGCTTCAACATCTGGATTCTTTGTAAATTTGAATCTAATAATTCCGCAGCTTTTACTATTTATTAAAGGAATGAACTCTTATTTGCCATTTTTAAATAGATATAAATTTATTATAAAAAATAAATAATTGAGTCCCCTCTAAAATTAAGCCTCTAGAATTGAGTAATGTATTATCTACAAGCCGCATGTAATTTACACCACTTTTTTAAACGGTTTTAAAAAACTACTCTACTTTGGGAGCTTCGATCAGAAAGTACTTTCATACACGGAAGTTGGAGGGAAATATTAATTGGAACTTTCGAGGGTATATCGATCTTCTAAATCATGCATGAGGGCCTAGAAGAGAGAGAGTTTGCAAGTTTTGAGGAGTGGATAAAAAAATATAAAAAGAGGTACTCGAAAGATTTTGAGGTAAGAAAAGAAATACAAAGAGGCATTCATACTTTAATCTGCTAAGTTTTGTCCATATCCTGTTCATCTGTACTGTTATTCCTGTCTTATTCTTGATAATATTGCACTGCTACTTGGAGTAAGGCATAATAAGGTTTTTTATTTGAACTTGGATTTGCTCGAAGAAGCAAATATCTTTAATACATTTTTTTTTTCTACCAAAAAAAAAATATCTTTAGACTTTGTTTCAGCGTTACCCTCCTGCTTCATGTCCGTTAGATAAGTGATTTCTCCCTTGAATTCTCCATTGGACGTTTGTTACACGTATACATGTATTTATTTATTTATTTATTTTTACATCATTTATTCGCACATTTTATGCGGCCGGTAACCGGTTACGATGCCATGGACTCTAATTTTTCTTTTTGGATTCCACTGCTGTAACGGTGGGGTACCCAAAATTTAAAAGTCAAGTTGAGTTGTTGCAAGTCTTGTCAGTACATTATCATATTTTTGACTCAGTCAAACTATCATCGAAACCATCATCCGATCGTTTGTTTCTTCCCAGATAGCCTGCAGGTGTAATTTAGATTTATAAAAATGAGTTGAACTGTTTAGCTTGATACCAAAAGTGAAATTAATATAATTTTATTTAATTTAATATTAAGATTAGTATAAAAAATGATAATAATAGCTTAATTTGATAAAAGATTGAAATTAATTAATTTGACCTAATAAAAGAGTGGGATCAGTAAGTATTAACTCATTGATTTAATAAACTAACCTATTAGCCTAAAAATAATAAAAAATAAAAAATAATTAATTTATTATTATATATTTAATTTTTCTATACATATTAAAATAATAATTTTGATATATTAAAATTATACTTTAATACATATAATACTAAAATTATTTATATGAGCAATATTAAATAATATTTAATATTAAAATTAATAAATTTAAATATTTAATATAATCAATATATATTACATAAGTTAATTAAAATAAATAATTATATTAAAATTTAAATTAGTACTTTAATATGAAAATTTTAAATTATTTAAAAATTTTAAATAAATAATTTTGATATTAATTTTAAATATATTATATACATATATAATAAAATACATTATTATTTATTTTTTATTATTATAATTATTTATTAATATATTATTTATATAATTATTTATATATATTTGATAATATATAAATTATTAAATATATTATTTTTATATATAATACTTTGAATTTGATCAATATATATTTAATCATATATATTTATTTTATTTAATAAAATAAATATATAATATAAAATTCAAATTATTTTATTAAATGTATATTTATTAAATGCAAATTCATGCATTTAATAAATTTTAATAACATATATTTATTTTATTAATTATATATTTAATAATATATATTTATTTTCATATATAATATATATATAATTCACTAACATATATAATAAAATTCTAAATCATAATAATATACAATTATATTTAACAAATAATAATAGATTTCATCTAATTAATGATATAAAATTAATAATAAATAAATAACTAATATGATAATAATAATAGAGAAAAATCATATCAATATCATTTATTACAACGAAGTGTCATATGTCTTTTTTCTTTCATTTAAGTTTACCCATAAATAATAATTTACTACAAAATTCTAAAGACAAAATAACATACTTATAGTATGTCTCGAGAAGAATAAAAATATTGAAATGAAAACTTTTATTATTGCATATTAAAATTAGAGAATTTTTAATCTTATACAGCACGTCTTAGGAAGAATAAAAATATTGAAATAAGAACCTTTATTATCATATATTAAAATTAGAGAATTTTTAATTTTTTTTAAAAATAAAAATAAAAGACTAAAAATTTATAAAAATTAAAATTAGAGAATATTTAATTTTATAAAAATTAAATTAATATAAAATTTTAATTATAAATTAAATTAATAAAAATTCAATTTTAGGTATTTAAATAAATTTTTAGTTAAGATAAAAATAAAAATAAATAAGAACTTGGAGGTACAAAATCTTATATAAAATTGTAAAATAGTTTATTTCCTTTGCCCTTATTTTTTTTAAAAAAAATTATCCTACATAAATTATTATTTAGAGACTAAATAATAATATATTACTGTTTGGAGATCAAATAATAACATGCTATTTTTTTACAGTTCGGTTATTAATAAAACTTAATTTATCCATTTATTTTAAATTTTATATTAATGTTACTATTTAAATAATAACATGTTACTATTTAAATAATAACATGTTACTATTTGAATAATAACATATTACTATCTAGAAATTAAATAGTAACATGCTCTTCTCTAATAATTTGGTTATTAATGAAACTAGATTTATTCATTTATTTTGAGTTTTTGATTGATGTTACTATTTGGATAGTAACATGCTACTGTTTAGATATCAAACAGTAATATACTCTTTTTTGATAGTTTGACTGTTAATTAAACTTGATTTACCATTTATTTTAAATTTTTTTATCGATATTACTGTCTAGAAATTAAATAATAATATGTTACTATTTGGATAGTAATATGTTATTATTTAAAAATTAAATAGTAATATGCTCTTCTTTAATTATTTACTTGTTAATAAAATTTTATTTATCTATTTATTTTAGATTTTTAGTTAATATCATTATTTGGAGATCAAATAATAATATCTTCTTCTTTAGTAGTTTGGTTATTAATAAAACTTGATTTATCCATTTATTTTAAATTTTTTGTCGATGTTACTGTTTAGAAATAAAATAGTAACATGTTACTATCTAAAAACTAAATAGTAACATGCTGTTATTTAATAATTTGATTGTTAATAAGACTTAATTTATCTATTTATTTTAAATTTTTTGTTAATATTACTGTTTGGAGATAAAATAATAATATCCTTTTTTTACAATTTAATTATTAATAAAACTTGACTTATTCATTTATTTTGAATTTTTAGTTAGTGTTACTATTTTGAAACTAAACAATAATATGTTACTATCTGAAGACTAAACAGTAACATACTCTTCTTTGTCAATTTGGTTATTAATGATACTTGATTTATTTATTTATTTAAAATTTTAGTGATGTTATTATTTGAAGACTAAATAGTAATATATTACTATCTGAAAATTGAACATTAACATGTTATTTGACAATTTGGTTCTTAATGAAACTTAATTTATTCATTTATTTGAGATTTTAGTCGATGTTACTATTTAGAGACTAATGCTACTATTAGGATAATAACATATTATCATCAGGAAATTAAATAGTAATATATTGTTATTTGACAGTTTGGTTATCATGAAACTTAATTTATCCATTTATTTTAAGTTTTTAGCTAATATTACTATTTGAAGACGAAACAGTAACATACTATTATTTGACAGTTTAATTGTTAACAAAACTTGATTTATCTTTTTTATTTAGAGTTTTAGTCGATGTTATTATTAAAAGACTAAATATTAAAACATTATTATTTGAATAATAGCATATTGTTGTCTTGAGACCAAACTATAAAATGCTATTATTTGGCAGTTTAATTATTAATGAAATTTAATTTATCCATTTATTTTAATTTTTTTATCAATATTATTGTTTAGAGATGAAATAATAGCATGTTACTATTTGGAGACTAAATAATAATATGCTATTATTTGATAATTTTGTTATTAATAAGACTTGATTTATCCATTTATTTTAACAATTTGATCGATATTATTATTTGGAAATAAAATAATAATATGTTATTATCTGAAAACTAAATAGTAACATGCTATTATTTGGTAATTTAGTTGTTAATAAGACTTGATTTATCTATTTATTTAAAAAAATTTATCGACGTTACTATTTAAAGATAAAATAGTAACATGCTCTTCTTTGGCAGTTTAATTATTAATGAGATTTAATTTATCCTTTTATTTTAGATTTTTAGTTGATATTATTATTTGAAGACGAAACAATAGTATATTACTATTTGGAGAGCAAATAGTAACATGTTGTTATTTGATAGTTTGATTATTAATGAAACTTGATTTATCCATTTATTTTAAATTTTTTATCAATATTACTATCTGCAAACTAATATGTTATTGTTTAGTCTGTAAATAGTAACATATTATTCTTTGGTAATTATGTTATTAAAAAAGTTATTATAACACTATTAGACACTAAAAGAATTAGAGAACAAAAGTTCAATGTAGATTTTGAATAAATTTGAATTGAAAAAAATCAGATCAAAGTTGGCAAAATGATAATAAAATAAAATAAAAATAAAAAAGTTGGCATTTGATAGGCACGTAGGTCTTGAAAAGTTACATGAAATCGACATAAAATTTGCCCAAATCAAACAACTAAGCATAAAATTATTGTCGTTCAAAGTTTTGAACTCAATTTATATGTTTTTAGTCTGGTGGACCCCACTGAAATCAAATTTTTTTATTTTCTATCGAAAGATCATTAAAAGATGAATGAAATTGAGTAGTCATATGCAAAAATTAGTTAACTAATTATGAAGTTATGCCTTTTCCGAAATTCTTAATTCACAATCACATTCTCATGTTTAAAAAGAGGGTATTTTGAGAATATAATAGTAATAATTCATAAAAGTAGCACCTATTTAAAATAAAGATCAATACTAGCACCTCTTTAAAAAAAAGTTCATAAAGGAGTACTACAATGCAATTTACCAATAATAATAAATTATATAATGGGTTATAAAAATTCGTCTGAACCTACCGGTAAATGCCAACTTAGGACTGGGATTGGGACTATAGTAACCTTATCTGGACTCAGCTTAGTGAAAAAGCAGCCTAACTTGGATTTGACCCGACGTATAATTTTTGCTCATTGAATTAGCTTGGTAGGGTTATGTTAGTCCATTTTAATAAGTCAAATCTAATTCTCAAAGCAATACATTAGAAGTCTAAAATATCATAGAAATTAAATATTGACTTCATAAATAAATTTTTTTTTATACTTTAAATATAATATATATCCATATATTCTTATTTTACATGTTTCATTAATCTTTTATTATTTATTGTAATTAATCATTTTCATGGAAATTAAAAATAATTTAATATTTTTATTTTTATTGGACATTTTAAAACAAATGTTTAATTTAAAATTAAGATTTATTTCAAATTCCAATACCTTAAAAATTAAAAAGTTCAATAGTTTAATAAAGAAGCTAGTTAAAAATCTTGAAAATTAAAAAATATAAAAAAAATTTAATATATTTTAATCAATAAAATTGATAATTTTTTTCAATTAAGAATAAAATCATGTATTATACTCATTAAATATTTAGAATATATAAGAATATTGAAGAACACCTTTTAAAATGGGGATCCTGCCACCACATTATTGATAAGGCCACAAATGAATGCAACATCCAATGGTTTTTAGGTATTTGTAAATTTTTTTATTTAGAAATTATGAGGCATTATATTATGCATGGACATTACTTGGTCTAATGTCCATTCTACAACAAATCTACTTTATTCTTACTTCGATTACTTGCCTTATCCTTTTCACATCTCTAAAACTATTCTCTTGTGGTGAGTGGGTTCCAATCTTGCTTCTCAAATGATGTGTTTGACAATTTATGTAATCTCCATAGCCTTCGAGAAGCAATTAGCATTCCTTCTTCCATTTTTTCATCCATTCAATTGGATAGACTACATGCATACTTATGAAATTTAGATTGTTTCTTTGATTTCTACATTTTTTATGGATGCTTTCACATTATTTCGTGCTATTAATTTCCCATTTGGCATTTCATGTGTTGTAGTATTCCCTCTTTGTCTAATTTTATGTTTTTTTTTGTGAATTTTGCTTTTCATAGTTCGATTTACCTATCTATGCTCTAATCTCATAGGCATGAAGTTTGATTTTGTTGATTTCCTCCACCTTTTCCCTAATTAAGACATTTTTGCATGTTTTCCTTAAAAAATCAAAACCCTAATTACTTTATTTATGAATAGTTTTTTATTCATCTCATATTAGGGTTTTGTTAAACATATTTAGCCTTCAAACACCTATAATTTGTATTAGATTTGAATTTTGATCCTAATTGATTCTAAATGTGAAATTTTAATTTCAAAATGGTAGCAAATAATTCCCTTGAACTTGAGATAATGTTTGTGTTTTTCTCCTTTTTATGGGCTATTCAACATTTGCCATTTCATATTCATATTATATTCATATTGAAGTTTATCATGTTTTATTATTTTTGTATTAAGTTGTGCTTATCTTGCATCCCCTATTTCCTAGATGTAAGTTATTTTTTTTGGAGTTCTTTGTTTATTCATGCCTGACTACATCTGTATTCTTATCATATTCATATATATTCATGAATTGGAACCAAAGTTTATAGCTTTCAGTAGAACTAAAAATAACAAAACAGGAACAGCATAGCCAAATATATTCATGAATAGATATGTTTTCCTTTTATGTTATTTCATTTTACATATTATTTCATATATGCTTTATATCTTTATGAGCAGTTTTAAACATTGTTCACATCACTCCATATGAGTTTCTTTTCCTTTGAATATGCAATATGATTTTAATCATAAACACATAAATGAGAACTTATATAACTATTGACAATATTAAGTATTCTATGTCATTATTCTAAATTTTATATTTTTGAATGATATTTTTCTGAGATTGTAGTATGGATTGTTACTTAGATCACTTTCATTCCATTAATAAACATTTGGAAGATTGCTAGTTGTGCAATAAAGATCTAGAATGAATTGAAGTTTAGTTCAATCAACATTTTGCAATTTATTAAGGTAGTTTTTATAGACAGATAGGTACTTTCATATTTGTTTATAGTTTAATCTTTCATTTTTTCCAATTGTCTATTTGCAAGGGTTTTTTCTTACTAATAATTTTTTTTTATTACAGAGGAATAAGATTTAGGCTAGCATTTGTTGTAATTTATTGCATTATTTCCAAGGTCAATTGATTGAAAGGAATTGTTATTGTGTTAAGAATTTTGAGGTTCTTGACAATTTAAGAAATTTGAGAGCCACTTATCATGGCTTTCATATTATATTTACCACAAGCACTGAAATTACAATATATAATGTTATCATTCCTTATAACAGTCTTTGTTGCATTTCTTTTCCTGATATTCTTGAAAGGCATTTTCCTTTGAATTATTTACTTAGTATGTGAATATCTTAAATGTTTTTAAAATGTGTTCTCCTTATCATTCAGCTATTTCTCTTTCTTTTTCTTTTAGTCATTTCATCATAATTTAATTTTTATTTTTACTTTTATCTATTTTTTTATAAAGATAGGTGATATCAAGCATCACTTTTAGAAAATTTTTATGTTGATGGTAAAATGGTTCGGCAGGTGGAAGTTACACTTCAAGATAAAATGTAAGTATTTACAAGATTACATTTCTTTCTATTTATCAATTATAAATGAAGTTATCAATTCAATTTTATCAATTTAATTATTGTAAATTTCTTTCCTAATTTGTCAATTCTTTCTTTAAGGGTTGCTATCTCAAATATGTGCTTTGGAATTTGAATGTCGATGTGGTAATGAATCATTTTAACCAAAGTCGTAGCAACAAAAAAAATATATAATTTTTCCAACTTGCTTGGATCAAAGTATTAGAGTGTGAGTATTCTATTATTTGATGATTTTATACATAAATTTGAAATGATTTTCCTTCATAATGTTATGTATGTATATATATTGTCCCTTGTATTCATGTTACCCACATTTGCATTGCAGCTAGAATTATACCGAGTCCTTCTCGTAGTCTTGTGGATAAGCTACATAATGAATGAGTTACATATTAGAAAGAAAAAGAAAATGCAAATTGCTTCAAGTAAAAGAAGTGAGTTGAAAAGAAAAAGAAAGGCACCCATCTAGCACTAGTTTGTTTTGAGTCAAATATTATTGATGTGCCATCAAACACTTAATGTTTAGACATTGGTACCACTATTTATGTCACAAATTATTTTCAAGTGCTAACAAATCTGAGAAAGCCAAATGAGGGAGGGTTGATTTTATGATTAGGAAATAAAGACAAAATTAAAGTGGAACACATTGGATCAATGAAGTTGAATTTGAAGTTTGGATATAAGGTATTAAATGATGCTATTTACATGCACTCCATGAGAAGGAATTTAATTTTTATTATTGCTTTGGACTCTATTGGATATTCTTGTCATTTTGGTAATGCAAAAGCTAAATTACTTTAAAAATATTTTGTTATGGGTACTGGTTCTTTGCGTGATGGATTAAATAAAGTTAAAATAGATCTTAGTTTTATGAATTCAATAAACTTTATTATTGGTAAGAAAAGAAGTAAAATAATGAAAAGTCTTCAATGCTTTGACACAAACAGTTAGGACATATTTCTTAAGAAAGAATATAAATATTTATAATTAGAGCTAGAAAAGGGGAAGAAAAGTAAAAAAGAAAGCATTTTAGAATTAATCCATACTAACATTAGTGGACCTATAGGATGCCATAAATACTTCATCATTTTCATCGATAATTACTCTAGAGATGGTTGGATAGAGCTATTTAATGAGAAGTTAGAATCATTAGAAGCTTTTAAGTCATTTAAGGTAGCAGTTAAGCTAAAATTAGGGCAAAAGATAAAATGTATCAATTTTGATATAAATAGTGAGTATTACGATAGATATGATCAAAAAAGTAAAAGTTCCTTTTGCAAGATACATATAAGAGTGTGGAATTAAAGTAAATTACACCATGTTTGGGATATAGAAGTAAAATAGAATTACAAGAAGAAGAAATTGGACTCTCATGATCATGGTGAAGTGTACATTGGCCCATGCTTTGCTACCAAAATTCCCATGGGGTGATGTGTTAAGAATAATAGCTTATATTTTAAATCAAGTACCTAACAAGTCAATGCCTAAAGCTTTTTACAAATTGTTGTATGGTAAAAAGCCTAGTTTAAGGCATTTTTGAATTTAAGATTACAAAGCTAAAGTAAAATTATTTGAGGTTGCAAAGTTAAAGTAAAACCGTATATTTTATCCATAAGGGAGTTTGATTCAAAGAAAGTTAGTAGATACTTCATTAAGTATTGCAATGGATCAAAAGGCAACAAGTTTTACTATTTGACTCACAAACAAAATGATCAAATCAGATCGAATTATCTTCTTTGATGATAAGCTAGATAGTGGGAGTCAAACACTACATATCAAAAATCTTATTAAAGGCAACATAATCACACTAACACCAATATTAAAGAGTTATCTTTTATTATTCCACTAGTTGATCTAATGTAACCGATGATACAAAATGTTAAACTAGATAATATAAATGAAAAGATTCCTTTAAAGGGATCTTATAAAAATCGTAAATCAACAATTTCATATGATTATCTGATATATCTACAAAAGCATGAATATGACATTATAATAACATTAATTATATAACTTTTTATAAGCTATATCCAGTTTAAATTATTCTAAATGGTTAAGTGCTATAAAAGATGAATTAGTTTCAATACACAAAAATCAAGTATGAGATTTATTCAAGCTACCCACATGTTGTAAGTTAATTAGATGTAAATAGGTTTTTTAAGACCAAAAAGATGCTCCAGGTGAAAATCAAGAGGTAAAAAGCTAGATTGATGGCTAAGGACTACACTCAAAATGAAGGCATTGACTATAAAGAAATATTCTCACTAGTTTTAACCAAAAACTCATTTTAAGTTGTTATAGTTGATGGTTCATTTTAATTTGGAGTTATATTAAATGGATGTAAAAATAACTTCCTTGAATGGTAACCTATCAAAGACTAATTATATAAATCAAGCAGATGGTTTTCAAGAGAAGGGAAAAGAGTACTTTATGTGTAAACTTAAAAAGTTCATATATGACTTAAAATAAGCATCTAAACAATGGTACCTCAAGTTTAATGAATTGGTGACTTCATAGCAAATGACATATTTATATGCTGATGAGTGTGGGCAATTTGGTTTTACTGATACTATATGTGAATGACATTCTCCCTATAGGAATGATACGAACCTAATGATTGAAAAAAAGCAAATGTTATCAAAACACTTTAATATGAAGGATCATGGGGATGCCTTTTATGTCCTAGGCATAAATATCTATTATGACAAATCTTAGGTTTTACTTACTTTATCTCAATAATAGTACATTGAGAAAGTACTGAAAAGGTTTAATATATCCATATGCTTTCAAGTTTCAACACCTATTTCAAAAGGCTCAGAGTCCCAGTATCTTTAAAATAATGTTGGAAAAAAGAACATGAAAAATGTCCTATATGTGTTAATTATAGATAACTTGATATATGCTCAAGTATGTTAATGTCTTAACATAGCTTATGTTATTGGTGTAGATGTACCTAAGTAATCCTGATTAGAGACATTGAACTACTACTAAAAGAGTCATAAGGTACTTGAAAGATATAAAAGATTATATGTAAACCTATAGAAGATTGGAAGATCTCATAGTTATAAATTACTCAAACTTATATTTTACTAGTTGCCAAGATAATCATAAATCAACATTTGCTTACATCTTCATAATGGCAAAAAAGCTATATTGTGAAAAAATATTAAGTAATCTTTAACAGTAACCTCTACTATAGAAGCAAAGTATGTCACATGTTATAAATTTTCTAGCATTACTATATGGTTAAAGAACTCTATATGTAGTTTCAAAATTATAAAGAGCATCCCAAGGCCTTTGACCATCTATTGCGATAATATTATTGCTATAAACTTTTCTCAAAACAATAAAAGTTCTGCTCATATGAAGCACTTTGAAATAAAGTACGAATTTGTATGAGAGAAGATACACAAGCATATTACATGTATTGAACAAATTTTTATAGATCATATGCTTACAGATCTACTGACCAAAGCCTTAGCAATAGGAATGTATCATGATTATGTAATTAATATAGGTTTAGCTAAGTCTTTTAATATTTTGGATTAGTAGGAGTACTATAATGTAAATTATTTATCTCAAGATATATATATATATATATATATATATATATATATATATATATATATATATATAAATGAAACATTCATAATGAAATATTCATATTTTATCATATATTATGTTAAAAATAAACATTATGAGTGTTTCTTATTTGGCATCTTAGGTGGGTGCTTTAATGTTATGTGTAAAGATTTATATATTGTCACATTTTATTATGTAAATTTTATTAAGCACAAATTTATTTATATATCTTTATCAAATATTGTATTTAATCCATAAGGTATAAGTGTAGAATGTGTATTCCATTGATATCCTTATCGAAACTTTGTTATTCACTATTGCACACTTATGATCTTAACTTAGACTTGTAAGTGTAAAAATGCCATAATTTATTTTACATTTTACTAAACTGAGCACAATTATTAAATTATATGGTCTAAGTGGAAGATTGTTAAACTTAATTTATTTTGAAGTTTTTACTTTAGTAATTTAATTAAAATGTAAAAAAGTTTGGCCCAAAGTAAAATGACTATCCAATTAAATCCAATATGGTAACAAGTGATTCTCTGCAACTGATCGATCCACTTTTGGTTATATGTTACAAACAAAAGTCACTACTCATAAACCTTAAGCTAATATGAACACACCCATCTTTTTCAAAAGAGATTCTTCACTAAACATTCTTTGATAATAAGGTTCATAAGAGGAGTCACTCCAATTCAAAATATGACATGTTGTAGTGCATGTGATTATATCCAAAGCAGATTATGAATCATTTGATATTTATAACAAGAATGGATGCAGCTTTTTTTCATGTATATTCATTATCTTATTTTTAGATATAATGTCATACTATTTTACATGATTTAGTGGAAGCAATTTTTACTAAAATTTAATATACCACTTATTGCTAATAATCACTACCGACAATCACCCATTTTTATAACCATTATTAGCCATCACCTACTATTGGTAATCATCATCCAATGCTAATGACTACTATTTACTAACATGTATTATTAGTGACCGTTACCAACCAATACGTATTATTGGTGACCATTATTGACTACCCCTCACTAATGATGACCATCATTTACCATTACCCATTATCAATGACAATCATCCACCACTATTTGTTGTCAATAGCCACCATTAGCCATTGTCCACAATTATTGTTGCCACCATCTATTACCAATGATTACTGTCAGCCACCATTCATCATCATTAACTACTTAATTTTTAATAAAGCCATTTTAGTAACCTAACAATATTTTAAAAATATTCTAAATAATTAAAACATAATATTGTAACATTTCTAAAAATAATTATAATTGAACCAATCGTAGAAATACCATACTCCTAATAATTAAATTCTTAGGAATCACATTTTTAGAAAATTAGAATTTTCAGAAATGTTTGATTCCATAAACTAAATGTCATCTTAATTTAAATATGGCATGACAAATTATCATCTAGAAATACTTTAATACTTGTTTAATAAATTTATGAAAAAATTACTAATTAAATAAAAGCATTTAATTAAATAAAATGTTAATTTCATAATTTTCCATAGTTTAATGAAGTTGATAAGAGATTTTCCACGTTTTTTTATATTGTTTGGATGTAGGAGAAATAAAAGGAGAAAGATAATAGGAAATTAATAAAATAAATTATTGATTTTATTGAAGTTAATAAAATTATTAAATAAGAGATAATATTTATCATCAAAATTAATTAATTTAATAAAATTCTATCTCTTAGAATATGATCGTACGGTACTTCGCATTTAGTAAATCTCTTCAAAGATAACGGTAAAATTAAAAGATTAATTTATAATATCCTTTTACTTCTTTTTCTCTCTTATCTTCTTCCCATAAGCGAAGAGAATAAGAATTTTGTGGGATCTATGTTAAATTTCTACCCATACATTTGTCTCTTTCCCAATTTTGTTTCATCATCCAAACAAGTGAAATTCTCTTTCTCTTTTATTTTCTCTTCTTCAATTTCTTTTTATTCTAATTTTTATTCATTCAAACAATGGGAAATATTTTTGTTCACATGTATCCTATAACTCTGTTAATGAATTTTTTGTGGTTTTATAACTCTTATCAGAAATTATAACTTTTTAAAAATTTTAAAGAGTTTTTAATAAATTTACGTGATAAAATTATAATTTTTTGTGTATTTGACACATTGGGGAGTTTTTGTAAAAAATTATAAGATTTTAAATAAGAAATTATAATTTTTTATAACTTTTATTAGATTTTTATAAAAATTTCAAAATTTAAAATACATAATAAGCATTGCATTACCATTTTATATTATTATATTTTTATTTTTAGTTTGCATGTAGGCTTTGCTTTGTTTAGGTAGAAAAAAAGAAAATGGTGAAAAGATAAAAAATTAAAATTTAATATTTTCTCTTGTTTTGATAAAGAGAAAAGAGGGAAAAATGAAAACGTAAAATTAAAATGTGCAGTTATAATTTTCTAATGATTTCAAATTTTATAATTTTTTCTTTTTTATTTTCTCTTAATTCATATTTAAAAATTTTCTGTTTTTTCTATCTTATTTTTTCTTCAACCAAACATAAAGTTAAAGTGGTCCTTTTTTAGGCCTCTCCATCTTTACATGAAGAGACAAATATGTGCTAATAGGATTAACCTTCCACTTGAATGTAAGGTTATCCAAATTTTTCCTAATTAGCTCAAATCAACCAATTCGATAGTTAAACAAATGGTTTAGGCTAATTAGAAAGTGTTTAATGTATTAAATTGGGGAAGCCCAATCCAAAAACATGATTTTGAATGAATTAATTAAGTGTGAACAATATAACCTAATGAACTCATATCTAACTAACCAATTACAAAAAGTGAAAGTAGTTATTCCAAAATGTCATTGTTTTTTGAGGCAAGTGCAAACTACAATGGAGAAAATATTTCTTATAAGCTAAAGGACTGTATAACATCTTTTAGTCTTTTCCCCCATTTCCATCTCTCAGTCTCTAAGTCTTTGTGCCATCTATCAACTTCCTTAACTAGTCTTAAATGACTAGGCTTTCATGTCCTTCATTAATAATGCACAAAAGCTATATTTCTCTCTTCTTCATGTTCATTCTCCTAAGTCCACTCTTCAATCTTCACTCATCTCTTAATATTTCTAAATTCTTAGAATTTAGGAACAGTGTTCATAGTAATCTATTTGAAAGAGGCAAATTGATGAGCTAAGTATATAATTTGTTTCACTTTTATATTTTCTTTTATAATAGTATAATTTTTCTTACATTTGTTAAGTGATCAAATGTTATTTTGCATGTAAGCATTTATTAAGGTTTCTATTCTAATTGTAATTTGGGGGTTTCTTTTTTGATTGCAATTTAAGGCTTAAAATTTTTTTTAAAGATAATGTATTTTTAAAAGGGTTAATAACTTCACCATATGAAACCAAAAATTTGGGAACTTCAAGTCTTCATAATTTTTTTTTATTGAATAGATTTTTGCAATTTATATTGTTGATCTTAAGTTGTCATTGTATATTGATTTTAGGTTACATCTATTAGGATCGGGAGTCAAACAAGCGCAGTGGAATAAACTAATCCCAGCCAATGGATCCATGTAAAACGTTAAATTAGAATAAGGATTCATTTAATACCTTTAATGATGACTCAAGAACTCAGTCTTGATCACCTCTTTAACTTCTTTTTAGCCAAAAATTCTGAGGTATCCACACGAACCTGCGAATCACCGATCAACATCCACATGAATACCGGTTGGAATTGTTCTCCTTTGCCTCATAGTGCTAACTATGCCTCTTCAAAGGTTTTTTCAGAGGTTCTAGGGTTTTTATGCTTGGGATACATGAATAATAATTCTATTATTGCCTAACAAGCCTATTTAAATAAGTACATAGAAAACCTTAACTAATTGGGCTTTGCTCCATGTATAATTATGGGCTTATTATTGGGCCTTATAATTATAATATGAAATTCTCAAATATTAGGTTTAAACAATTTGATCCATTAGTTCCAAATCTACTAGGCTCTAAGTGTGCAACTCTACAAGCTTTCATTACATTAGCAATAATTATTAATCATATTAATGATCATAAACAACGAGTGGTGTCTAGCAACATATCATTGTTACCTAAGTAATGAGAAAGTCGATAATTCAACTAAACCTTTACACGTAATCATCATCTATGTCCTCTTATCCTAAATATCTAGATTGAGCATGAGACATGGACCATGTCATTCTCGTATAGCCTAATCTTGAGGTTTCTTGATTCCTAAATAAGCTAAATGAAACAAATGTAATTGACATCTCGTGTCAATTTATTTGAGTATAACCATACATTTTCTTAACTTTACTTAATCAAGGGGTCCACAGATGTTACTTCTGTTATATAAGAGGGACAAATTCTATCTTAATCATACAAATCCCTCCGCATGATATGTGACATATCCAATAACTACATTTGTATTCACTCAACTATGAGTGACATAGAATAGTATCAAAATATGAAACTCATATATAGGAAATCTTAGCAATCTCAGGTCAAAGGATCATATTAATAATGATCACTAAGAATCATTCATGACACTCATATAACAATCTATGTAGTATTCTTAGGATGGGTGCATCTAGTATATAAGTTATCTAACTTGTACTCATGTGTAAACTTAATATCCCATATAAGTCACAACACATGCTAATCTTAACATATCAAAGCAACCTAATCCATAATGATATATGACTAGAAACATTTAAGAATACAATTATTCTAAGGTTATTATCATAATTAAATATATTACGCAGACAATATACATAAATATAATAATTAAAATTGCTATTAAAATAACACGATTCAAATTTACAATCATCAATATGATTGGTTTTAAGGTATACACACTAATAACATCTATTGTATACAGTCAAAGATGATAAAAAGGCATTTGCATGGTAAACTTCAAAGGTGTGAATGGGTGATGATTTATGTGGATTACTTGTGGCAAACCACATGGACATCATATAGAATGAAATTTGAAAATAAAAATTGCTTAAGCTTAAATTGATTTTAATTACCTAAATTATTATAAAATTTAAAGTGTGAATATAAAGTTATTACAAAAATTATATAAGTTTTACATGGGTGATCAAGCTATTCACCCATTGGCTATCTGTTGGTTAAAATTAAGGTCCAAAACCGAACCTCACCAACTAATAGACTATATTACTTGGATAAATATTGTTTCTCTCAATTTTTAAGAAACTTTACTTTAATTATTTTAAAGTATTTTTTATTTTATTAGCTGTACTTTATAAAATTTTCTTTTATTTAAGTGAATTTAAGAAAAATTATCTTCATTTCAAAGGTCTCTTTATTAAGTATTTGCTATTACTAGTAGGTAAGTGCCTGAATAAAAAAATAAGAAAGGAAAAAACTCCACCATCATACTTGCCAATCTATAAATATACCATTAAGACGTGGCCCTATTAACTCTTTGAACCTTGGTTTTGGAATATAGGGAAGGAAGACATATCTTTTAAGTTAAGGAAAGGTTTTCAATAAAAATTAAAGGCCTTTAACTATTAAGATTAACTCTTTAAAAAAAATTTGGATAGAAATCTCTAAAGTAATCATTGCCTTGTAAGAATATACTTGAGCACAAAATTATGTCTTACATAAGGAAATGTTTCTAGTCCTCCTATAATTTTAAGAATTTCAATACTGCTTCCACTTGCATTTTGACAAATAAGAGAATTACTCTCTAAATTTTAGGAATTATTCAATCATGATGTCAAAATACAAGTGATGGTACTAAAATTTCAATATTATGATGGAATTGAAAATATTTTCCTTCTATAAACAAAATTGCTATTTAGGCATCTTCCGGTATTGCACTACAAGAATTTGAAAATGATTATATTAATATAGTTGTATTTACATTTGATAAGTCTATTTTTTATTGGGAATTCTTAAATTAGTGATTGATAAAAAAAAATTAGATGCCAAAGTTATTGGTATGTTAGAATTCAAAGCTACTAAGGTTGCCCATGTGGATGTCAAAAAATTGCAACAAAAATTTTATTATTTTAAAGAATACTAATAGAATTCTATTAGAGTAGGTCAATGATTTAAAAACATAACTAAACCAAATGCAATAGTACAAGAAGCTTGTTATAAGTCTAGCAACTTTGAAAGAGGAAATCAAGCTATTAAAATGCTACAAGTTAATAGGTAAGTAGCAAATCATAGAGTTAACAACTACTATAAACAATGCAATGAACTCTACTTAGCTTAGACATATTAATCAACAAAAGGATAAATTAATTGTTGAAAATTTTAGGCCTTACATTAATTTCTAAATAAAATTATTAATAATAACATTGTTTAATGTCCAATAAAATATAGCTATTATGTTATAGGTATATTGGTATTGGGCTCAATGTAAATTAACATAAGATTCATGACCTAATCTAACTGATTAATAAGGGGTCCCTTATCTCTAAAAACTCTACAAAGCTAAAGTTCCGCTTATCAAAGTGTAAACAAGTAGTTTCTCTCATAAAAAAAATAAATAATAAAGTTTTAATAGAAAGAATGAGTCTTTATCCCCAATTTCCTTTATTTACATTTTTTAGGTGCAATTAGTTGGTTAAAGATATAAGAATAAGGATTCATGAAAAGATTGGTTATAAGGTATTTATGATTCTCTTCTACCTAACTTTCTGTAAAATGCAATTTAATGTTGCTCATTAAATCATGCTATGATTTGCGATTAGGAATCTAGGATCTAAGCATTTACATTAAAATTCTATCAGCAATTGTATAAGAGCATAGCCAATTATATATCATAGCTAATTTATTGGTTTTACAATTGAGGTAAACAAATTGAAATTAATGGTAAGCCTTTGTAAAGATTTTGACATTATTTAGTAAGCATATTTGCTACATAGAATTAACTACTACTTACTACACATATATACTTTATGGCCTTTTATTGCACAAGAATAGGTTTATTAGTGTATATGCCCTAAAATCAATCATATTGATGATTATAATTTTAAATCATGTTATTTTAATGGCAATTACAATTATTATATTTATATATATTGTTTGCGTAATATATTTAATTATAATAATAACCTTAGAATAATTGTATTCTTAAATGTCCCAAGTCATATATCATTGTGGATTAAGTTGCTTTGATATGTTAAGACTAGCATGTGTGAAGACTTATATGGGATATTAAGTTTACACATGAGTACAAGTTAGAGAACTTGTATACTGGACCGACCCATATTAAGAACATTACATGAATCGTTATATGAGTGTCATAAGTGGTTCTTAGTGATCATTATTAATATAGTCCTTTAACCTGAGATCACCAAGGTTCCCTACATGTGAGTTTCATATTTTGATACTATTCTATGTTACTAATGGTTAAGTGAATGCAAGGGTAGATATTGGATATGTCACATATCATGCGGAGGGGTTTGTATGATCAAGATGGGATTTATCCCTCCTATATAACAGGAGTAACATCTATGGGCCCCTTGATTAAGTAAAGTTGAGAAAATGCATGGCCATGCTCAGATGAATTGACATGAGATGTCGATTACATTTGTTTCAGTCAGCTTACTTAAGAATCAAGAAATCTTAAGATTGGGCTATACGAGAATGACACGGTCCATGTCTCGTGCTCAATCTAGATGTATAGGACAAAAGGACATAAGTGATGATCACGTGTAAAGGTTTAGTCAAATCACCGACTTTCTCATTACTTGGGTAACAATGATGTGTTGTTAGACACCAATCATTGTTTATGATCATTAATATGATTAATGGTCATTGCCAACGTAATGAGAGCTTGTAGGGTCGCATACTTAGAGCCTAGTGAATTTGGAATTAATGGACCAAATTATTTGGGCTTAATATTTGGGAATTCATGTTATAATTATAAGGCCCGATAGTAAGCCTATAATTATACATGGAATAAAGCCCAAATAGGTTAGGTTTTTCTATGCACCTATTTAAATAGGCTTATTAGGTAATAATAGGATTATTATTCATTATTCACGCACCCCAAAAAGGCATAGAAAACCCTAGCACCTCTCCTTGACCAAAACCCCTGAAGAGGCATAGCTAGCACTACGAGGTGTAAGGAGATCAATTCCAACCGGTGTGTGTAGTGGACATTCATCGGTGATTCACGGGTTTGTGTGGATACCACAGAGGTGCAGCCACATAAACGTTGTACTGGTGATCTAATCTTCGAGTTCCTATTCCGATTTGTGATTTGGAAGCAGATCGGATTTGCTGTGTAGCGAACAGGAGAATTTTGGCCGAAAGGTATAAACCTTAATCCCTAATCTATGGCGTTCTAAATTCGCATGGATCCTTGGTGGAAATCGTGTAAAATTTTATTCCGCTGTGCATGTATGATGCGCAATTTCCAGCAAGGTTTTCATGTTTTGTCTAACGGACTTTGCATATTAGAGGTTCGGTGAAGTAGCTTTTCATTGTGCCAAAAGGATATATTCCTTTGTTTTTTAGCTTACTAGATGGTATATCTAAGCCTTTACCATATTAGATTCCATGAGTTTGCATTGGTTCTACACTTGGAATAACTCATTACGCACCACATGTTTCTTGGTTACATTCATAAGGATTTTTGCAATTTTTATCAACAATGTTCATTCAATCATTGGAACTAGTGGCATATGTGTTTTCTCTAACAATGCATGGATTCTTTTTTCAGGACTCAAGCTTTTATAGGACGAAAATGAATGTTTCTCAATTTTGCAACACAAATATGTTTTTCTAGTTTCAATTGCAAATAATTGTTCCTTATATATGATGTTACATCCTGTGATGTTTTGGTTTTGGCTAAACCTTGTAAAGATAGGATTAAACTTGAAAATTCAAGTTTTCAAAATTAGGGAATTATTTTTATGAAATCATATGTTGGTGTGAAAAATACTAAAAAGCTAAGAAGCAATAATAAGCATGGATCTTTTTAAATTAGGAGCAATTACATTTTTCCCTGCATTAGAGTCTATATTTTGCTAGAAAAATTAGCACAAAAATTTTCTAGAAAAATAATGAAAAGTGATTCAAAATAGTTGGTGAATTTTTTGAATTCGATTTCTTCATGTGTTAGGATAAAACTTAGTGGGTTTGTTAAAAATGTGTTTGTTGGACAAATGTAATTATTAAAGCTAAAAAATGTGTGGGCTTGTTGAAGAAAATTCTAGAGCTTATCGAAAGTTTCTTTTGTAGAATTTTGAAATTGAGCTTTTAATGTTTTTTTGGTAGAAATAATTATTGGGTTAGTTATAAATTGAAACAATGAATGATTTTAGGCAAAATCCACACATGAAACATGCAAGAAACACATGAAATAGAGTTGATTCATGATAAGGTCAAAACCATACTAAGATGACCTGGATTACAAGTTGATAAGAGAGGGAAATAAAGATAGCTTTCACGCATGTTGCCCACTCAAACTATTAGTGCATGAGTGCCATACACCACTATTATGGTGATGAATGGCGATAGTGCTTATGTCCTTGTACTTCACTGTCCATTGTTAAATGGATATCTTTCTAGATTTTTTCTAGAATTAAAAATTTTTGCCCTAATTTTTATCCATTTTATCTAAGTATTTATTTAAAATTACTCTAAGCAAAAAAATTTTCTAAATGATTCCTATTATGTAAGCTACTTTTTGGATTTTATTAGTAATTTTTATACATCATTTGAATAATGTAACAATTTTATTAAAAATTATAGAGTTATATGGGAATTACTATTTGCTTATATTATACCATGAAATTTTGTGTAACTATGTACTCACCTGTTGTGAGATCAATTACATTAAAATTTTGTTAAAAAGTTTAGGAAGGAAAATTGTTTTAAAATATATAAGGGAGAAACTATATTAGTAATATCAAATACTCTTTAATATTATATTATTAATATAGTTAGTTATTGATAATATAAGTATAGGATTAAATATTATATTCCTAGAATTTTTAAACACCCTTTCAATGTTAAGTTTTAGGAATGCAATGTAAACTCTTGTATTATGTTGTAAAGTCATAGATACCCTTTGGTGTTAGATCTTATATTATGATATTGAATGTGATTGCATAGTTTATTTTGTAAGAAAAAACATTAGTATGATTCATTTATATGCATTAAGTGATTGATATATTTTCCTTAGTTTCTATATCTATGCAACAAAATTCTATATAAATACTAATGGGATAAGTTATGATAAATAATGCCTAATTCTAGAAACTGTACCTAGCAATCTTAAAAGTGGAACCCACTATTAATGCAAATTCAAGTAAAGGGCAAAAGAGGAACATGAATATGGACACATTCAAATTCAATCAGTTTGATGATCATGTAATGTACTATGAATTGAACCATCAAACAAAAACATCCTTAAATTTGTGAATGTTATGACCTCTTTTCAATTCCATTACAGAAAATTCATGAAATTCAATAAATAAAAATAGGACACTTTCTCTCATTGCTTAAGAAAATGACTCATAATAAAGTTGGTAGGTGTGAGAGAACATTCTAGAATTTATCAAGTATTATAATCTTAAGAGCATAAAGGTAAATATAGGAGAGAGTTTTCTAACTTAGCATGTATTGGAATTGTTTCCTCTGAAATTTGATGTTCTGAATATCTTGTACAATGCTTAAAAGTTTGAATAAATAATCAATGGTTTGATATTCATTATCAATCAAATGAAGAAAGACATGACAAAACAAAAGTTTTGAATAGTTAGCCTTATTTCTCATAAATTAAATTTAGGAAAAAAAGAGTATTTTAAAAATAATCATGTGAAATTCTCACATGATAGGGATAAAAGAAGAGTGATTGCCTTAAGCCTAAGAAACATGAGAAAATGTATTACAGATGTTTGTTTACTTTTATGATTTATTTTGTACTAGAAAAATAGTGTTTTTCATTAAAGAAAACCCATTTTATAGTTGTCATGATTTGAAATTTTTATTTTGATGTCTTTTTTTTTTTGGTATATGATTAGATAAATTATATTGGTTTTTGCAAAATCATTTCAAACTTAACCCTAAAACTATCTCTAAGCCTTAAACTAACTATCTATTTTAAAAGTGTTCATGAATAGCGGGAGGAATAAGATGCCATAGAAGATAGGAATTAAAAACAAAGTATAGTCGCTTCATTAGAAATATAAACTGACAAATCCACTTCCATAACATCATGATCTAATCCTGTGCAATTGAGCAGAGTAAAATAATTATGAAATTTTTTTAGGGATATCCTGTAACATTTTTCTAACCTTTCACAATGGATTATAATGATAGAACATGAGTATAAAATTAAATAGAACTGCTCATGGACAACAAGCCAATCAAAAATATGTCTAATTTTGAATTTATTAGGAGATATTTAAATAAAGCTATAGGTTCAAGCTCGTGTCAATAATTAAAGGAATGCACTTAGAATAATAGCATAGATTGTACAAGACTTTCTCTCTCCTAACATTTTTAAAATTTGCTCCAAATCATTATGATATAAACTAGCTCGTTCTAGTAAGAGCTATGTTTGCCAGAGATCAAAATAGCCTTTTTATTTGGTTACCTGATAAAGATAATATAAAACAACAAGATATTTTCCAATAGAAGGATAAAGAATGTCTTGTGAGAAATATAAATAGGCTTATTTAGATTTTTATATCTTAATTTTAATGAGATTGTAATTCTCTCAAATTCAAAGAAAGTAATGCAAACTAGAGTATGATGATAGGTACAAGCATTTTAATGATTCTAGTTTTGTGCAATGATGACATTTTCCTAGTTAGTGATAATTTGGACATGTTAAATGAGACAAAGTAGTTGATATAAAAACCTAGGAATGCCTTTACGTGTAGATATATAGATATTATGGTTTATGTGATGGGTTCCAGGATGTTTAACTTGTGTTAATAGTTGTCTCAAAAAGGCTCAAAACATTGTTATGCTCTCATATTTGTTCATCAATCTAAAAGAACAAAGTTTTGTTAAGCCTAACATCTTTCTAATTGATAAGGAATATCTTATATGCATCATTTGCAGGTAGCTTGATGTGTGTTAGGGTAGGAATACTAAACTACTACTAATATGGTACTTAGGTAGTATAAAAGATTACATAATAACCTACAGAAGATCTTATAGATGCAAGCTACTTAGACTTTTTTTATTAGTTATCCAAGTGATCATGTATAGGTTTGGACACATGTTAGAAGGACTTATGTTGTGAAAAATATTGAGCAAACATTTACAACAACCTCCATTACAAGAATAGGGCAAAGTACTAGTTTTGTGAGAGAGAAGAGATATATAAGCATATTGCTTCCTTTCCACGAATTATATGCTTACAGATAATGTGAATTCATGTAAATAATATGAATTTACCTATGCTTTTCAGTGTTATCAATTAGTGAAAGTTTCAATGATATGAGTTCATTATTATCTGAAGATATATTTAAACAAAATATTCATAATGAGATATTTACATTATCATTATACATTTTGTGCATATTTTAGGAGATGACATATAATTAAAAACATTTAGATCCTATCTCATTATCATGTTAAGGATATTAATTCTCATTAGATGTCTTAGATGAATATTGGAACCATTTTATGAGAATTTATATTTAGTCATGTTAAAGTTATGTATATCTTATTATGTCCATTTATGTTATATCCTTATGAAATATTAAATATTTAGTCGGTGGACCCTTCGGATACAATATCTAGTGTTTTTAAATACTTATAATCTCAATTAGAATTATAAGTGAAATAATATTATTAGATGTTAACATTAATTTCAAGTAATTATTATTTATAAATTAACATAGGCTCAAGTGAAAGATTGTTGAAAATTTTAGGCCTCACATTAATTTCTAAATAATGTTATTAATGATAACATTGTTTAATACCCAATTAACAAGGACTATTATGTTATGGGTATAATAATATTAGGTCCAATGTCAATTGACTAGGTATGTATTTTGTGATGAGTAAAATTTATAATCCATCCTAATTGATTAATAGGGGTTCCCTACCTTTAAAAACTCTACAAGACTACAATTTTCCCTATCAGAGTGCAAACAAGTTGTTTCTCTCATTACAAAATAAATAGTAAAGTTTGATAAAGGGAATGAGTCCCTATCACTAATATCCTTTATTTCTATTTTTCAAGTTTAACTGACTAACAAAAGGACTAAATTTTGAGGAGTTTTAATTTTATAAGAACCAAATTGATATAAACTTTTAATTAAGAATAAAATTGATAGAAATTCAACCTTACAGAAATCAAAATAAGTTCTTAGTCTTAAAGATATAAGAATGGGGATTAAAGTAAAGCCTAATCATAAAGTATTTATAATTGTCTTCTACCCAATTTTTTATAAAAGGGAATTTAATGTTGCTCAGTAAATCATACTATGATTTACAATTTGGAATCCAAATTTAAGCATTTTCATTAAATTCCTATTAACATTAATTTTAGCATAATGATTGGGTGCATTTATTTCTCTTTGCCTGGATGATTGATTGTGGTATTCGTTTTATTCAATATGGAGAAAAATATTCGAGTTTGTTTGAACCAAGGCCAAATGGGACACTATAGAAATTAATGTATGAAGGATAAAAATGAGTTCTTCCAATAAAGGAGACAACCCAACGCAAAGCTCCAACATTCATATTCCATAAGACGTGATGGGCTTTCAACTTAGTGAACATTGTACCAAGAACTTGTTAGAGTCAAAATCTACCACAACTTTAAAGGATATGGGATAGTGTCACAAGAAGAATTGTTCTCCTAATTTCATGGAGGAATGAATTGTAAACTCTCTTACATGAGAGGTGATTCTTGCCCTTGTAATCAAAGAGAGTTAGACTCGATCTCACCTCAACTTTCAACAAGAAATAAGCTAACACCTATCTCCATGATTCCTCCAAAAAGAGTCAAGAAATATAGATTTGTTGCAACAAGCCTAGATCAACCACATAATATAGACTAAAATAATAAATGTTGAATTTTATTTCATCATTAAGAGTATTTTCGTTTGTTTTTAGTCAATTGTGTTTGTTGTGATGTTTTGATGTTTTAAGTTCCTTATCCTCTTAGGTCTTTTGTTGATTCAACATCATTGTCGTCTTTAGACCGTCCTTCCTCTTGTTTATGTTTGATGTGTAACAAGGACAAAAGAAATTAAAAATGTAAATTTAATTTAAGAAAGAAATAGATACATAAATTATATTTGTATTGACATTGAAATTGTGAGTTCTTATGAAAAACTTTCTTTATCTCTTGTAAATTTACTCCTTTAATTTCTTATTAGTCTTTCAACCCATGCAATTACTTTTGAACTTGTTTAATTGGTTATTATGTAAGAATTATGTAATAAATTTCTTATTTATTCTTATTGATTTTATAATTGAAAAATTATTCTTACCTAAGTTAATTATAAAAAGTTTATTATTTATACAATCAGACGAATTAATAATATTCTGTAATCATTAGCAGTGGTATAAGTAATTTGTAGAAAATTTCAATCGCTGAAAACAAGAAATAAATAATTTAATTTTTTTAAAGCATCATAAGAAATAAAATATGTACTACTACACATCTTTATTAAGTTTATTTATGTCACGCCCTTTCATAACCAATTCTCTGGTTTTAAACTTAAATCAACTCAAATTCAAAATTAAATGAGAATCTCAAGTCAACTTTTAAAATTTTGGTGTTGCTCGAAAGTGGGAACTATATGCTTTGAAAAAGAGCACTTCCAATTTTTTGCTTTATTATTATTTTTTTAATACCATTGCATAACGATGTCTGCCACTTAATAAAGGTTTATAATAAAGGGGGGGGAAAACGGAATCATATTATTCTAGTTGTTGCAAACACAAGTGTTATCTATAGCAAAGAATCCCATACATGTTTCAAATATAAGATTCTTATGTCTTTGATAACTTTAAATAATTACCAACTGAAAAGAGATGAGCTACAACTGAAACTACTATTTTGCCATAGAGCCTGACATTCTCATGCAAACCTACAACCATCAAACACAATGGTATAGGACGGAATCGGATACTCAAATCAATACATGGCTTTGAACACATTCCACATAAACAACAAGCAATATCACACAATATCGTTTTCAATTAACAGTTATAAGAGATACATAACCAAACCTCTACAATCCATTAAAAAATAGATTAATTCTTCCCACATTACTCTGCAGCAGGTTAACGAAATGTGCTAAATAAAGACCACTTTCAGACAACTAAATTTTAGTCAATAAAATAGACCAATAGAGAACTTGCTTTAAATTGCAGAATCAATGTCTATTGAAGCAAGGCACTATGTGATTAGCATCTAACAATTCAAACTGCAACTGCTGGATTCAATGAGTATAAGATCAGAGTTCATTACATCGTGAATGGAGAATGATAACGTTGTTATCAACTTGACTACTGCTTAAATTCCTAGAAGATCAGGGTTTCAAGAACCTTTACCTCTCTATTGAATAAATGAAACCATTCCTCATTAACCCCCCCCCCCCAAAAAAATAAATAAATAAATAAATGAAAAAGGAGAGAATGTGACATAGTTCAATGGAATAGAAAATTTGCCATCTTGGAGACACAGTTTAAGAGGGAAACAACAACTTTAGTCCTGACTTTGAGGTTAACATGCCTATCATATGTCTTTCAATTTCTAGAGTAAAGGAACAGGGGTCATGGTGCATGGTGCTAAGCGTCCAGTCTATTTCTTCACACACACGACATTTGTCCTATGATGGAAGATGCATTTAGCAGTAACTGCAATAGCTAGTGAAATTAGAAACATATAAGCAGTTAAACAATCTTAAACCAAAAAATAAACCCTTATTTTATAATTCAACAAAAGTAGATCATGGGAAAAAATTGAGTGCACACCAGACAAAATTATCAGAAGTTTCTGAGTGAGTGCAGCATAAAATTTATGGAACAACAAATTTTATCAAGCATCGATAATTAAAATCATGTTGTTCCTACTGCAAATGTGTCAAGTACCTTAAAAATGACTCAACTAAAATCTAATGGAGGCCATGTACCTGATCAGTGACAAAGAATTCTATCAATACTCCATTGCTTAGAGAAATTCCAAAACCTAGTGGAATGAATAATCACTTGAGGCCAAATCTAAGGTATTGTATGTGGACAAAGATAAAAAATTCCTACCAAAGCTTTATATGCACAAGGCTTGCATGCTAATCAAACATGATTTTATCAAATGAACCACTTCTTTTCCTTCCATTGATTTAAGATTAAATGAATGAAGAAGTTTTTTTTTTTTTTTGGGACTATGACCGCATATTTGCTACAAACTAAAACAAGCATTGTTGCAGAGATTCTATACACATGGTCGACATGAAAGATCTTAGTTAATAGATAATTCCTCCATGACGAATTAATGTATACCATACACAATGATATATGGCAAGAAAAGTCAAAAAAATATAATGGCATGCAATCTCTATATACAAAAAGGAAAGCAAAAATCGCAGTATAAATACTGATATTGAAACTGTACTTGGAAATTGGAGGTACATATATAAGATTGGACAAATGAATAAAAATAATTTTTTTTCATAAAATTAGAAGTAATATATTTCATAGTTCAGTGCATACTAAGGGATATTAACTCTTAAGTGATCATACTAATCAATTATAAGAAGTTAAAACACAATGATCTGTTCCAAGACAAAGAGAGAAATTCTTTCTGGTCACAACTCGGAATATACAAATTTTGCAAAATACTATTTCAGTGCATGACCCTTTTGGTTTTTGCATCTTCTCAAATGATGTCTATGAGAAAAACACCTTCTCCTTTTTCTTTCTCTCTCTCTTTTTTTTTTTTTCCTCTCTCTCTAGTAACTTCCAACCTGGCAATGCTTCCTTTGGAAGTATAATAGTTAGTACACCCATCCTAATTTCAATTATGACTAAAAATCAATTATAGCCCCTTGTTACATACAACTTTTATGCAGAAAAGCTAGTATTAGTCATTTAAATACAATATCAATCATAAGCAAGACTGTAATTAAGCTTACAGTAACATCACCAAAAGTTGCCCAAGAAGTACTTGGCGGAATTGTTATTTAAGAACATACATAAGCCAATAAACTAAGAAAATCATCAATCATTACGCAAAAGCTCATCACAAATTAATTTTCCACCCACAATTTGTATTAATAGTCTCCAGAACATGATCCTTGCCTTTAAACCTATAAAATTTCTACATTAATCTTCAATTGGGAATTTCAACAAACAGTAGGAAGGCATTGAACTTTTACTAGTTTTCTACTAAATAACTACAATTACCATGTACCCGAATCATGCAAGAATTTCATAGTATCTTTGATCTATCATAAATTTAATAAAACAACATTTATGAAACTTCAAATTCTGATGAACATCAATGGCATTCAACTCATAACAATAACAAAAGAAAGGAAGTGAAAAATAATGGATATTAGCCTTTGAATTTTCGCATAAATTTAAGCGACTTAAATTCAGAATTGTTAGGAAAATAAAACCTCAAGGCAATCGATGGTAACATGGAACTGCAAATCAAACTTGATTAGCTCTCAATAGAAGCACTTTGTGGAAAATTTTTATATCTAGCAAGCGAAATATGGAACCCTCTTGCAAATCGGTCAATCTCGAAGTTATGAAATCAAATCAATACCAATTCAATTAAGAATGAAACATACCAACCAAAACACCGAATCTAACGACAATATTGAGATGAGAGCAGAAGATAGAAACTAACAACCACGATTGAAATTGAAAGCCTCTTGAAATTGCAAACCAGAATGTTGAATCGAAGAACGCTTGTGACTAGACAAATGCCAAGATTTTCCCCACGTGCTTGCACCGATACTAACAACAGAGAAGAAAATGAACAGGGGAGAAACGAGGTGGTCAAAAATTGGCTTGGTGATTCCTTTCTATACACAATAAAATTATCAGTGCCACTTTAATGCTCTTAAAAATATCTTAAGACAAACCAAAGAATCAGTGTTTTTACCGTCAAAATTTGTATTAAAAACAAAATTTTACCATCATATTGCATAAGAATAATCAACAGTCACTCCATAGTAAATAATAATAATAATAATAGATGTACATCACTAATCATAAGTGTTACAATTTGTATTTTTACCTATAGTTAACGGTGACCGTCGAAAATATTTGTAGAAAAAGCATCAATTTCTTGTAGTGATTGTAGGCTGCATTTTGTTCATTTTCCCACATCTTCTTAAAAATTAAACAATTACATATATATACACACACATATAAAAGAAAATAAAAATGGAATGCATATCCTTCATTTTCTCACATCTAATTCTATGGTGACAACACATCTATAGAAACTTCACATTATTTTCAAATATGTAATATAGGAATGGAAAAACCGGAAAAAAATAATAGAGTACACTACAATAAAATTAATACTTGTACCATAAATTGTATCACAAAAATTTAAAAATTATGATAATTTTATCTCTTGTTATGTGAATAAAAAAATTCAAACAAATATACAAAAAAATTAAAAATTTATGCTATAAAAAATTTTACTCATGATAAAATATCACTTATATCATAAATTAAATTAAAAAATACATTCCTCCTAATAAAATATTACTTATGCTACAGAAAAAATTTATCTATAATAAAATATCATTTATATTACAAACTAAGTTACAGGAGTACATTCCCTATAGTAAGTTATCACTTATTCTATCAAATAAATTGGAAAACTTTATTTTGATGAAATATTACTCATACCATGAATTAATTATATGGATAAAATTATAATCAAATATATCATTCTTATGGCGAATATACATATAAAAATGCTAATTATCATAAGTGTAACATGCTACAATGCAATAAATGATTAAAAAAATATACAAATATCTATGTATTAAAGGGGTTTGACAAATAACTAGTTCATTAGTTAAGTTAGAAACTTTTAATTAATTGATCAAGTTAAACAATTATTTTTGTGAAACTCATCATTTTCAATCAGTTGATTTATAAAATATATATAAAATGAAAAAACTATACCCAAACTATATAGTAATGTACATCTATTATTTTGTTCAAAATGATAAAAAGAGGAGTTGAATCTCAAATCTTAAAATATATAAAAGAGAACTCAACCATCTAGTTCCTAAATATTTTTATTTGTTTATGTACTAATTTAATTTATATTAGAATGTAATGATTTTTCATAAATAATACATAACCATTTAATTTTTTATTAATTAAATTTACATAATAAAATTAATATAAATTAACAAAATAAATATTATAATATATTAAAAATTATGTTATACAATTATTTAATGAATTTAAATTCTTTACATATTAAAAGTAAAAATTAATAAGATTAACATATATCTATAATACATCCGTAACAATTTTTCTAATTTATCAGTCGATCTAATTTTTAAAAAATTGCTTAAATGAAAATAAATCATTCAAGATACAAAATATTTATATTCTTCATGAAAAAATATGATAATGAAAAAGATATATATATTATGAAAATAGTAAAACTATTATGATATATATAAGTAGTATAATTCATGACATAAGTAATAACAAGTATAATTTTATCATTGAAATATGTAATAACAAATTTTATATTTATCACTATAATATTAATTTTTAAAAAGATTAAAAATAATAATTATGTAAAATTATATATAATTTGATAATAATTAAATAATTATATTAAAAAATATTTAAGGGAATGGTATATATAAAATAGCCTAAAATTTCATTCTAGTCCCTTATTAATTTCAATTATATCAATTTCATTTCTCATAAATATTTGTATCAATTTCATCCTTTATAAATAATAATTTGATTAATTTAGTCCATCCATTTGCATTTATATTGATGGGTTATTGATTTAAACAAATGAAAGGAGAAAAAAATAAGATATAAATAATATATGAAGGATGAAATTGATATTAAAAATTTGTGAATGGCTAAATGATTTAACTTATATTTGTGAATAATAAAAATATGTATTATAAATAAAAATTAAAAGTAAATAAATTTATAATAATTTAAACATTAATTTATAATTAAAATTTATATATACATGATATTTTAAAATTATAATTTATATAGGTGTTTGTTTCATATAATTTAACCTTGTTAAGGAATTTTGGTAAATATTAAAAAAATTGCTCAAAAGATGTAAAAATTTTAATTTTATCCTTTAGTAACTTAATTAATAGCAATAAATGAAAAATATTAACAAAGGAATAAAATTGACTAATTATTTATTTATGAAAGATAAAATTAATACAAGATATTTATGAGTGATAAATTTGAGGTAAGCAAAATTAATGACAAAACAAATAGGGTTTTTATTTATACATAATAATTTTTAAAATAAATTCATAAAGCTATTTAACATGAGTATATTTTTATTCTGTGTATCTATATAGTAATTTATTATTATATAATTAAGGTTGCATTAGTGTAGTTTTATTTATAAAATCAATCAATCAACTAAAACTTTATATAAAATATATTGTATTATAATATTAAAGAAGTAAACTAGTGCAATGGTAAAGTTTGACATTTGTCAACTTAGAAATTCAGGCTTGATCCTTAGTAAATGCAATTTGTAATTTCCAAACAAATAAAGTTTTAATGGTTTACACTAACTTCAGGTTTTAGTAGATGTATAGACTAAATGATAGGTTAACACCTAGTTGAATCAATTAGATAGTCAATTTAATTTGAACATATAAACATTAATTTAGTTAGCCACATTAGGTTCTACAGCTTTTTTTTTATTTATTGCCATAATTTTTCCTTTTTTTGAGCAGAAGAGTTTTGTTATGTAGAATTCCAATACTTAAATGTACATGCAACTATATGTTCTTAGTCATTTAAAACTTATTTAAGGACACCTCCATAACCTAAATTAGAGGCATTAGTTTCAACAATTTTAAATGTAGTTGGATTTGAAATATATAGATATGAAAGACTCTTAACTTAAAACTTAACTTGTCTAACTATTTTTATATAAACATTTGTCCAAGAAAGAGGATTCTTTTTAAAACCTTTGTGTAAAGGCTTGATAAGATTTGAAAAATTTAGAGGAAAATATGAGACATAGTTTAAACATCCCAAGATCTTTAAAGTTGAGTTTTCTCAGTATATTGGTTAAGAAATTTGTCAGCAAATTTAATTGATCTTTCACTTGAAGTTATGGTTCCTTAATAAATATAATGACCAATAAATTTGATTTTAGTTTGAAATAGGAAGTATTTAGTTTTTGAAATAGCTAAACTATTTCTTTGGGTTATTTCAAAAATTATTTATAACTGGGATATAGCTAACTCATCAAGGAACAATAAATACTCCTTAAAATTACCCGAATAAATGGTTTAGTTATTTCAAAAACTAAATACTCCTTATTTCAAACTAAAATGAGATTTTTTTTATCATTATATTTATCAAGAAACCATAACTCTAATTAAAAGATCAATTGAATTTACAGCTAAATTTCTAGACTAACTTATTAAGAAAACTTAACTTCAAAGATTTTTGAAGTGTTTAAACTATGCCTCAAATTTCTTTTCAAATCTTTCAAATCTTATTAATCTTTTACACCATCATCTTAAAAAGAATCCTCTTTCTTGGATAAATGTTAATATAAAAATAGCTAGGTAGCTTAAGTCTCAAATTAAGAGTTTTTCATGTTTACATATTTCAAATCCAACTATATTTAAAATTGTTGAAACTAATGCCTCTAATGTAGGTTATAAAGGTGTTCTTAAACAAGTTTTAAATAGTAAAAAGCATATAATTGCATTTTCATCTAAACATTGAAATTCTACACAATAAAACTATTCTACTCCAAAAAGGAAAATTTTAGCAATAGTTTTGTGGGTTCAAAAAATCCAGTTTAAACTCCTAGATCAAAAATTTCTCATTTAAGTTAATTATAGCTTTGCCAGATCTATTTTAGAAAAGGATCCAAAAAACATTGCATCTGAACAAATTTTTACTAGATGACAAGGCATTTTAAATTTTTTTTAATTTTGAAATGAAGCACTTAAAAGGTTCTTCAAATTTTATTCTAGATTTTCTAACTAGAGAATTTTTATAAGGAACTCAAAGATGATGTCTCTCAAAAAAAAAGAATTCAAAAAAAAAAATCAAGGATGAAAAATCCCAAACTTCTAAAGGAAAGCAAGTAGCCACTTGCTCCTCTATTAAATCCAAAATTGAATCTAAAGATTATCTATTTCCAATAAAAACCACCTTAGCTTTGGCGTCCTAACTCCCTAACTTTAAAGGCCACACTTAGGCTGATATAGCTAATGAAGAAGATTAACAAAAAACTAATGTTTAAACTAAACCTAAGCTTTGAACTTCTAAGTCCAAACCTTTAACTTCTTTGACTTTTTTCCAATTATTAGTCAATAATCTAGAATATCAACCTATAACCATAAATCCAGCCTAACTCCAAAAAATTATTA